>PDLM01000008.1:1074998-1197237 GCA_003369665.1 Coleophoma cylindrospora | reverse complement strand
AGATATTTATATATAATATTAAGTTACTTATATCTATATATAAGGTTATCTATAGTTATCATCTAAAGAAGAAAGAGTTAGATAATATTTATATAATAAAGCTCTTCTACTTATCTAGCCTCTTTATCTATATATAGTTAATTAACTATTTATAAATATTAGTTAATTAGATTTCAGGTAATTAATAATATAGCTTAAAATATTTATATAAATATCTCTTGAATTATATAAGGAGAGAAAGGATTTGATCTAACCTCTCTCTTCTCCTTTATACCTTAGAAAGTAGATAGATAGATGACTAAGGAATAATTAATAAGTGATTAAGTATATAATATATAAATATTAGATAATTATTCTAATATACTAGATAATTATTTTAATATACTAGATAATTATTCTAATAAGTAGATAGATAGATAACTAAGGAATGATTAATGAGTAACTAAGTATATAATATATAAATATTAGATAATTATTCTAATATACTAGATAATTATTTTAATATATTAGATGATTATTCTAATATCTATACTTAATACTTAATATTAGATCTTAATATCTAAACCTAACTTAGACTTAACCTATTAACTTATTATTAACCTAGTATTAACTTAGAGTTGACCTTTAATAAAAAGGCCTTTAAGTATATTAGTGCCTTTATAATAAGGATTCAAACCTAGTTTGAACTTAAGTCAAACCTAAGTTGACTTTAGTTTAACCTTAGTTTGACCTTAGTTTGACTTTAGTTTAACTTTAGTTTAACTTTAGTTTAACCTTAGGTTCGAATCTGAGTTAGTATAGCTCATAGGTCATTAATGCTAAAATCTGATTCAAGGTTCAAACCTAAGTCAAGCTAGGGTTAAGGTTTAAACCTAAGTCAAACCTAAGTTGAATTTAGATTAAACCTAGTCATATGATTATAAATATCTTTTAAAATTTTCTCTAAGTTCTAAGTATAAGGTTATATATCTATAGACTAGGTAGTATATATACTTTTAGTTAAAACTTCGTTTAAGTTTATTAGATCTTTTTTTACGTTGCTTATTATAAAGTTATAAGCTAAGCGAATTTTATAATATTAAATCATATGATTTTATAAACTTGAAATCTTGAACTTRAAACCTTAAATCTGATTTGAACTAGAGTTGAACCTTAAATCAATTCAAACTAGATTCGAACCTTGAATCGATTCAAACTAGATTTAAACCTTAAATTGATTTAAACTAGATTTAAATCTAGTTTCGAGTTTAAACCTAGTTTGAACTTAATTTGAACTTAGACTTGAATCTAGCTTAAGGTTTGAACTTAGTTCAAGCTCGAGTTAACTCTTTATAAGAGAGCTTTTAAGTACTTAGGTGCCTTTGCTTAGAGTCTTGAACTCATTTAGACTTAGGTTTAATTCAGATTCAATTTAGATTTAAGGATTAACTCTAGTTTAATTTGATTTAAAACTAGCTTAAATAGATTTAAGATAGGCTTAGATTTAAGATTCAGGCTTATAACTAAATAATAAATAGAATATGATATACCTCCTAAGAGGAGTTATTGACATAAAAACATCTTATACTTAGATATTACTAATCTTTTTTTACAGCTAAGTGACCTAAGTCTAAAACTATTCTAATTCGATTTAAATGAGGCTCTTTATGAGTTTAAGCTAGGTATATAATTAATCTAGCTATATAAACAAGTTAGTTTTAAAGCTTAAACTAGGTTTAAACTAGGTTAGCTTTATATTACTACCTTTATCATAAGGATTCAAACTAGGTTCAAACCTAAGTCAAACCTAGGTTGAACCTAGAATCAAGTTTGACTTTCGACTTGAGCTTAGAGTTAGCTCTAGTGCAACCTTAGTTCAACCTCAGTTCAACCCTAGGTTCGAATCAGAGTCAGTGTAGCTCATAGGTCCCTAATATTAAAATCACATTCAAGGTTCAGATCTGAGTCAAGCTAGATTCAAGGTTCAAAACTAAGTCAAACCTGAGTCGACCTTGAGTTGAATCTAGTCACGTGATTAAGCATATATTTTATTGAAAATTTTCTCTAAGTTCATAGTATAAGATGAACCCTTTATTCAGCTACGTTAGTATTAGATTAGTAAGATATTAATCTTAGTTAGATCTGACAAAATACTAGCTCTACAAGGTATAGAATACTATATACTAGAGCTATAATATATAATATTAAGTCAGATTCAACTAAGATCAATATATTACTAACTCAGTATTGACTTAGTATTAACTTAGTATTAAATCAGTATTAAATCAGTATTAAGTCAGTATTAACTCTGAATTCGGCTTATCCGTAAACTATAGTTTAGAACTTAAGCTAAGCTGAATTAAGAGTTAATACTGATTTAATACTAAGTGAGACTTAGGTTTTATTTCGAAATTTGTTTCTCTAAGTTATGTTCTATATTACTATCTTCTATATACTATTTTCTCTTAAAATTTCGATTTAAAGTATTATTTCTTTTTTAGCGTCGATATCAATTTTTTAGCTTAAGCAAAATCAGGTCACGTGACCTCGAACCCTAACTCTTAATCCTCAACTTTGAACTCTAAATCTTAGAACTAAGTGAATTTTTTCTAAGTAAAAGTTATATAACTTACTTATTATATAGTAGCCTTGGTCAAATCTAAACTTACTATAACTTAAAACCTAACTTCCTATATTAGATTCTCTTACTTGATTTGGTAAATTATAAGAATATTAACAAGTATATCATTGTAAAAATCTACTTACTATAGAGACTCAAGTATAAGTACTTAGAGGCCTTTCTATTAAAGGTCAACTCTAAGTTAACCTAGGATTAACTTAGATTTGAATTAGTTTCTAAGTTAATACTAGGTTAATACTAAGTTAACTTTAGGTTGACTCTAGGTTAAGTCTAGGTTGAGTCTAAGTTAGGTTCAGGTATTAGGATCTAGTGTTAGGTGTTGAGTATAATAGGAAATTTTTTTTTTAAAAAAATCAACGCAAGAACTATAATAATATCATGTGTCTTGTCACATGACCATTTTGCTTAATTTCGCTAAGTCTCTCTAGGTCTTAATATCAACGTTATAAAAAACAACTTGATAATAGTTCTTTTAACTTAAATTTACCTCTAGAGGACCTAGCTAATATTATATAGCCTCGAAGGGACTTAGAGAAAATTATTATTATTATTTAGTCACGTGGGTTTTAATTATAAGTCTAACACTGAGTCAACCTAGGTCTAACACCCACTTAATCTTAGTCTAACACTGACTTAACCTCTAAACCTAACATAGTATCGACTCAGGGTTCTTCGTTGGGGAGACGATACTAAGTCGACACTGAGCTAACACTGAGCTGATATTAGGTTCCTATAGTATTAAGTATCTTGTCTTATATATAAATTACTATACTATAACTAAGATGAATATTAGGATATATATAAGTCTCTATAATATATTAATTTATCCTATAGTTTACTAAATAATTTTAGGTTTATATTTTGCATTATAGCAAAGGGTAATAGTCTAACGCCTAAGGCCTCTAAGGGGACCACAGAGTTCACACAGACCAAGGAATCTCTGAAACTTCAAGCATTTATTTCTAGGCCTAGCGTCTCATCAGAAGCATCGCTGTTAGACATTTCCCAGGCGAGTAATGTCCAATTCAACTCCTTTCGCCAGAATAGCCCATGAGCAAGAACCCCTTCGGAGGATAGTCCACCCGTTTCTGGCATCCTTTTATTGAATATGACTTTACCAAACCTAGAATGAAGAATGGCCATGGAGCACATCACACAAGGCTCATGGGAGCAGTATATTTCTAGCCCATGGCATAGATAGCGACTTGTTGATGCTCGAGACTGTCCATGCTCAGCTGATATCATAGGCTTATCATGGAAGATACTTCGTGTTGCTGTGCAAGCTGTCTCCGTTGAATCTATGTTTCCATTCTCACTCGCCTTGATCGCAGTGGCAACCATAGCAATAGACCGCAGTACTGCGTGGCCTGCAACATTCCCAGAGCTGCCATACTTCCAATCAAGCCATCTGGCATCTCCCGAGACAGCGAGAAGCCTTGGTTGACCATCACATCTTTCCACCACGGCGACACCAATAGCCTCGCCATGGCCTAACCTTCTGGATTCTTGCCCTGCTCCGATTGCCAGTTCCATCCAAGTGCGAGCATCGCCATCAATATCTTCTTGTGCCCGACTGATGATGCTTGGATGTGGACCAAAGGGATTGCTCTTTTTGTACACCGTAGGCCAGAAGCGAGACGACCAGGAGACTGCCTGTTCATGCGATGTTGGTGCCAGTAAAGGAACCATGATGGAGCATATCGGGACTGGGGTGACGGTTGGTGAGATAATATAGTGCACCTCCTCGTGGGAGACGGAATTAATACCCCCCACAAGCAGTAAAAGTTCCTGGGACGCGTCAACGTCTGGCCCAAGCCCGAGTGAGCGTCTGGCGGCTTGGATAGAGGAGAGCACGTGCTCGGGAACATCAGTGTACTTGGCAAATCTGCGAAGATGCTGAAGATTCAGGCCATTGTCAATTTCCGCATTCCTAAGGCGTCTGTGAACAGATTAGTACAAGATGCGTCTGGGACATGGGGATGGAATAATTATCACCCTAAAATAGTACTGGCGGATTTGACCGGAATCGTGCTTATGTAAACCCTCAAAGTTGCTTCGTGTTTTTGGGTGGCCAATGTCGTCTTCAAGGGGCTGAGGGAGAACACAGGGCTTTGACGCAATGCACCGCCTTCCCTTGAGGGGCTGGAGCATTTTCTATCAAAGTTGGTGCTCATCTCATCGCATCCCTATGTATGTAGCGCGGTAAGACTGTTGGCCAGGCACTCGAGGGAGGCTTTGGTTGGTAATGCTAGCGAGGTTGGCACACCTAATGCAGTCTTCATAGAACTGACGATATCGTGGTGCTTTGAATCAAGTGTACATACATACCTCTGTCCGAGGTAAGTGTGTATGATGCATGGGATGGTGCCGTTGAATAGAAGCTACCTTTAGGGTTAGGCTGAGCGGTCGCGTAATGATGAATCAGAATTTTGCAGCAGGTCACGACGGTCCAGTTTTTCCCGAACTCCATTGCACCAAGATCGAAGCACGTGGTTCTTTGCCTTTTCTTTTTGGGCGGTTTTCACAATTGGGGTTATATCATCGCCTTGCTATGGACCATTTGGGGTTGACTATTTTTTTTATTTAGCTACAAGTAGTTCACTTTCCCGCCAATCTTTGGTACCAAGCAAGAACGCTGATCTTGGCTGCTGTGCGTATCTCGATCCTGAGCGCAGTGTGCACAGACCGCCTAGAAGATATCGAAAGATGTACCTTATCGTTGCCTGCTCGAAGGACTAGCTCGCTACTTGTCTCAGATCCCAAATTGACTGCCTGATGAAGACAGCCGTCCAAGCTGGATGTGTGAAGTGTGCTGCGGGGCGAGGCATAAAGCCAGTACCGGCAGCACAGAAGGCAGAATACAGACGAAGAGATAGAATAAGTAAGCCTCCAGAAAGAAATCAGAAATAGGAAAGGTGTCTAATGTGAATGCCGCTGATACAGGTACAGATCGAGCTGCGCTTTGGCTCGTTTTGTACTTCGCGCCCGTGGTTGATCCGTGTCGAATTTGAAAAGAGATCTTATGGTACAAGAGGCAGCAGCTGCTTGTGACCGAAGTCTGATGATGAAGCATACGTGCCAGGTTGTTGAATGCAGGAAATAAAGGATCTGCGCGCAGTGAGCGCCGGTGCATGCTATTGTAACATCAAGAAGCCGTAAAGTCGTGTGTGAAAACAGTTGTTCAAGTTGCAGATCAAAGTCGATATGTGCCAAGTCCATTCTCTGTCAGAAGAATATAAAGGCTGTGTGGAACCTTGGCATAGCAATCTCGAAGAGTCAGAAATAGAGTATCGTGCCGCGTACCGTTACAAGCATTAAAGTTCATGTCGTCATGGTGCAGGTCTCGATGGTGTTGGTAGCTGGCCTACAACCAATTGCCAGCACCTGCTTGACCGTTGTTTCTGCCATATGAATATGGGTAAGGTTGCTGAGATGTTGGCGGAGAAGCAAGTCGCTCTGCGGGGAGTGTGACTTGAGCCGGAGTCGAGTTCGCAAGGTTAGCTACTGGCGTGTTCGAGGCGAACCCATTACTGTAACTGCCTACAGAAACCCCAAAATTTGCAGCCGAAGCATTTGAGGTACCCCGCTGATGACGGCCCGAGGTTTGGCCATTTTCTGGTTCACTAGGAGTTGCTTGGCCACTGGAAGAACCGCTACGTCCCTCATTCCCCTGGATCTTAGCCTGTATGCGGCGTCCATACGGAGTTGTGCGAATGGCTGGGAGATATGGACGGATCGCTTCAATCAAGCGTGCTTTCATAGATGGGTTTGCATAGTCCAGAGCAGTCTGAATGACATAATTTGCAAAGGAATCTCGAAGGAGGCGATCAAGTTCAGTTGGTTGCAACATCTCATCAATCAGCATGTCTTTTGAGGGTTCCTGGGCGCAGCGAAGACATTTTTCGATAACGTTTGAGCTGAACTTTTGTCGTGAGAGCTGGCCAACTCGGCCTTGGAACATGGCAACCAGTGGTTCGGTGAAAACCGGCTCATTCAAGTCGAGAATGTACTGAACCACATAGTTGCCAAAGGGATCCTGTACCAAGACAAAAGCATTGTTGGAGATTTGCCTGATCAACCAAGCTTTCTGATCACCAGAAGCATGGTCGATGCAACGCTGGAGAACGCAACACCCGTGGCGGTGAGTACCTACATCAACGCAGTTCTGGCCAACAGCATCAAATATGAATTGCGCATCAGCCGACGACAGCTTATTGAGGCACTTTTGGATGACATGATTGCCATTCAAGTCCTGAATGAGTTCGACAACCTTGAATCGCAGAGCAGCAATGATCGTCTGAATTTGTCCAGGGGTTGAGATGAATTCGATCATCTTTTGTAAAGCACGCGTGCCATGCTGGTTGAGCGCAATCCGAACAAGGTCGTGGGAAGCATTCTCAATCAAAACGGTGCGCTCTTCGTCGTTGCAGTATTCCAAGAGCTTCTGACAGAGATAATTTCCAAAAGGATCCGTCATGAGCTCGATGACATGTTGATTTGTCTCCAGCCAGATCATATGCACCTGATCAGGAATACGATCTTCTAGCTTCTTTTGCAGGTATCGGCAGCCGTGTTGGTCCTTGCAAAGAGCATAGATCTCACCACCAAGCTGTTCAAGGGGTAGATTGGCAAATCTGTTCATGGCTGTAAGAAGTTAGCTATTGCATCTGGCAATAAAGGCGAATCGATGTACTGTTTACCTTCTCCATCGTTCTGACGGCGCTGTTGTATGACTCTAGCCTGGCTGTCTCGAGCACCGCCTGAAGGATAAATACCACCATAACCTGCGTAGGGATTGTGCGGGGAGTACATCGGTTGACCCATGCTCATGTTTTGCATCCCCATAGTCATCATCTGCATGCCATAGTTGTTGTAGTAGCCTGGGGTAGCAAAGCTTGGCTGGGTAGAAGGTGAAGTTACCGCAGGCGATGCTTGAGCTTGTGATAGACTTTGAGTCAAGGCGGGACCAAATGGAGGAGCGCTAGCTTGCAATGCAGATTGAATTGATTGGTAACCGCCGTTCTGAGCTTCGCGCAGGTTTGCAGGTCCATCAGCAGATGTCAGTTCACGGCTGAGTCTGTTGTTAATGGCATTAGGAGGAATGCGGCCGAGGCTGGCATTGTGGTTATGGAAGTGTTGTTGAGCATGCGAATTAGGTGTGCTGCTAATGCTTCCATTACCGTTGACGGAGCTCTTCATGGTGGGGACGTCGTTTGTAGAGTAAGAGGACTGAAGCTTTGGTGGAGTTGCCTGGGTATGTTTGGGAGATGAGATCTGAGGAGGGCTATCCAAGGCCCCGTCGTAGAACTTTAGATCGAGGGAGTGTCGATACGATGGGCGTACGCTAATAGGGGACTCCGGGACGCTTGTTTGACCCCCAGAAGTGGAACCCAGACCATTGCCTTGATTGTTGATGGGATTCTGAAGAGTATTCATCGGAAGGCTTTGTTGAGCTGGTCGATGGCGAGCAAACGAGCCCCAACCGCTTGAATGGGAGTCTGGTCCTGGTGATTGAGACAAAGCTAGATCGAGAGCAGCTGAAGATGCGGAAAGCTACATAGAGCGGTCAGCAAAAGTAAAGCCAGGTGGTAATGGAACAGTTCTTACCAGGCCTGGGTACTCCTCACGTCGAACGAGGATTGGGAACTTGTCATCAGTAGCGTTCATTTGAAGATAGTTTTTAACATCAGGGGACGTTGCACCCTCATCTTCGCCAAACAAAAACCGCGCTGTGTTGGTTTGGTCAAGAGTTAACATCTCGTGC
This sequence comes from Coleophoma cylindrospora, assembly GCA_003369665.1. Classification (NCBI taxonomy): domain Eukaryota; kingdom Fungi; phylum Ascomycota; class Leotiomycetes; order Helotiales; family Dermateaceae; genus Coleophoma; species Coleophoma cylindrospora. Next base: position 1,188,853 of record PDLM01000008.1, on the reverse strand, counting down.
ATACCGTTGCGAGATTTTGTGACCGGCATTGAGTACCTGTTGAGGCTTTGGGTCTGTTAGTTTGATGGTTCTCTTGTGTCGTAACCAGATCGCAATTGGTTCGTGTTTTAGATCGAAGAAAGATTGGTTAGAGTTTGCCCCAAAACATCAACGCGTGGAAACTTTTCCTTGGACGATACGCGTGAGATGCCTGCTATTCGAGGCTCTTGGTATTGTGCAGATACAATGAAAAGGATCGCTGCCCGTGCTTTATTGGCAATCAAAATGGTTGGCGGAAGGTGTTATAGACTCCTTGTTCACCTTTGCAATATGATGTGTCATGATATCGTGCTTTTCACGTAGGAAGGACATCGCAAGACCGGCCACACATCGCAAAGAGCAACATAGCACAGTTCTGTGACACCCATTCTAATCTCTTTCAAACAATCCACAATCCAAATAGTTCAAGTCGAAGGATACAGGGCGAAAGCATATAAAGACCCAAAGCAATCGGCAGGGGGTGCAATGTCATGGAAGGCCACATGGTGGCCATAATCAAACTCGCAGCGAAACGACTTTTCCATGTTTGGGTATTGGAAAAGAGAATGATTGACTTACGCATTTGTTGAGCGATGACTGGTGGGATCTTGTCTAACTGCCTCCGCCTTCTCATCTTCGTCGCTATTTCGTCGGGAGCCAGGAACAGACTTAGACGGTATCTTGTCCTCCAACATAAGATGGGACTGCATGATTCCTGACTGTGGGGAGGTGAGTTGGGATCCAGAGCGTCCAGGCCGATTATAAAGGCCTGGCGGGGAGGTGAGACTTGAGGTTGAGTACCGATTTGGACGAGAAAAGACTGAGGGGAACCCCGAGTTACTGTCCCTGTACTCTGGTGGTGTTGTGGGTTCAGACTGATGCCCCGCGGCGATGCTGTGGTTATTGTTTGCCCGTCCGAGATCTTCTTGCATTTGGGCAAGCTCCTGTTCCTCACGGCGTTGTTGGAGGTCAAGCAACTGCATCTCTGCCTCAAAGCGGCGCTTCTGCTCCCGCAGGCGTTCGTATTCAAGTTTCTTCTTTTCTAACTATTACCGTGTAAGCCAGATATATCAACATGTTTGGGTAGTTATTTCCATATTGACTATTGCGTAGGAAAAGGACGTGATGACGATTTTGGGAAGGGAGGGGAGCGGGTGAATCAGATGGTCCTAGAACACTTCGTGCGCGGTCGAGAGATTGCTTACAAGCTGGACTTTATGGTACGTCTGTTGTCAAAATAATTGGATTAGCGATTTACAAGGCAGTGAGGACAAGTCAATGGCGGAGAGAAGTATGCTATATGTGGGAAGGACAATGGAATTGTTTCGAGGGGCAATGGCTTACTGATGGACCGTAGTCTTCTCGCTGTGAAGAAAGCGAGGATATCGTGGGCACTCTTGCAGAGTCTGTAGTAAACCTCCGAGTCAAGCCTCCTCGAGCATCTTGCGGATGCACAGGCTGAGGTAGTCGAGAGCCATTCCGAGGAGGGGACACAAGTCCCATCAGGGAGGAATCGTTTCTCGGGGACTGCTGGCTACGGAAGCGCAGCTCGTCCATTCGGTCACTCGTACTGTTGGAGTATGCCATAATGAGAGGGCTAGGTCAGATCACTGAAAAAGGTCAGAATCTCTTCGTCGAGCATGGCACGAAGCAGGAAGCGGCAATCAAGGTGGGATGGTTGCTTCTCCACAAAGATCCCGGTGCTGGAGGGCACATAACGGACAGGCAGAGACAGAGAAGGAATCGCGAGGCTCAAGGGGGAGGGGGTGGTGGTGGCAGGTACCTGAAGAATATCCAAGGGAGCGTGTGCGTCCTGGGAGACCAGGCGCGGCAATGAGATGTCGTATCCAATTCTTTGAAGCGTTGTGGGAAGTGAGAGTTGAGAGTTGAGAGGCTTATGAAGTATCCAATGGGGTTAGCCTCTAGAAGACGGTGTGCGCTGTGAAGCACTACCTAAGGCATGGCATGGCAGGAAACACGGCGACTATTAGCCCACCTAAGGCAAGGCAGGTATTATTTGAGCGTTTAGCGGTTATTCTAGATTTGCAGAGCTTGGTACAGAGTGAACCGTGTGGAGTCGAGGAAGGACCTCAGAAATCATATAGCTCTACCAGACCACGAAGGGGGTCGAAGCAGCGAAAAGAAAAATATACCGGCAAGGACCTCCCTCGTTGCTGTGCTGTCGCAAGGTCCCGCCCCTTCTGCTTCTCCACAGCAAACAGCATTCACGGGTTCCAGGAACAAAGCTCGACTTGGACCACGGTGTGGTTCGGCTCTGTTCGAGTAGGCATCATTGAGGCTCACGCATGCAACGGTTCACTTGTATTGCGATCTTCGTGGGCGACGGTTTGCAACAAGCCGCTGAGGCTGGTCAACGAACTCATGCGATGGAGGTGGACCCTTACCATGTACTGTAAGATACCTCCTCTAGACCGCTCGCTGGTGGCTGCAAGCGCCAAAACAATTCAGGGGTTTGCTCCGGATGGATACGTTACGGAGGGGCTTCACTGCCCGACCGTGCTAGCAGTGCGGCCGCGTTGAATCTCGATGCCGTGATTGGCCGAGGTCTAGTTCTTGGGTTGCGTTCGTAACCCGCGCCTGGTGCTGCCTCCTAGTGCGCCTATGGATTATTGCGACTCCCCTGCGGAGTCGAAGGGGTGCTTCTTGGGGTGCTCGCCGCCGCTGCATCTCGAGGTGAAAGAAGTACGTACCGTAAATTACCCAGGCAAGGGCATGGCGAGGTAAAGCATGAGATTTGGGGTGTGTTTCTGCCAACACACTGCATCTGGCCGAACCATGAGGGGCAGAGCTATGTCTTCGTCGCATTGGTGTGTTGGTTGAACATGATACGCTATTGATCATTTCCAGGGTGCTGGACCACCCATGTTGTTGCTATGGCGCAAAGAGAGATCTCTACTCCGTCAGATTTGCTCCGGGGAACCCCTCTGTACAAGAAAAGGAGAAGCACAGGCCGTAAAACGAACCATATGGTGGTGGGTTCATCCCATGCTGGAAGCGACAAAGGCTTGCTTGAGTGCACTTGACGTCTTAACCTAGAGTGCCTAAGATAACCAGGTGAGGAACAGTACCTGGGCTGTTCGAAGCAGAAATCTTTGAGATGCCCTCTAGAATGGAATGGTTCGATCGACTCGCTTCGCCCATTAACGGGTGCACACGTTTTCCGTCGAGGCTTTAAGTATTTGGTGTGCAGCAACAGAACGGTTCAATTGGCGACACCTTTCGTCATCGATTCGTCTCGTGTCAGCCTTGTGGATGGGCCTTTGGCATCTTCAAACAGCGGTGAACGGTCGAGATGAGGAGCAAGAATGCGTTTCTTCCTGTTTTTTGCAGCCCTCGAGTGACGGCAGAGAACATTCATGCACATGTAACAGAACAGTATATACCTCCTTGAAGAGTCAGGATATTGTAGAGGATACACGGCTCAGGCGTGGCTGCGAAGACACTCAAGGCTGGCATTCTAACAGATATCTTCCGCCTTAGGTACCAGCAGAATTTGTTTCCTAACCCCCTGCTGCGGAATAATTTGGTGACTGCCGTGGTAGGAGGAATCAAGATGCCAGCGATAAATACTTTCAACCCCAGGATATAATCAACCCCCATCCGTCTTAAGGGGTATATTTTACTGACAAGAAGATTCGGCGGGAAGGAAGAATCTAGAAGATATCTGAGTGGAAATTTATTTACTGTGTTGGCAACAGGCTAGGATGCCTCGTTCGAGCTGCGATACAGGCGCAAGCCGCAGGTACAGTCACAATGCAATTCATTATCTGGGCTAGGTGTGATACAATCTGTCTTATATATATGCCAGCGGGTCAGGTGCGAGCAGGGATTGGCCGTTCGACTGGATTGTGAATACTCTGCGCCTTGTGAGTTTATTGTGATGGCAAACTGTCAATTTAACAATATCGGGCGCTCAAATATCTCTGTACTCTGGGCGGCGTATTCTCTGATCCGTGGAACTGAGGTTGCCTCTGAAACCTAACGCGGCAATTTTGATAGACCACAAGATCGCGGTCCCCTCTCCCCCAGGCCCTCAACCCGAGCAATGCAGCTCTTCTAAGTTTGGCACTATTTCCGATCATCCCAGCGCAGTCATTTAGCAGCGAAAAGGACAGAGGAGCCTATTCTAATGTGAATATATTTGAGAACGGCGGACACTTTAATTTTTTAATTTTTATCGGCCTGGAGCAAGTATTCCACGTCATATCCATGTCAATCAACCCCTTGGACATGAAATATTGCCAATATGGCCACTAAATGTCCAATCATTATGTCCCTGGAAAAGGGACAGATTTGGTATTTCTGGCGCAGAGGACATTCTACAGCCGTGGCAGAGTAGCTCGTTGCCTCGCTAGGGAGAGGGGGGGGGGGGTTGGATTAAATAGTAAGACAAACTGATAAGTTCGAGTAGTGTGAAAGACAGAGGCATCTCTACGCATGTTTAGAGGGGAAAGCTTCCCAGGGCAGCATCTTCACTGTTTTAGATAATAAACATCATGGTTTCTGTTCACCCAGGGACTCCACTACGTTGCTGGCCTTATGAATTTCAATTCGCAAGACCTATGAGTACCGGTCTATAACCGAGGATGGACAACTACAAAATGGGACGTATTGGCATCGTCGGTACTACTTGGTGTCTAATTATGCACCACATCACACACGAAACAAGGAGTTGTCAGTTTTGGTCACCAAAACCAACCTGGAAATGGTATTGCTATCTCAACAACTGAGCTCGATTGAACGATCGAATTGTCGCTACCCCCGATACTTCGAATGGTCCTTGGAGCTGTAACAACCCGTGGTAGTGAATTGGGATCTTTCAAATATTATCCTTGTAGGGAGCGGATGCTAAGGCGCAGGAAAGCTGCCTCCGATGATAGAGAAAGCGCTGTGCCATAGGAACTGTCGGAACCATCAAATATAAGCTGCGAGCGAAACAATCCATAAATCCATTCAACTGCAACGAAGCCTTTACTAACCATGGAGTGCTCTCCAAATTGGGTAAGTAAAGAGGCCAGCAGTATCGGATATCTGGGATTCATCATTAGACAACACCTGGTGGCGAAGACCAAAGAGGTACACCCCTTGTAAGAATTGATCACAACATCAGCGTAAGTTGGGTTAAGAATAGTAAACTCTTGTTGTCTCAACGATTATCCGGCCAAAACGCGCTCATTGACCATGCTATCGTACCCGGGAATGGAACAACCAATAGTCCGAGAGACGCCTTACCACATTAGCCATTTTGCTTGTCGGTAAGTGCTGACAGAAATTATTGTCGGAGGGGCACAAGCATTTGCAACACAAACCTCTTCAATTCTTTATGACACCTTAGAACAACACCACAATCTGCTAGATATGCCGCCCAAGAAGAAGGCAGGCGGGCCCGTTGAGGTATCTGCAGCTTCGAAAGGCGTGGCTTCTAAAAAGGTGCAATCGCAACAAGAGCACTCATCCGAGGGAAATGACCCAGTTCCCGACACCAAGCGCAAACGTGCGAAGGCGACGCCTGCTAATATTCAACCTACAAATTCAAAGTCGGATGACGGATTTTCAGCGCTCCTCGAGCCATTCTATGGCGGCAAAAGCTTGACAGATCCGATCAATACAGCTCAAGACAAATGGAACCTCCTACCTGCATTTCTCAAAGTCAAGGGCTTGGTAAAGCAACACATTGACTCATTTAATTTCTTCGTCGACCACGAAATCAAGGAGATCGTGAAAGCAAACAAAAGAGTCACCAGTGATGTTGACAAGTACTTTTGGCTAGAGTTGGTTTTCCTGAGTCTCGAGAGCATGCACGCGTACTAAGATATTTCAGATACACAGACATTCACATTGGCAATCCTGAACGCCTCGACTATGATGATCGCAAGCCTCAAAATGAGATCACTCCAAACGAATGCCGCTTACGCGACATGACCTATGCTGCACCAATTCGCGTCGACGTTAAATATGTTCGAGGCAAATCCATCGTTGCCAGGAAGGGTATCAACATTGGACGGTTGCCTATCATGCTTCGTAGCTCCAAATGCCGGTTAGCAGGGAAAAATGATAGGCAGATGGCTCACATGAATGAATGTGCGCTGGATCCTGGTGGATATTTCATCGTGAATGGAACCGAGAAGGTTATACTGGTCCAGGAACAGCTGAGCAAGAACCGCGTAATTGTGGAGACTGACCAGAAGAAAGGTATTGTCTCTGCGTCTGTGACAAGGTACAACTCCTCCACCAGCATGTCGGTCTAGTTTCTAGTTTCTAACCATGGTAGTTCTACACATGAGCGCAAGTCCAAGAGCTACGTTATGTTGAAGAAGGAGCGGATCACACTACAGCACAACATTCTTCAAGAACCGATCCCCATTGTAATCATCTTGAAGGCCATGGGCATTCAATCCGATCACGAAATGTTGTTGTTAGTAGCCGGTACGGATAGTACATACCAAGACGAATTCTCTGTCAATTTCGAAGAGAGCTCTAAATTAGGAGTGTTCTCGCAGCATCAGGCGTTGGAGTACATTGGAAACCGAGTAAAAATGGGAGGACGAAACAAAACCCAAGGCGCACCGCAAAGACGAAATCCTGTTGGCGATGGACTAGAGGCTCTGGCAAACATCATCATCACCCACGTGCCGGTGGTTGGCTTGGATTTCCGACCCAAAGCACTTTATATATGCTTCATGGTTCGAAGAGTCCTGATGGCAATGCACGATCCCAAATTGGTGGACGATCGCGACTATGTGGGCAATAAGCGACTAGAACTTGCTGGGCAACTCCTCTCCCTTCTCTTTGAGGACTTGTTCAAGAAGTTCAATTCTGATCTTAAGATGAACATTGACAAGGTTCTGAAAAAGCCTAATCGTACTATGGAGTTTGATGCCTTCCATCATATGCAGTCTCATGGCAACTACATTACTCTGGGTATGAACCGAGCTATCTCGACAGGCAACTGGAGTCTCAAACGGTTCAAGATGGAGCGCGCTGGTGTAACTCATGTACTGAGTCGGCTGAGTTACATCAGTGCTCTGGGAATGATGACCAGAATTAGCAGTCAATTTGAGAAGACTAGAAAGGTCAGTGGACCGCGTGCTTTACAGCCTTCTCAATTTGGTATGCTCTGTCCCTCCGATACTCCAGAAGGAGAAGCCTGTGGTCTCGTCAAGAATCTGGCACTGATGACACATATTACGACAAACGACGAAGAGGAGCCCGTACGAAAACTCGTTTTCGTACTTGGTGCTGAAGATATTGTCTCTATGAGTGGCAAGGAAATCTACGAGGTGGGTGCATACGTGATTTTCCTCAATGGAACCCCCTTGGCCTTGACCAGTCAACCCAAGTCCTTTTTAAATGCCTTCCGACGATTCCGACGGCTAGGCCGTGTGTCTGCTTTTGTCAGTATATACATCAATCACCACACCAATGCAGTTCATATTGCTACCGACGAAGGAAGAATCTGCAGACCTCTCATTATTGTCGAGAACCAGAAATCCAAAGTTACTGCACACTATCTAGAATCACTACGCAAAGGATCCATGGATTTTGATGACTTCTTATACCGTGGACTCATTGAGTATGTTGACGTTAACGAAGAGAACGATTCTAATATTGCCCTTTACGAAGCGGAGATCAACGAGAATAGCACACATCTGGAAATTGAGCCATTCACAATTCTTGGGGCAGTCGCTGGTCTGATCCCGTATCCTCACCACAATCAATCCCCGAGAAACACCTATCAATGTGCTATGGGCAAGCAAGCAATTGGCGCGATCGCCTACAATCAGTTCTCACGAATCGACACTTTACTTTACCTTATGGTCTATCCTCAGCAGCCAATGTGCAAAACCCGGACCATAGAACTTATCCACTACGATAAGCTTCCTGCTGGTCAAAATGCAACGGTTGCCGTCATGTCATATTCTGGTTATGATATTGAGGATGCGCTTGTGCTCAATAAAGCGTCCTGCGACCGTGGTTTTGGGCGCTGTCAAGTGCTTCGAAAGTACTCTACCCAGCTTAGAAAATACCCAAATAGGTCACAAGACCGTATTGGCGACCGTCTCTTGGATGAACGTGGCCAGCCAATTGCAAAACATGCTGTTCTTGGACATGATGGCCTTGCACTAGTTGGCGAACAGATCTCGTCCGGCCAAGTATACATCTCGAAGGAAGTTCCTCTCAACACCGCATCTACCGGGATCGGATCAGACTATGGCACAAATGAACACAAACCGGCACCAATGTCTTACCGCTTGCCAGATCCTAGCTACATTGATAAGATTATGGTCTCTCAAACCGAGAACGAAAGCCGGGTGATCAAGGTACAGACTCGTCAAACACGACGTCCTGAGCTTGGTGACAAATTTTCGTCTCGTCACGGACAGAAAGGAGTTGTAGGGATTATTGTTAATCAAGAAGATATGCCATTTGCTGACACAGGTGTCACTCCCGACATAATCATGAACCCCCATGGTTTCCCATCTCGAATGACCGTCGGGAAAATGTTAGAGCTCCTATCCGGCAAGGCAGGTGTTCTAAATGGCACTCTGGAGTATGGCACTGCATTTGGAGGTAGCAAAGTGGATGATATGGGCGACATCCTCATCAAGAATGGATTCAGCTACTCTGGCAAAGATTTTGTCACAAGCGGCATCACTGGAGAATCGCTACCGGCCTACATTTTCTTTGGGCCTATTTATTACCAAAAGCTCAAGCACATGGTTCAAGACAAGATGCATTCTCGGTCTCGCGGCCCTCGTGCTATTCTTACACGCCAGCCTACTGAAGGTCGTTCTCGTGATGGTGGGTTGAGATTGGGAGAGATGGAAAGAGATTGTCTGATTGCTTACGGAGCAAGTCAGTTGCTCCTGGAGAGGCTCATGCTTAGTAGTGATGCTCACGAGGTGGATATTTGTGAGACCTGTGGTTTGATGGGTTATCAGGGTTGGTGCCAAACCTGTAAGAGTACAAGAGGTGTGACAAGGATGACGATGCCGTATGCCGCCAAATTGCTGGTCCAGGAGATGCTGAGTATGAATGTCTTAGTACGGCTGCGGCTCGAGGATGAATTTCCTCACCCATCATAGAAATGGCTTTGATAAGGATTGCATGGTAGGAGGGTTGCTTTGGTGTTTGGCTGAAGGTTCATAGCACAGCGTTGGCGTTTTAGATATTGCAGAGAATTGAAAGGGTGACATGGTTGAATACAAACCGGTATGGATTCCAAAGCTTGTCAATGTGACCATATTATTGCCCGACTGGACGCAAGCACCCATTGGAATGCCTATGGCGACTGATGAGTACTTTGGGATGACCCTTACTTGAAAATGCCATGAATCACTAAACATGAGTTCCATAACTTTAAACCAAACAAGGTAAATGTCATGCAGAGGAGAAATCCACAGCTTCAATGCTTGCTGAACAGGGATAATGTGAACATCACACCCAGGAGTTTTCATTATACAGGAGATATCATTATTTGGTACCTTGCTGCTCCAGAACTATGCAGCAGCGAGAAGAAAATAGACAAATCCGCGATCAGAAATCTCCCCCGCCATCATCACCACCAAAATCTCCACCATTATTGTCCTGTCCTGCATCTGCCATGTTGATTAGTGCCATCCATTGTATGAGTTCAGGGAAGAATTACCGTAACCTTGTTGATATTCAGATTGGTCATGATCTTCCATAGCATCGGCAAGCAGCATGCCACCGATCAGACCGCCTCCCACACCTAGCGCAGCTGCACCACCAGCCCCGAGGCCACCAGACTTCTGTGGCCGTTGCTGATAGCCACCCCCTCCATAACCTCCACCATAACCTCCACCATAACCTTGCTGGTATCCTTGTTGTGGGTAGCCTCCGTACATTGGCTGTTGCTGGGGGTAGCCGCCATACTGCTGTTGTGGGTAACCTCCGTAGCCTTGCTGCGGATATTGTTGTGATGAACTGGACCCTGAAGCCTTACCAAGTAGTTTCCCGAGAAACCCGCCGCTCTTTTTCTGATCACGAACAGGAAGATCTTGAGGGTATGATTGAGGCATGGGCGTGTTTTGGTAACTTGATTGGGCGCTCCCTCTAGTGGACGAGGCTCGAGCATCTTCTTCTGCTTGCAACCTTGCGGCAAGTGCAGCATCAGACTCTACAGCCCCGCCTCCATTGGGATTGTAGGGATTCTTTGAGTCGGAAAGATTATTTGGGCCACCACCAGCATACCCAGGTGGAGCACCGGGAGGAGGTTCGTCGCCAGGAGGATAAACAGGTTCAGTTGGCTTCTCCCACGTTGACTTTTTGGTGTAGATGTTGACGTAGAACCTAATGCTGGTCAGCGAGAACAACTGTTTACAGTGCACAGGCGCGCAAAGCATACCATTCGCTGTACTGAGCATTCCATTGTGCTTTCCAGCCTGCGGGAACCTGATATACACGTTCAATCAGCCGGTTGAATACACACATTATTGAGGCAGGGATCCACTAAGTTTGGTGGAGTGCAGCTCGCGGCATCATTCTGACTCCAACAGATCGCCAAGCGGCGGGGGTTCTGACCTTTGGTGGAGGTGGCCCGGGAGGAGCCTCGAAGTCTGCCATCTCGGCCGAGGTGACGATCAAGGCAGTTCTAGTGGTCTTCCTAGTTGGTAGCGGAAATCCGGATGGAGGTGGTTGCGAAGGAAACACCAGCGGCAGAGGTGGTGGTGGAAGAACGAGGGGTGAGATGGAGGGGGAGTGGGTGCGTGATTAAGGTTATATGTGTTTTGGCCTCCCCGTAGCTCACGAAGTGTGGCTCAGTTTCAGTGCAGCAGGCTTCCTTCCTGCCGATAGTAAAATGCCTTACCCGGTTAGCATCCACGCTCCGCCAACACTCCTTGTATTCTCTTGTGACATGATCTCCCACCAGCCTGGAGACCCAAACACCACTGCAAGCAAATCTGCTGGTGCGTGTGGCGATGACGAATTCGCTGGTGCTCAGCCACCAGCATCTGAGCTGACGGCCGTTTCCGCTTGCTCGGGAAGCTTCCCTCTGTCCTTGTCATCCCAACATATCGTTGATAATACTACCGGGCCCAAGTGTCTATGCCACCGCTGTTTGTTTCAACGCCTCATCATGGGACTAGCAACAGTAAGTATTATATCGAGATCCTGTCTTTGGTACAGTATGGCAGCTCATATACCTCGACGTATGTTACACCCAAAGCACTCCCAACGCCATGCAACAATGCTCGAGAAGCCGAACTTGAGGCTTCAAATACACGATACACGCTTCAGCAGCATCCTCCTCCCCATCCATTCTTATTCTTGGCCTGCTCAGCCAGGCGGACTTTATTCGTCCCGCCAGCACCAGGACCTTTGACACCAGACCTTCGATCATTTAGATCGTACTTTCCTGCCTCGATGTTCATGTAAATCCTCTCTGCCACTCTGCCAAATGCCATTTCTACACCCTCGCCACTCTTCGCGCTGGTTTCGACGTACTCCAAGACTCCGTTCCGTCTAGCCCATTCCTCAGCTTCCTGCTGCGTGACCTCCCTCTTGTTCTCATCTCCAGCTGCCAAATCGCTCTTGTTCCCGACCAGGACCACCACAATATCCGGCTCTGCAATCTGTCGAAGGTCATTCAACCAGTCGGTAACATGCTCGAACGTCGGTCGTCGAGATATATCAAAGACTAATAGTGCTCCGGATGCGCCTCGAAAATAACTTCTTGTGACGCTCTTGTATGTTTCTTGGCCAGCTGTATCCCACAAGCTCAACTTCATGTGCTTCTGTTCTGCCGCGGGCTTATGGCATGGTGGGTCTGGTAGTCCCTCGGATATATTCTCCAATTCTGGATCTCTTGTACTAGGCTTTGGCTGTGACACCCGGCCAACAGGCACGATTCGTGAACCGAATTCAACGCCTATAGTTACGTCGTGATGCGGAGAGAATCTCCCCTCACAGAGCCTTATGGTCAGTGAAGATTTGCCTGTGCCAGAATCGCCGATGCAGACAAGTTTGGCAATGTAGTCCCATGACAGGGGAGAAGACATCAGCAGGTCTAGGAAATATTATTAGGGTGATGGGTCTTGTGGCAGATTGAGCGAGTGGAACAACTGGAGATAGTTTCTGGAGTGTAGTCGTGAAGCTGCCGAGAAGGTAGATGTATCATAAGATATGGTATGGTGATGTTGGGCGCAAGCTCTCTTGCCTCATTTGACATGCTTATTGTAGATGGCAAGTGCTTGGTTGGGTAGGTGGGCGGCTTTGGCCATATTCGGGGGTACCTTGCTTACTTAAGAGTAGATAGCAGCTGATCACCGCCTCCCAAAGCAGCCCAGGCTTCTCCATGTCATCCTCGAGGCAGGTAGTCAGTCATCCTTACTTCACCATACATGCCCACCAAAACGACTCGAAGCAAACAAACATACATACAATCCTGCTGCACTCCTGTTTGATCCCTTACTCCTCCAACGTCATTAATTTCTCCAGGCCGCCTTCCTGTTACCATCGAGATCAGGCAAACTACCTGAAGCAATCAGCAGCCTTATCAGACCGCCCGCCGGCGTGCTGTCGCAGGTCACTGCGAGGTCCTTTGCTAACAACTCATCACCGAATTTAGAGGGAAGAAGATGTTCTCCGAATGTAAGAGACCTTGAACCACTTACTTGTACCTAAGTTTCCTTGCTGAATGCGCATTGCAGATGCCTCACGCTTCCTAGCACAGTCGCAGTCTCGCTTCTCGAACTTCGTCCAACCTGACAACAATGAAACCACTCCACCACGAAATCCGAACGACAGATACCGCAGATTAAATCAGCCTTTACAAAGCACACCGGGTAGAGGCTACACGCAAAGAACAACCCACGGGAACCCTTATCAATCTGCTTCTCATCTCGCCAACTTCAACTTTGCCTCTCGGTACTCTGCAGCCCCGGACGCCCCATTATTCCACAGCGCTCTGGACGAGTTTCGGGAGGAGGACGACGAGGAGGAGCGCGAACGAGAAACTGCAGACTTCTTTGCTTTGCAACGATCGAGGAGAGTCTTCGCCCCGAGCCGCTTAGAGGAGAGCTCGGAAACGGACCGCGACGGGAGCAACGCTTCCCTTGATGTGAGCAGAGAAGATGATGGAAGGATATCCGATGAACGAGGTCGAGGTCGTGGCATCAAGAGTAGTTGGAATGGGGGCAGAATAAGCGTGAGGGAACGTGGAAGAAGGCCAGAAACCGTCGGCGAAGAAGCAGAGGACGGATGGAACAAGAAAGATGCTGCCAATCCTAGCAGCGATGCCAGCAGCAAAGGAAAAGAAAGGATGGTAGATATTGGGTTAGAATCAACTACCGAAGATGATAACCCCCCAGAAGACTTAGCCTTCGAAGCCCCTATTGAGGACACCCCTCCAACATTTCAGAAATTCCGTACAGTATCAAGGACGGGAGCAATCAAGTTACCAACAACCACCAAGCATGTTTACAAGGACCGAGATCTCGAGGCTGGTTTAAGTACTGTTGCTCCTGGGCCTCCAAGTTCTGTCGAAACGGTCCCAGCTACAGTATCTACTCCTTTAGGCGAGGCATCCCGACATGATGTCTTCTGGGGGTCACTGTTTCTAATATGCCTTGGAGCGTTGTTTGCGACCTTCTTTTTGATCTTTCTGCATACCTCAGCTCCGAATGGGACGCTCGGCGATACCATCTATACAACACTACGCTCCTCATTCCACCTCTTTGCTGTTGATACCGTGGTGTCGGTCATTGTGGCGCTGATTTGGCTCGCATTACTGCGATCGTTTGTGAGATCTTTAGTATATCTCATCGTGTTTGCGGTACCGGTTATTTTAATATCCTTCTCGTTGTATCCCCTGGTGGCCAGTTATAAAGGCTCATCAAATGGTACAAGCCTCCAGGACAGAGCCATGAGGTGGTTGTCGATCATTCCTGGTCTGCTTTCCTTGGCTTGGCTCTATACGATCTATAAAGGGCGACATTCCTTAAACAAAGCTATAGGCATTTTGGAATTTTCATCCAGAATACTAGCGGCCAACCCTGCTCTACTCGGATTAGGCTTTACTACCCTTACTGCTGTTATAGCATGGACTTGGATATGGCTTGGCATGTTCACCAGAATATTTCTCGGCGGTCATCTGTCCTCCTCCTTGACGAGGTTCATCATCGATGCGACAAGCTGGTGGTTGGCCGCCTATTTCGTGTTAGTCTACGTCTGGACTCTATCCGTACTTGGGGGCATCCAACGAGCTACCACCGCTGCGACTGTCTCGCAATGGTACTTCCACCGTAACGTGGTACCGAGCCCTACATCGAGAGAAATCGTCTTAGCTGCCTTTAGCCACTCGACAAGTACATTGTTTGGGACAATCAGCCTATCGACGTTGCTAGCTTTATTGGTTCGACTACCGCTCCTGCTTTTGCCACGACGATTGATGACGGTGGTTACCATCTTTGCCTATTCTCTCATACCAACACCTATTGCCGCCCTCTTGAACCCCTTGACTCTTACGTATGCAGCAATTCATTCACAGCCACTCCACACATCTGCCCGTGGATTGAGTCAAATGACCTTTCTAATGCCACACGCACCTACTACGACTCTTACCCCAAGATCATTCTCTTCTCGAACGCACACCACATCGCCTCTGTTACCGTACCGATTAGCCAAACTCCTTCTCCATGCGACGAGGTTTATCATGGCTATGGCTCTTGGTTTTGGAGGCTGGGTTGCAACGGCGAGACAATTGTCAATAGCCATGCCAGAAGGCTCAGGCATTCGTGGAAGCGCCTACGCGTATATTGTTGGGTTAATCGCAGGCTTCATTGGCTGGGGAGTCCTGGGTGCAATGGAAGGAGTGCTTAGTGGGATTGTAGATGCTACTGTTGTCTGTTGGGGAAGTGAGAAAGGTATGGCGGGTGGTGGGGCATACTGCTTAGAAGCAGGCTATCTGTTTGGTGATGGGAGAGATGTGTCATAATGACTCAAACTGCTACCTGATTGCATGGACCAGGCTTAGATTTGTAGCAGGTATAGATAAAGTATCAGCAAGACTGCAGTGTTCAATATACTTGGGATCATTCTCAACAAGCCATCTACCAATATTAACCTCTCCTACTCTCCATGCTACCTTTAGGGCCATGTTGACACGATATCTGCTGTATCATTCACGCATTACTGTTCGAGGAATTGAAATAAGCCTAGAGAACATGTCTTTATTTATAGATCTGAAAGGGCCTATTTAACATTGCTCTTCTCCGTGAGCTCACTTTTCTTGGGCCCAGAACCAGCAAGCCAAGCGGCAGCATCAAAATTTTGAAGGGGGTTCGCTGCTGCTTGCCCTCCAGTTAAAGGCGATGTCTTCTGCCTTGCTTCGAATTCTTCTCGCATCTCGGGGTCCACTGGAAATTGTCAGTGATTAAGAGCAAACAAACCCGCAAAGACGATACATACTATTATCCATTAGATAGGGCATTCCAAATACAAGAATCATGCTGAACCCGGCTATCAAGATCATAGGGTTTTTGAGTAAGCTCAAAGGTGAGACTATATGATATCATATGTTAGCACCCAGCGAGTTCCATGCGAGTCAGATGGGAGCAGGAAATCGACGTACATCCACTTCTTTCCACATAGAAGCTCTTCTCACCAAGCACTTTGACATCCAAATTCTGGAGATCTCCCAGGTTTTTGACCATAACAACCTCGCCTTTGTTGTCCCACTCATTTCCGCGAAAGGTTCCCCAGGATTCTATTTGGCCGGCCTCGCTCACATCCACGCGTAGGGGAGCGAAGACATGGGATGAGCAATGCACGTCTAACAGGTAGCTACCAGGCGATACATTTCGGAAATCGAAGGTGTTATCTGAGCGCAGCGGCGCAGTGTATGTAGAGGAGATGGTCGTGAGGGAGGCTGTCGTTGAAGCTGTCAATGCTGAAGGATTCCAGTTTGGAAATGCTGCTGTTGAAGGCAATGAGACCAAAAGACGGCTGCAAACAGCTAGAGGGGCTGCAATCAGCACGACGAATATGGTACTAAACTGCATTGTACGGCGTTCTACTGATGTTGATAGATCTTGCGACGATGCTCATCATGGGATGTTGTATTATCGGAGACATGTAGGTCCTCCGTTTCATGCCTGAAAAACCAGGTCGTCATGAAGGCACTTCCATGTGGTTACGTTGCGGCGTGGACGGACACTCGCCCTTTCGTCTTTCTCCACCTTATCACAACAGATCATTAGGACTCGCCGAAGGAATATTACTGTACCTGACATGGGGCGACGAGAGGCACGAGAAGCCTTACCATAACCAAGGCAACAAGAAGAGTAAGGTGCCTGCTCAAATTGCATGTGAGTCTACACTGTCTCATGCTTGACGGCTCTGAGCTTTAAGCACCGACCAGCAATTCATACTCATCTACACTTTCGGTCTGTAGTAGCTATACCGCATTCTCGACTGGTCATGATTTGGCCAGGCCTGGGTGAGAATCTCCTGGTCCATGTCACTGTGCACATGTATACACACACTGCAGACGCTCTGGATCAGTATTTGCAATTCTTCTAGTCCTTCATTACATATGTTATTCTACCCAGCTAGTATCTGGGGCGTTCAAGTGCCTGCTCCTACACTCCAGCTCGAGATCCGGCCTCTACCTTCAAGGCAAGATCAGGCAGGTGAACAAGAAGCAAAATACAAGCGAAGAAAGTCATCAAGACTTCTTCTTTATCTTTCTCCCATCCATTCTGCGCCGTACCGGTAAACTCCATTCTGCGGGCTCTCTAAGCACGCCTCCGCTCCCAATCCCCGACCCTCATCACTTCCCCTGCCACGACCACGTCGTCGACACGACCTTCTTATACATTCTCGGGGTTAACGGTCTCCTTCATGGCCATCTTAGGCCTGGAATCCATAGTTCCTGATCGGAACCCGCCCTTGAAGATCTCCATGGCGAGGAGAGTGCTGGTTCCAGTCCACAGCAAAAAGCTGAAGGCAGCAAAAACAGCATCAGCACGGGCAGCACCGCAGACGGAACCGCGGCAGAAGAGAAGCTTTCCAAGGAATGCGGCCAGGGCAATGAAGCCAGCGAAGTAAAAGAGGGTGTTCAAAGCCTCGAAGGCCAAGTGACCGTAGGGGTGGGAGGCCTTGGCCATGAAACGAGGTGCAAGTTCGAGGTATGCCAAAGCAATCAAGGAGAAGATGGGGACGAAGATCAAGAAGTTGACCTGCGAGGGCGATGCGGTCAAGGTGTCGGCATTGTACCAGTGTGCAACTGTAGATGGGGTTAGCCTCCAGGCTCTGCTGTCCTCCTGGGCCGGTGCGATGACTTACCGTAGCCGGAGAGGCCCAGCACGATGATGGAAAAGACGCCCTGGGCGATGCGGAGAGGGAGGAGCAGCTTGATGGCCATGGTGTCGAGAGGGCTGACTTCGATGAGCGGGAACTTGGCTAGTTCTTGGGGGGATAGTACGATCTCGTCGAAATTGTGGTGCGGTAGCAGGAGGTGTCGCTGCTGCAACTGGTGCGCGCGGGGAATGAATGTAAGAATGGTGATGGTCGGGGGACGAGAAGTCGCGGATAGGGAAGGGTACTACGAGGAAGAAACAAGCAACTGGATGCAGGAAAACCGAGGAAAGGGTTGGTTAAAAGAAGGATGGAAGAAGCGTGTGCAGGTTAATCTGGGATCTAATTACGGCAGCAGCACGGATGAGGGTGGGCAGAGGGGAAGGGGAAGGGGTATGGTTCTTGGAAGTTCATGTCCTGGACTCGTACGAAGGCCATGGTGGCACACTTCAGGTAATAGCGGGTTCCGTGCATGATGTCTGGGACTGCGACGGCGACGGGGATGGCGATGCGGTGATGTGCTGCGCGCGCATGGCCGACCAGGGGATCGGGCGTGACTGGTGGAAGGGCGTCGACAGGATATGGGGAAAGGTTATTTTCTTGCAGTCTTCTGAAATCAACGTGAAACATTAGGCGACGAAGAAATGGTGCAGGGGGCAGGGGGCAGGGGCATGGGCCATGGGCGTTTGGAGAGGCTCAAGCGGCCAACCGCAAGGGCTCAGATCACGAGCCGGAGCCAGCACCGCACCGCACAGCACCGCACTGCACTGCACAGCATCACGAGTATTGCATGCAGGTCCGGTGCCTGGCCTTGCCCCACGATCCGCAACGACCACCGCGCAACTGTACCTACCTACGTCTCCCGCTCAGTGGCTACTACTATGCGCCTCCAAGCACGCGCGGCGGGAGCATGAATTCGGCTGGCATTGCTTGCTTTGCTTTGCTCTCGCCGCTGCCCCCCCGCTGATCGCGTCCGCTGTCATCAACAGCTTCAACTGCACGCCCTGCCTGCAAAGAACCGCGCCGCGACGAACAATCGATCCCGCAGATCGACGGGTCGAGCATGATGCTCGGATCCATCATCGCCTCGTCGAAACCTCCGCTCCCTCGTCGTCGGTTGGCCGCGCGGGAGCACGGGCCGCCGCCCTCCTGGCACACCACCGTTGGGAGCAGCCTCGCCGTGAAACAAGCCAGCACAATGCCGACTCACGCCCTACCCTCGATGAATGCTTAAAGAACTGAGCGTCTCCGCGTAACCTCTTGGAAATCTCTTGGACTTTTCTTGGAAGTCGTGTCTTGTCGCTGCTGTCTCGTCGCTCAGCCCCATTTGAAGCTTTCCATCCGCCTCCAGACTTCAGAGCTGCGACACACGCGAGCCTTGGTATTCTCCGAGCTGCCCAAGGACGACGGTGAAGCTGCTCAGACGGACTTGGTGCTTCTTGACAAGGCACGTGTTGGTCAGACAAGCCTCGCACCACAGACTGAACCGCACCTCATTGTGGCGAGTATCAGATGAGCGAGCTGTGCCATGGCCCGGGGCACTCGACTTCGTGCCTCGGCCAGCAAATTGACTTTGGATGGAACCCTCCGCCGATGCGACCAGAGCAATGCTTGGTGCGGGTGTGTCACTTGGTGGCAAGCTATGTTCAGATCTCGGCTCGCCTCTGACCACTGCTTGGCGTCGAACGCCGGGCGGCCTCTGGAACAAGCACCTAACGGTAAATACTGTGAAATGAAGTCTGGGAGCGTCTTTAGAAATGCCTTGCGTGTCGGTGATCTTGATCTTGTATACTGCAGAACGAGACGTTGGGTCGAGTGACACTCTCCAGAGGGACCCCGAGAACAGCCCTCGAATCATGACCGGTTCCGCAACACCGCCATTGTTCATCCAAATTCAGTTATTCAGATGTCAGTATCACGGCCTGTCCCGCAGTTTTGGTGATCGCGAACAGCAATCTTTCAACTGCTCGTCTACGGATTGGTTCAGTCATGAAATCTAAACTGCATGACATGTTGTCAAGCAGAAGAAGATACGGGTTGGAACAAGACCTGTTTTGAACGACGGCCCAATCCATTGGAAGCCGCTGCAGTGCTAAAGTAAGTACCGGATGAATATGATTTGGGGGAGCACCAAGCTCCAACACCAACCCAACTTCGACATACATCCTTGTATTTTGCGCCTCGTGCTGCTGATATTGGGGTCTTCTTGGCCAGCTGTCATCCGTCAGCCGTCAGCCAGATTAGACCCCACCAAAACATGTTCTCGGCGGACCCAAGGGTGCGGGGTACTGCTGTGTAGGATTGAGGGACGTAGGCACAACCTATGACCTGCAACTACAACGGCCAGAAGACCTGCAGGTGGTGTGCACGAGTAAAGTAAAGTACGTGAGTGAAGGAAGGCGTGTTTGTGGTGCATAGCCAATGACAGCGCGACAAAGGATGATGCCATTTCCCTCGTTTGTTCGTTACTCGTTATTTCCCTCAGCTGTCTTACCCCACCATGGCTCTCAGGGCCACGGTCATGCTCTCCTTTGTCTGGCGGCGACTTCTTTCCTTGCCAATCCTCGATTCCCTCTTACCACATCTTCGTTCGTCGCCAATTTTCGACGAGCCTGACCTTCCTTCATATTCACTACCATGGCAGACGAGAGTACAAACTTCGAGACCTTGCAGCTTCATGCTGGCCAAATTCCTGATCCAGCCACAAATGCTCGCGCTGTGCCAATCTATGCGACCACGGTCGGTGATGAACCATAGGTAGCAGCCATGTCTTGCATGCTGATTGATGCAGAGCTTTACATTCAATGACTCTGCCCACGGGGCACGTCTGTTTGGCCTGAAAGAGTTCGGTGAGCTCTCCTTATCTACTCCCAATGAGTTTCCTACTATGTCCATATCCATGTTGCTGACCATGGGAACCAGGAAACATCTACGTGAGAAAAATACCCACTGTCCAATGCTCTCCTCGAGTTTCGGTTACACTAACGACCTTCCTTTGCAATAGAGTCGGATTATGAATGTAAGATGTCCATGGCCCTTTTCCTCCTCTGACTAATCCGACTCTCAGCCCACTAATGATGTTTTCGAAAAACGAATGGCAGCCTTAGAAGGCGGAGTCGCAGCTGTGGCAGCTTCTTCGGGGCAAGCTGCACAGTTCATGGCAATTGCTACCATTGCGCATGCGGGAGACAATATTGTATCTACGACGAACCTATACGGAGGCACATATAACCAATTGAAGGTTTTCTTGCCTAGGCTAGGCATACACACCAAGTTCATCCCGGGAGACAAGCCCGAGGATTTTGCTGCTACCATCGACGAGAAGACCAAGGCGATATACATCGAAAGCATTGGCAACCCGAAGTACAATGTTCCTGACATAGAAGCCATCGCCAAAGTCGCCCATGAGCACGGGGTTCCATTAATCGTGGACAACACCTTCGGAGCCGGAGGCTACTTTGTGCAACCCATCAAGCATGGGGCTGATATTGTGGTACACTCAACCACAAAGTGGGTCGGGGGCCATGGTACAGCTATTGGCGGGGTGGTCATTGATAGCGGTCGCTTCCCTTGGGGAGATCATGGAAAACGATTTCCAGAGATGGTCGAACCATCACCTGGGTATCACGGTCTCAAGTTCTGGGAGACCTTCGGCCCTATCACCTTTGCTATCCGACTTCGAGTTGAGGTCCTTCGCGACCTTGGAAGTTCAATGAGTCCATTTACGTCATTTCAGATGATTCAGGGCCTAGAAACATTGAGTCTACGCGCGGAGCGCCAAGGTCAGAATTCATTGGCCTTAGCCAAGTGGTTAGAACAGAGCCCTTATGTGTCCTGGGTATCGTATCCCGGATTGGCGCATCATCCATCACATGAACTTGCAAAACAATATCTTAAGCGTGGCTTTGGGGGGGTTTTGAGCTTTGGCGTCAAGGGCGGTGGCGCAGCTGGCAGCCAGGTAGTTGATGGCTTCAAGTTGATCTCCAATCTAGCGAATGTAGGGGACTCGAAAACGCTTGCAATCCATCCCTGGTCTACAACACACGAGCAGCTGTCCGCCGAGGAGAAGGCTGCTTCCGGTGTGACAGAGGTGAGTTCCGCATTTCTTGCACTTGTGGACGTAGATTGACGCTTTCTTAGGACTTAATCCGAATCTCGCTTGGCACCGAGCACATCGACGATATTATTAAAGATTTCCAGCAATCGTTCGCGGCAGCGGAATCAACCAAAACGAGTGGTGGGAAGCAAGAAAATGCAAGAGAGACTGGCTCTGCAAACACCGATGGGAAGCTGGCGGTGTGATATGGCTCACCTTAGGATCCTGCTCCCTTGGTGATATTTATAGTTAGGGGCTTGTGAGATCTTCTGTTGAATTGAATCCACGTTCAGAGTTGATATTGAGAAGCCCTTAATTGTGTGTTTGCACAGAAGCTCTGCCTCTCATAGGCTTAAAGCCCGGAGTGCTATAGTTAAAGCTATGTCATATGATATTTTATTTCCAACAAGTCCCTTTGCCTTCCACCTCATAAGTATCATGGTTGGTGAAGGGATTGGAGCAACAGTAACAGCCATACCAGCTCCAACAGCGACTTATGATGGAAGTGTGACGGTTGGTGAAGGCACTGAAGCAGTTGTTACCGCGTTTGCAGCAGCAGTGTTTTCGGAGTATCTTAAAGTTGAACCTATGTAGTCATCGTCGCATACTAGAGTATGTTCCATGGGGTACCGATCCCGCCTTGGTCCCATCGGAGTCGTAACAGTCCTCCGACTTTGCCATCTTCTCACTGGTTATTTGTTGTGACTGTGCTGTTGAAGCTGAATTACTCCAAGGTCCAAATGCTTCTCGAGTAATGCTAATCCTGAGGCAAAATCATAGTCTCACAATCTTGTTTAGATGTCGAGGACATGACGGTGATGTGGTGCGTGGTGCAGATAATCCCAAGTACCTTTGTGTTGAAGATATGTGGTTATTCATGGTGGTCGCTTGCCTTAGGGAGTGAATTTCCCGGGTCACAAGGGGGCTTTGCGAGACTTTACCTTTGAATTACGAGGGTTCGCCTTAATCCCAGCGGCAAAGTGGATGAAAGGTCAGGAGTCTACATGTTCTCGTCTCCCTACAGAACTGTGAAGCCTGCAATGCACGCACTGCCAACCAACCCACCAAGAGAAAATTTCGTAGTTGCCTGTTCTTCTAGCCCAAGGACGCTGGATACAAATGCTTGCTGGGGGAGATACGGGGCCTAGATGATGACCCTTTGCGTGAAAGTCAACGTCAAGTTTGACAGAGCCAGCACCAGGGGAGCCAGTACCAGGTGCCAGGAATCAGGAGAGCTATCGAAGGATCATTGTCAAGAACAAGTTTGTTTTTACGTACCAAGAACCGGCCCCAGAGAGATGGAAGCACCAGAGTACACTCTAAAGTCACCTTTATGTATCCTGCACACGAAATTATTCGTTACAAGTCGTTCGGCACTTTCTTGAAAGGCCTATTTCCGGAGAACCAATACATCGATTTCTCGGAAGATATGAGTAATATTTACAGGCTTAACGTCGCTTTTGCCAGATCACCGACATACATTTCTCGACAACGTAATACCAGTTTAGTACATAGTAATACGATGCTCGAACCCACTAAAACCCCCAAAAAGGTTCCGTTAATGTTTAGCCGCAACCCGAACAGCTAGCTTTCACCCAAGTTATGGACACCGCCTAGCCAAGCTTCCAGTACCGTAGTAAAACAAGCGTCGAAAGGAAACAACAGAAAGAGAATCGAGGTAGTTGTCAATAGTAACGGATATCTATTCCTGATAAATTCCCCACACAGGCTTCACAAATACCACCCTAGACGATTTCTAGTGTGAATACAAGTATATGTAAGATCTACAACTTGGCCTTGACAGCCTTCTCCTCTGCGAGCGACTCCTCATACATACGATCGAGATGATCTCTGTATTTCTTGGCGGTTTGTGGCCTCTTGAGTTTTAAACTACAGTTCCTCGGGTTAGCAAGCAAGGTTCTCAAGGCTCATGACGAGACAACTTACGTAGGTGTCAGAA
Source organism: Coleophoma cylindrospora (assembly GCA_003369665.1). Lineage (NCBI taxonomy): Eukaryota > Fungi > Ascomycota > Leotiomycetes > Helotiales > Dermateaceae > Coleophoma > Coleophoma cylindrospora. The sequence goes on along the minus strand of PDLM01000008.1, from coordinate 1,165,436 downwards.
GTTCGTTGGCGATGGAGAATGGCTCGACCTCAAGATGGCAAGCGCGAACTCGTTCCCAGCTATTGAATTTGGCTTTCTTTCCAACTTTGTCCAACTCCTTGATCACGGCCTTGCGGACCCGATCGTCCTTGCCAGCGGCTTTGATGGCTTCAACATCAGCGGAGTCAATCTTCTTCTTGAGGATGTTGCTGGCGAAAGGTGCAAAATTAACGGGGTCGACGCCGAATACCGCTACAAGGGAAGCTTGGGTAGAGTCACCGTGAACATAGGCTGTGGCCAACAAATTGCAGTTTGCCAGATATACGTTCTCAATACGTTCGGGAGAGACGTATTCACCTTGTGCAAGTTTAAGGACATTCTTGACTCGATCGATAATCTTAAAGCGACCCAGACTGTCCACCTCCGCAATATCACCAGTTCGGAACCAGCCGTCCTGATCGATGGCCTTTGAAGTTTCTTCTGGGTTTCGGAAGTACTCCCGGAATCGCGTATTGCCTCTCAAGAGGAGTTCTCCCCTAGGATTGGGGCTGTCGGTCACGTTGTACTCCATAGATGGCACTGATTGAAGGCAGGCTTCCATCGTGACAGCTAGACCTCCACAGTTTCCAGAAGAATAGTCATTCCTGAATTGTGCCAAGGAGACGGCGTAGGTCTCAGTCAAGCCATAGCCTTGAATGAAATCGTTTCCAAACGCAGCTCGAAGAAACTGGTGTAGACTTGGGTCGATTGGTGCTGAACCTGTAACCATACCACGAGCTCGTTGAAGACCGAAAGCACTTGTGATCTTCGGAGTGTAGATCCTATCATAGATAGCGTGTTTGTTGCTCGCCTGTCCTGGTGGCAGTTTCATTGCTGCAAGTTTTCCATTGATGACGTGCCGGCCGATCGCACCTTTCAATCCAGGGGCATCGACAGTAGCGGCCTTCAGAACAGATCCAAAGCGATTGTACAGACGTGGAACCGAGTTGAAGCCTGTTGGACGGAGCAACTTCAAATCGTCGACCAATCCAAGAATATCACCGTGGAAGTAGCCGATGGCAGAGCCCACGAATAGACATCCGTGCTCAGCGACACGCTGGTAGATATGTGCAAGTGGAAGATAGGAGCAAAGGACATCGTTAGGCGTAGTGTCCGAAGTAACTCGTGCAGTAGACGCAGCAGCAACAGCATTGGCATGCGTGAGGATAACACCCTTGGGATTTCCTGTGGTTCCGGATGTGTAATTGATAGTGATAATGTCTTCTGGTGAAGGTGGATTCATAGAGATAGAGGGTGCTGCTGCTCCGATTGCCTCAACCTCTCCAATGCCGTAGATGGAGATGCCAGCATCAGCAGCCAAAGTGTTCAAAATCTCCTTCTTTGAGTTTCCCGGCACTTCACCGGCCTCCAATGCGTCCAAGCAGATGATCAATTTCAGAGTTGGAAGTCTTGAGGCAGCGGCAAGCTTCAATAGAGTGGGGACATGTGGGAGGGAGGTGACCACGCAGGCCAGTGTAGCATGGTTAATGATGTACTCGGTAGTTTCTGGACCGAGGGTATCGTAGATGGAAACAGTGAAGAGGGATTGAGACATGCATCCCAGATCTAGAGTCAAAGGTAAGTCCTGCCCAGCCAGGACTGAGTTTCACATGCTTCAAACTTACCAGTAATTTGCCATTCAGGTCGGTTCTGGCACCACAATCCTACACCGTATTTGCTTCCTGTGACGCCAGCCTTCTTGTGAAGCTCTACAACGCCAATTCCAAAATTTCGCCGTCGGTCGGCTGTCTCCTTGTATGTCATCCATTCGTACTTTCCGAAAGTCTTTGTAATCGGATCCCATGGTCTACTCCCTAAGCACCGGGCGTTTGGTCTGTTCTTTGCGGAATTTTCGAACATATCATGTGCAGTTAGGGCAGCTGGGTCAACGGTCTGCAGAAGAGGACCATCAGCAAACCGCCAATGCCTATAAACAGCACTGCGGCCTTCGCGTTCGCTGCCCGGAATGGCTACAGAATGAGGAGCGCCCGAAGGAGGCGGGACTCTCAAACTTTGCACATAAGCTTGCGGGTCTTGAATGATGGGAGCCATGGTGTTTGTGATGGAAACTAAACATATGGACCGCAGGTATTAGAAATTACAGACTTGATAATGCTGTGAAACCAGGTCGCAAAAACCCACCAAGGGACGTCTTAGAGATATGTTGCTCTCAGTCGAAGAACCGACGGCGTGTACAGGTTGATAAATGCGAGGCAAATGACTGAAGCCGTGGATGTGCACCAGGAGGTTGAATTCAGAGCAGAAGAAGTATGCAAGAAGACGCGGGGGGTTAGGACCGGATAAGTACAGCTAGCTCAAGTATGGAGTGAAATGGAGGATATGCCGAGGTTCGCTTTCCAGAACTGCCAGGTACCAGGGTCTCAGCACGCTTAACCAAATTCACGGCCTTTCCGAGCGATGGCAGACACCGAGGATCGAGAAGCAGGTGCCTTTGAGCTCGGGATGTTATGGAGCAAAGATGCCTACCTTCAATTCCATTCTATATACTCAAACCGGCAGCAACCCGAGCTGGTCCGACATAGCTTGGGTGGCTCTAGTAGCTCATCGGCGCTTCACATGCCAGACATGAACATGTCTAACCCTTGTTAGCGTGTTTCCCTCTCCGCCCCAAGTCACAAGTTATGTCACCTGAACCACCACATTATTGAAGATACGATTGCATTGCAGAGCTACGTATCCAACTAATACCGATAGCATCTACTATGACAGGCAACACCTCAATCTTATCGACGGGAAAGTTGCCCTGGAAGACAATCTGAAACCCAAGTACAATTTTAAATTAAAGCTAGCGTAAGGCGCGTGCTACCCTACAATTAGCATGCGTCAAGTTGACCAAGCCTTGTTGTTAATCAATTCACCTGTGCAGCAAGATGTTCCATCCTAGACCGTGGCCTTCACAAGGCAGAGTATTGGCAACGGAAGGATCTAGCTAGCATGGGGCCAACGAACCTCTATGCAGACTTTTCGTGTTGGGTGGAAACACGGTTGAGAGAAACAACTATAACTGATATTAGCATAGGAGGACAGACTGAGCGGTCTTTTGAAGCCTACCGAAATCTTCAAGAGAACGTTGCTTTTGATCCTTCTTTGGTGACTTCCCATGCATAATGTTATCGAAGCCAGCGCTGTCTTGAAGGAGGTAGTAAAGTCCACCCATGATACAGAAGACGCCGAATGAGAAGATCCATACTCGGACGACAGCTACAATGGAGGTCTGTCCACCAACAAACCAACCAAAGAGAGTAAAGAACGTTGCAATGATATCGACGACCAAGATCGCTCCTGTTAATTGCCACGATGGGAGCGATGACCAGAATGGACCGTTGGCACGAGTAATGAAGATGAGCCAATTCTCAGTCAATGAGATCTCTAAGAAGATAACCGGATCTAGCACACCAAAGTTCTGAACAATACCGCCATTTTCCCCACGAGCAATCATGGTAGTAAGAGTGATCCAGGAGCCAGCAGCAAGAACAATTCCAAGTAAAACTGCCATACCCCAAAGCTTTGGAAGATTCCACTTGACCGGTGTTTTGGAGTAAGGAGCATTATCATATGCAATTGCCAAGGTAGCTACATCGGCAAAGATGGCAATGAAGACAACCAACTCGATATTGAGGGAGCGGTTAAGAATGGCGATCCAAAGACCCAGAAAGATCTCTAGGTGGATAGACAAGGCAATACGGTAGACAACGTAGGCATACATGCGGTGGAAGATTTGCCGAGAAGTCTTCAAGGCATCAATGATAGCACCGAGACCAGGAGCCAGGAACACAATGTCAGCGGCAGAACGTGCGGCGTCGGAAGCACCCTCGACGGCAATGCCCGTATCGGCCTTCTTCAAGGATGGAGCATCATTTACACCGTCGCCTGTCATAGCAACCAGGTATCCACGTTGTTGAAGGATCTCGACGACGTTGTACTTATGTTGTGGGAAGACCTCTGCAAACCCATCTGCAGCCTCGACAAAATCATAAACCTCCGAGCCAGGCATATTACCACCACCACCAAGACCAAGTCGCTCAGCGTTGTAAACGTTGGTCCCAAGTCCCAGCTGGCGAGATGTCTCACGTGCAATACCGACAGCATCACCAGTAAGCATCTTGATTGAAAGGCCGAGTGTTTTTGCTTCGTTAATGGTACGCGCAGTGTCATGTCGGGGTGGATCAGAGCAAGGCATAATACCTAGGATCTCCCAAGCACCCATGCCACGCTTGCGTGCAACACCAAGGGATCGGAATCCACGTGTGGCAAATTCTGCAACTTTGTTCTTGTATGCCTGGTCGATTTCCTCCGGAATTGGATGATCCTCCTCAACAGTCTTCAGAACAAAAAGCGGTGCACCTTTGACGCAGATGATACGCTCACCTTGGGGTGATTCGACAATGGCTTGGACCTTTTTGGAAACGGGATCGAAGGGATGGAACTCGATGACCTTGTACTTGGAGAGGACTGACTTTGCACGTGGGTAGAACCTGAGAGACTTCAAAAAGGCCTTGTCAATTGCATCGATGCCCTTCTTTTTGCGGGAAGCCGCGAGGCAGGCTGTCAACATAAGATCATCAGGCTCAACCCCTGGGACCGTGAAAGGTTCGGCAAGAGAGAGCTTGTTTTTTGTCAAGGTACCAGTCTTATCAGAACACAGGATTTCGACACCAGCCAGAGACTCGATAGCAGAGAGTTTTTGGACGATCGCCTGCTTCTTGGCAAGGTAGGCGGCGCCAACCGCCATGGTTGTGGTGACGACAGCAGGAAGACCAACAGGTACGCCAATAATAGTGATTGCCAAGGTATACTCAAGAATCTTCACAATAGGGTTGGAGCGATAGAAGGAAGAGATCCAGACAACCAAGTTGGTGAAGATGACCAAGACCAGAAGAATCGTGCCGATACCATTGAGAACCTCCGTAAAGTGACCAGTCGCCGCCGAAGCTTGGTTGACAAGAGCTGCAGCACGACCGACGAAGGTGTTATCGCCTGTAGCAGTAATGACCACGAAAGCCTCGCCACGCTTGACACCAGAAGAAGCATAGCATGTATCACCTTTGTGCTTATCGACGGCAAGGGATTCTCCGGTGATTGCAGATTGATCGACTTGTAGAAAGGCGTCTTCGGTGACAATTCGGCCGTCGGCAGGAATGATGGTGCCCTATGAAATCGGGTTGTTAGCGCTTGATGAGATACCAATATACCAATCACTTACTTCTTCAATTTGAAGAATATCGCCAGGAACAACATCAGAAGCCTCAACTTCAATGAGGTTTCCATTACGCAGAACGACAGCCTTCAAAGCAAGTGTCTTCTTGAGCTCGTCGACAATGGAACCTGCTTGGAACTCCTGGACGAAGCCAACTGCAGCGTTGAGCAAGAGAAGAGCACAAATAACACCAAAATCGACCCAGTCTTGGAGACCAGCCGCCAGAATAGCCGCAGCCTAGAATAGGTGGTCAGTATTTGACACTTTGCACAGCCGCCATTGCAATTGGGAGCTATAGATATGTACCTCCATGACAAACTGAATGGGACCGACAAAGTAGCTGAGGAATTTCAGAACCAAGTTCTCCTTTTCCTCCTTCATTTGGTTCAGGCCGTACTTCTTGCGACGTTGGAGGACCTCATTCTCAGTAAGACCAGTGCGAGTATTAGTTTGAAGCTGATCCTCGGCAATGACGTGTCCTTGGCCTGGATTTGTCTGCTCAGCTTCCTCCTCATCTTCGGCGTGACCATCCTCAGATTCGAGTTCGTCAATTAGAGCGTCCATGTCCTCATCATCCTCCTCGTCGTTGACCTTCACGGAGGTGGATGCGAAAGAAGGTTTGAGCACATGATCATCAGACTTCTCACTGACGCCACCAGAGCCCATATAACCGTTGTTGTGGTTCATTGCCGGGTAGGCGTCGTTGTTCGCCGTGCCTAAGTTACCTGTGTGGTCTGCCATGATGATCAGAGACAAGGGTGTTGGAAGCTGCGGTAGGAGTAGCTTATCAAACGCTACAATGCGATACAGAAGTGAGAGATATTAGGGAAGGAATTGAATTGTATGTCAGGGTATGAAAGGAAGCTAAAGGAAGCTCTTATGGAGGAGTGCGAAGGAAGATCGGTAAGAGTGAAGATGGTGAGAGAGGAGGTAGAAGGAGAGGAAAACGTAGACGAGCGTGAAACTATGTAGTCGCGTAAACTGGCCAGCTTCACGAGAGCAAGATCGACCGGCGGTAGCAAGCTACCAAAGAGACTCCAGGTGGTGTAAACAAAGGACCACTCCGCTCTCAGTTGTCATCATATCATTTTTAAAAGCACACATGCACCAAAAATGCATCATCATACCTTCAACGAGAGCTTTCTGGTACTGTGCATCAATTTGTCAACAGATGTGATGCAAGCCTTTGAGAATGCTCAAAGGTATTATTCAACCACCCAGGCACTACGCAGCTTGACCTCGGATGACTACAGAGCCTACACAGCTCCACAAGGTGTATACATAGACTGGTCACTTCTGGGCCGTGGCATAGTTTGGTGCTATTGTGATGGCCTGCTTAAAAAAGGGCTACACTGATGTCTTTTATGCAACTCGGGTATGAATATATCTAGCAGACATCACATCTCAGAATCCCGATATTTTTACCACTGAGAGATACAGAAGATGTCCCCAGGTCTCAAACGACGAAAAATGTCAAGTCCTGAGAACCAAAGGCTCATCATAACTATTGGCATGAACACAGTGCACCGCTTCTCTACAACAACACATGTTTTTAGAAGCGAAGAACATATAAATTCTGGACGTTATCATAACCTTGGGAACTAAAGACTGTAGATGTGCTCAAGACTCTTGTCATACTTTAGCACGCCCTAGGGAAACAACATGGCAAAGTGAGCGTTTTGAGGACACGTTAAGCACTTGCTTCAGTTGTGAGAAACCTTCAAAATTCGAGCGAGTGCCGCATCAACGTACGCAGGCTGGAGGAGGCATCAGGCGCATGGCTACTGGGTATCGGCAAATCTAGGCGGCTCAATTCCTTGACAAGCCCTACTGCACAGAATACCTAGTTTCTGCTACCACCATCATCATAGGTAGATACCAGCCAGCTCCTGAGTTGGATCTTGAACCACTATATGCAAACTGAGAAGGCAATGCAAAAGATGATAGTGAGAATTAAAATTGCGCATGGCTCGTGCTACGTAGAAAGGAAAGTAATGATCTCTAAAAATGAGAACAATAAGTCTATCAGCGAATGCTAGTTGTGACAACGAAAACAAGAACACCTCATTGGCCATGCTCTCTAGCTAAGACCCCGAACCCTGAAAACGCCTGTTCAATGCTTAGCCGTAACCTTTTCGCCAGTCATCTTCTCTACATAAGCCTTGGCCCTGAGAATAGTCAGTACCGGTCCAGTTATCGGGATTTCAGACACTCACATATCACCAAAAGCAACCATGCAAATCGTTTGCCAAACGCCCAACCCAATTCTTGGAGCAACGCCACGATACAGACCCTTAATGCCGTTGTTTGAGTAAATGTACCTTGCAGTATTTCCCACTGTCATCTTTGCCGGTCGGTTGGGATCCACGGTCTTGCTCTGCATCTCCACACGAATGACCTCGATAGGTTGGTTCCATGCACTGAGACCACCGCCGAGACCAGATGCAAGAATCTTCTCCCATGGGTTGAGGGCAGCGCCATCGTTCTTGCCTGTGGCTTTTCTGATGCCTTGCTCTGCGAGTCGGCTCAAACCGAATCGAGAACCCCAGTTTGTCATTTGACGGATGGCTACAGCGTTCACTCCCTTGTTGATCCCCTTGATGCCCTCCTTGCGGTAGATGTCCATGAAGGTAGCGAAAGTTCCTGGGGGCTTGACGCCAGCAGCAGAAAGCTTCGTCTTGGTGATCTCCACGGTCTTCATGCAGGTGCAAAACCCCATCGTGGCATAGGCTTGTGCAACACCACCCAAGATACCCCCCGAGATTCCAGCAGTGAAGTCGCCTGCTCCAAAGGTTCGAGCATAATATTCACCCTCGGAGGCGACAAAGAGCAAGACGGCGCCCTTGGTGGACGCCTCAATCCAAGCCCACGGAATGAGTCCTTGGTAGACTGAACCACAGGTCGCAAGTTAGCCAGTGTTCCGTAGTCAGCCATGGCAGAGGATGCCAGATGAGCAAGCGAGGACTTACAGCCTAAGATCCCACCTCTTCCCCAGATTCTACTGAGAGCCCCAGCAAAGGAGTCTCCTCTGTTGGCAGCCATGGTGGTCTTGGTGACCTCCAAAGGTTGTCCCAATGTGGTGACTACGCATCGTGAGTATGGTCATGCGAAGGGCTGACATGGACCGGACCAACCTTCGAACATGTTCAGGCCGGCGCCAAGCAGCAGATTGCTGAACTTGACGGGCTTCTTCTCGGGAACTGGCGTGGACATCGTGTGAGGTTTGTGATGGAAAGGGCCCTGACCAAGGGATGAAGGTTGCACCGTTGCAGCAAGAAAACGTGGATGAGAGAAGGTGAAGGGAGTTGAGTTGATCCAGAAGGGGACGACCCGAACACCTTGGAGCTTGGATGCGAGCTTGGGGGAAGCAGGCTAGCGGGCTTCGGCTAAGGCCAATGAGCCAGCGGTCGGATTGGTGAGGATGATGCGAGGTGGCACGATAAGGGATCGGGAGGCGCTGCAACAGGAGTTACTGACTAAGGTGAGGCAGCTCTGGATCAAATCTCACCCGGCGTGATATGGAGCGTCGTCGGTCCCGGTTTGGGGAATCGATGAGAGACGTGAAGAGGATCGTCAGCAGCCGCAAGCAGCCCGGGCTCAGCGATCGCCATGACACTCAGTCTGGCGGCTTGTTGACTTCGCTTGTGCGCTTTTTGGTCGTTGAACCCCAACCAAAGAAAAGCATTGGGTTCACGTGTGCGCAAGGGGTGCATCCGTGTAAATGCCAATACCGGACGGACCATTGGCAGTGACAATCTGCTGCCCCTGCCTTCACTCCGCTCAGTCACCGCCCCCTTGGCGCGCTGCACTCGAGGCACTGCACATACTGTCGTGATGGCGTCCGCTCTGGCCCAGGTGACTTTACATCACAACGCTGTTGGCGCGTACAATCATACCTTGGCCTACATTACCTGAATGGGCTTGAGGCATTACAATACTAGCACTAGATAGACTAGGGCAGAGTGCACTGGCATGAAGCAGTGATTCGGTGATGTGACCCGTCTCCGCTCGCCAAGTATATCGACCGTCTCAGAGATCTCTTTCACACTTTAGCTAACAATGAGGAGCATTAGCAAAATTCAGGTGTTCCGGGAGGGTACCATTCGAATTGATTCAGTTAAACATTTAATTAACCTAGCTACAAGCTCGAGGTGCAAGGTGCAGTATCTTGTCACCGAGACGCGAAAAGAATAGTGCTGGCTAGTCATGGTAATACTGTAATCGTGCAGGCATGTGTCGTGGCAACTTTATTCATATCCGTAATTAAAGCAAGTCTTAGGGCAATCCTTGGCTTCATGGCCCATATTTTGACAAGTTTTGCAGCTCTTCCATGCTGGCTTGACCGAAGCGACACAGTGGTTCTTCAGAGCGTATAGGTATAGAGTATAAATATGTTTCGTCTTAAAACCAGTAAGCACCCTGAGAGGACTACCACCATAAGTTGCAGTATTGATAGCGGCCTTGGATACGAGCAAGACGAAACCATATCGCCATCTTGTGTCAGCTACAAGGTTGAGCTTCTCATCACCAATGAAACTTGTAAGACTCATGCTGTTTGGAAGTCATCCTGACAGCAAAAGCCGACCTGACAGCAAAAGTCAACCTGACAGTAAAAGTCATCCTGACAGCAAAAGTCGACCTGACAGCAAAAGTCATCCTGACAGCAAAAGCCGACCTGACAGCAAAAGTCAACCTGACAGTAAAAGTCAACCTGACAGCAAAAGTCGACCTGACAGCAAAAGTCATCCTGACAGCAAAAGTCATCCTGACAGCAAAAGTCAACCTGACAGTAAAAGTCATCCTGACAGCAAAAGTCATCCTGACAGCAAATTCGACCCTGACAACACATAGCCTCTGAGAGTGAGAGGTTCTGGATTCCTGGGTCGCGACGAGGATCACCACGCTTGCGTCGGGCTTCTTCTGTCTTTCCTAGTCCCTCAAGTATAGCCTGGACCTGCAATTCTCCAAGCAGAGTTTCGATCTCGGCCTCCTTGAACATAGTAGTCTCTTGGACAGGTATGACCTTTGATTCGAACAAAGCTCGCTCACCCAACAGACCAAAGACACGGATAACAGAGCATTCCTTCAGGCCTTCGTCAATTGCCAATCTGTGAAGATGGCTTGCAGCGTGGTTAACAGCAATGTTCGTATCTGTGACATACAACACCTGACGAGTGTAATTGTCGTCTTTCAATTCTTCGACACCAGCAACATGCAATATGGCTGCAGTCTCACAATATGCTGATTTGCGGGCAGCTGGGCAGCCTTCGACGAGTACAATGCCATGACGAATGTCGCTCAAGCCTTTCTCGAACAGTCCCTTTCAATAGCTGCCCAATCTCAAGTAGGCTACTGATCCCTTCCACTTCTTTGGTGCGAACTACTGGAAAAAATTTGATGTTATCGAACTAGAGATCTTAGTTCAAAATCTCAAGATATTCGCGAACATGGTGAGATGCCTTACATGGGATGGAATTAGCATTCGTATTCATATCATAGTAGCTATTAAAGCTTCCCATGACATCCTTGTATGTCTGGCTACTGAGGACTGGGGATATCTGTACGTTGTGCCGAGGAGCCTCGTCCTTTACAAATTTGTGGAAGTCCTCGAGATTCTTGAAATCTAGTTTATGGACTTCGACTTTGGTTTCGACACGAGGACACTCTTCATTTGGTCCCTTCCACAGATGATGTCGGTACACTCCCTGTGGCATCGATAGCAAGGTAATGAAGGCAGTGAGGTTTTTGGATGAAGTCACCGGCGCCAGCGTACATCGATGTCACCAGTGTGGGCGATTTCTATGTTTGCTAGCTGTGGTAGTACTTCTGTTGATCGATTAATTATGTTACATGGTGGGAGCTCTCAGGTTTAGTAAACGCTGCAGGTATGGTCACATGACAATCATGTGACCATTGCAGCAATATACCAACAGATGATTCTTTGGCCGATGAATCATAATGCCAATGTTGCCGGGTGCGGTGAGTTCACCTGGTTCGGTAACGACACCGTGAGGTCTCATAATCCTGCTTGTCCTCAGCGGAAAGGCCCGAAAAAATGGTCTCACCACCAATCTCTTGTTCTTGATTGTCGCAGACTAGGTTCTGCAGAGATGAAGTTGCACTTCCAGGTTGGATAAAGTGAACTGTTTTTGGATGTAAATTTTTGCTGTCATGTCGACTTTTGCTGCCAGGATGACTTGTGCTGCCAGATCGAATTTTGCTGTCATTTTGACTTTTGCTATCAGGTTGACTTTTGCTGTCAGGATGACTTGTGCTGCCAGGATGGCTTGTGCTGTCAGGATGACTTTTGCTGTCAGATCGAGTTTTGCTGTCAGGTTGACTTTTGCTGTCAGGTTGACTTTTGCTGTCAGGTTGACTTTTGCTGTCAGGTTGACTTTTGCTGTCAGGTTGACTTTTNTTTTGCTGTCAGGTTGACTTTTGCTGTCAGGTTGACTTTTGCTGTCAGGTTGACTTTTGCTGTCAGGTTGACTTTTGCTGTCAGGTTGACTTTTATTGTCAGATCGACTTTTGCTGTCAGGGTCGAATTTTGCTGTCCTTTTGACTTTTGTTGTCAGATCGACTTTTGCTGTCATTTTGACTTTTGTTCTCAGATCGACTTTTGCTGTCAGGTTGACTTTGCTTGGTGAGGATAGGTCTAGCATCTTCCATTCATGGAGAAGACAACGATTGGTCCGACGATAGCCTCATGCTTAATATCGACGTGTTGAGGGTCGGGTAGATCCACAGGAGGGTTCTCAGTCTCTTCCTCGGTGTCTGGAGGATTATCGTTTGAAGCTTTGCCATCGGGGGCTTCAGCTTCACCATATCCCATAAGGATCTGTTCTCATTGGTACCAACAGCAGTAGAGCCTTCTATGCCGAAAGTATCCCATGAACTACTTTTGGGATTTTGATCCGCCATAGTTGATTTGTGTCATTGGAGTCAACTAAATGCATATCAGTCGAGTCAGCATGGCTTAAGCTGCTAGTGGAGGGTGATTACTTACGATGTGTTATGCTTCGTGGTTTATGGCTTTCTGATAAGCTGAGTTAGATCGAGACTATTGGATGTATCAGTCAAGTTCAAGCGGGTTATATCGCGAACAATTGAAGCTGATAGGTAGCTACTCACAGGAACGCGCGGGTACAGAGATTCGAAAGAACCCGAAACTGAAGAGCTACAGTCAGTATTGAAATAAAATAGTGGAGGGAATAAATACTAACTATCAACGACGCTTTCCGTGCTAGAATGAGGAAGGTATGGAGGTTGTGGTTGTGGATGTCGAAGGTGTGGAGATTGAAGGTGTGGAGATCGCGAGTATGTTGAAAGAGGGAAGATTCTACTTTGTTTGTGGGAGAAATCCAAAGTAGGATTAATGCAGGCAAGGCTAGATCGTGCACGCAACACGATACCTCGAATTGAGAAGATGTTATACCCCCCAGCAGTTGCCTGTACAGTCGACGTTTCTTGCATTGGACACCAAGGCACCACTCCTGGTGCCATCCCAAGACGACCCGACGACGAACCCAACCAACTGAGACTTTGGCGGAAGAACTCTCCAAGCTAGCCGGCTTGCTTTTGCACGCAGCAAAAGTACTAGGCCTTGTCAATCTCCTGATGCAAGAGCTAGTTTTTTGTCATCGTGGACACAGTCAATATAGCAACATGATAATTTGGACTCTGTTTGCACGGAAATGGTATTGCATTGCTCTCTCTCCCACAGCTAACAAAATATCATATACAACTTGAGCCCCAAAAAGCAGCCAAACCATCTTGAGTCTCTCCTAGATACTTGTAGACCTTATGTCTTTCATGTTTCCACCCCTCGACTTCGAACAATGCAGACGGTCTAGCTGTGCTGTAGATGTGAAGCTTGCAACGGAGACTACTCTAGAGTGAGGTGAAGGTAGAACACTCCATCCTAGTTTGTATAAGGCCAAGGCCACAATACGAAAGTTTGAGGACGCTGCGTCTATGCCTTCCCTTGTAGACTATTCAGACGTGAATCCTTTTGTAGAGGATTTCGAAAACACCGAGTATGCCCCTTGTCAATATGATCGTTGCATCGCTAAGGATCTTGACCATGACCACTATTATATGACCCAAAACTTGAAAGAAAAGGGCAGCTGTGCTATCTAGTGATCAATAATGTACCTTGATGTGTCGATCGAGAGTGGTTTTCGCCACGCGGCTTCGACCCTGACAGCACAAGTCATCCTGACAGCACAAGTCGACCTGGCAGCAAAATTCGCCCCTGACAGCACAAATCATCCTGACAGCACAAGTCATCCCGGCAGCACAAGTCATCCTGGCAGCAAAAGTCGACATGACAGCACAAGTCGACATGACAGCAAAAGTCGACTTCAGTGTTACCAAGCTTGATGGTTCTGTGCTTCAGACATCTGTACGAGGTTAGGGAGAGTACTCTATATATAATGCAGAAGATCAGTCGGTAGCTAGTAGAATTCAGAGGAACATATCTCGATCATGTAAGCGTGCACATCCAGTTTTGAAAGTGATAACGGATTCTGTTAAGTCCTTACACAAGGATGTGGATAACACACACGATAGATCGCAAACCCCTGCGGTAGATATGTATGTCACCATGTCCATTTCGCCCGAGAGAACAAATCAAAACAATAATCGTGAACAAAAGCTCATCTTGATAGAGTAAATAATACCATGTCACCTTACGCTGAACTATACTAATCTACACTAATCTACGGCCCAATATCGATACAATCTGCCAACGGATGGTGCAATCTAGAATTTGCAGCCAACAATCTCAGCCCACTTTTCAGTAGAGAAGGACTTGGGGCGCTCGATAGGAGCACCAACAGCACGATCAATAATGAGTTGAGGAAGGACACCAATTGCTCGGGAAACACCAAAGAGAACGGTGTAGTAGTTGGCCTCAGTCAAACCGTAGTATTGAAGAAGAACACCAGAATGCGCGTCTACGTTCGGGAATGGATTCTATTTGTCCGGAGAAGTTAGCACAGAAGGTAGAAGCACATTTAGAAGATATAAAGGTGAAGTGAAGAAGATATAAAGCAAAATATAGAAAATTCACGTGACATGATAACCGAGCGGTGACCATAACACGTGACTGGTATTTCTGAGAAGGGGTGAAAGCTTACCTTTGTCTTGCCGTGCTCAGTGAGAACACCTGGAGCAATCTTGTAAACCTGGCTGACCAGCTTGAACATGGGATCTTCTGGAAGGTGGGATTCGGCGAAGGTGCGTTGAGCCATGTAACGTGGATCAGTCTTGCGGAGGACAGCATGGCCGTAACCTGGGACAACTTGGCCAGCGTTCAGGGTGGACCAGAGGTAGTCAGTGATAGCCTTGTCGCTGAGGTCGTTGCCGATGGCAGCCTTCATCTTGGTGAGCCAGTTAAGCACTTCCTGGTTAGCGAGCCCATGGAGAGGACCAGCAAGACCGTTGAGGCCGGCAGCAAGGGAAAGCATAGGAGAGCTGAGAGCACTGCCAACCAAATGGGTGGTGTGTGCACTGACGTTACCACCCTCGTGGTCGGTGTGGATGGTGAGGTACAGTCTCATCAACTCAATAAAGTCCTTGTTCTCTCCGAATCCAAGTTGGTTAGCGAAGTTGAAACTGTAATCCTTGTCCTTTTGAACAGCAGCGACCTTGCCGCCCTTGAAAACATTCTGGTAGATTCGTGCAGCAATGGTTGGAAGCTTAGCAATCAGATCCATGGAATCCTCGAAGGTGTGTCCCCAGTACTCAGTCTTCTTCATTCCCTTGGCATATGCCTTAGCGAAAGCAGATTCGTGCTCGAGAGCAGTAACTGCCAGGGAGAATTGCGCCATTGGGTGGAGGTCGCTTGGGCATCGGTCAATGAGCTCCTCGACGAATTTGGGAACATCGGAACGTGCGGCCCAGTCTGCGGAGAGATCACGGACTTGCTGCTCACTGGGAACCTCTCCAGTGAGAAGGAGCCAGAAGAGACCTTTAGTCGTGTCAGTATACGTTGCACGCTGATCTTTTTATTTGTTCGTACCTTCAGGCAAGGGCTCCTTTCCACCTGGGGCCTTTGGGAGAAGCTCCTGGCACTCTGGAATTGTCTTTCCTCTGAACCGGATACCCTCCTCAGAATCGAGAACAGATCCTTCCCAGACCAAAGACTTGATACCACGGGCACCTCCATATACCTGGTCTAGGGTGACCTCGCCTACGACCTTGGAGCCGTAATCTCTGCATAGCTGTCAACTTTGGCTCGACTGGGATTTCGGTGCATCGACGTACTTGCGCAACTTCTTAATTTGCTCAATCTTCTCTGGGAGTTGCTCGGCGAAACGCTCCTTCAAAGTCTGGCAGAGTGTCAATTGGTGCTGACGTAGAAGCACGGAATTGCAAATAGAAGCTTACCTGGGACTTTGAGGAGTAGCATCGCAGACCAGTAAAAGCAACATTTCTGCCGTTAATTCTGGAGGTGGCAAGAGATGAGCGCAAGGCTGATGTGCCAAGACGAAGAGCAGACATTGTGATGGCGATGGATGAATGGGGGAGAGGAGAAGGTATGAAGAAGAATTGAGGAGAGTTGGAGCTCAAGCGGAACTGCGAGGGAAGAGAAATTAGCGCGGTCCGGCAGACACCCAACCAAATAGCTCCGAACCGACACCTCAACACACCCAATCAGACACAATTAGATCACGGCGCCCACGGTTGCGAGCGGGCAAACCAAATATATGGGGAGTTGTTGAGGGAAGGGGAGCGGAGCCAGACGGTACAACCAGTCATGGCAACTCACCTTGCAGTTACGTGTTGGTTCAATAATGGTGGCTTTTTGTCGGCAAATAGAGTCAACTGGACGGCACGGCTCTCCACCACTTTACTATTCCCAATGATTTGCAACCGCACTTAGCAGGTATGGAGATATATATTCTGCACGGTCTATATGACAACATGCTGGCACCGGTGCAGGACCCAGGCATCCCAAGAACAGAGAGTTTCGAATCTGCGACCCCCTTATCTAATTGAGGTACTCTGAAATCTATGCGCGGTCCGAATATGGCTATGTTCGGATCGATCATTGCTTCGTTCGCCAAAAAAAAAAAAAAAACCCTCCGGGCAAATGGCTACCGGACCTTGCACAGTCACAGGACCTTAGTATTCTTTGTTCATAACCGAAGCGAGGAGAATAAAGACTGCTAGTGCTGTTGCCTTCCTGGACCTAAGGTACCAGCCTAAGGTGTCATCCGCTTTTGGCATATTGTATTGTCTCGACGGCGTATACAGCATCTCAGCTCCGTGTTCGGACTTGCCTCGTTGTCCCTCCAAGAAAAAACCAGCAGCGGCTAGTAGCAGCCGAGAGAGATGTCAAGGGAAGAATCCGGATCGTTTTCCGGCCACCGTCAGAGCATCAGCCGAATACTTGGTTTCTGGTAAAGACTTAGCTCAGAGCCTCGCCGAGGCTTACATGTAGGTGTAGTTACATGTGCCCCTTCCAAACCCCCAAAACCCGACATGGAACTCTAGAGCCCTGCAGCCATAAAGGTTCCAGTTGGATTAAGGCAAGCTGAACCGTACCTCAATTACATCCATCCCGCCCAAACTCTGTTGGGAATTAGAATCACGTGATAGAAACGAGCATGACCGTGCTGTAGCTTCTTTTGGAATAGCTTGGAAACCTGCAAGTTCTTTGATGCTAACGCTCAGCTTCGACTTCAGCTTCAACGTCAACCTCGCAGCTCAGACAACGTTCACCGACAACACATATCATCTTCCACCAGCATCAAGTCTGCAGCAACATCAAAGCGTATAGGAAGTGTGCCCTTTAGAATATCCTGACCTGTAGAGCACTGGTACCTGCAAAGAAAAGCTTGCAAGCTCTGCGCCGCTCCAGTATATCGTGACAGTTCCGCGCCTCGTCCTGCCTTCTGTCGTTCTTGGATCATTGCGTCCTCGTCGTAACATCTCCTGGAGTCGTGCAAAGGCGCATGGTGTGCGCTTTAGATCCCTGCATCTGCTCTTCTGAAGTGCTCCTCCGCGCTATAAACGTCTGAACTGCAACTGGTCGCGTACTTTGATCTTCAATCTCTTCAGTTTTCAATCTGCAATACCTCATACCTCATACATTTCCTCATGTCTTCTGCAGTGGCAGAATTGGAGACGGGCCTCCAGGCCATGCTGTCTCTCAAACCTCCCGGAGTGACTGGCTCTCGAATCCAATCGATCACTGCTTTGTGTAAAGCCAACGTGCAGGTAAGCCAGCCAGGTCTTGCGCGACTTAAGCTGATGTACTGACTTCTGATCTTCTACCTCACAGTCTGAGTCAGTCCTGATCCAAAAGCTCTTCACACATTTCAAAAAGGCCCCAGGCACGCACAAATTAGGCGTGCTCTACGTCGTAGACTCTGTAACTCGAGAATGGATGGTACAAGCCAAGGCTGCGGGTCAGCCCATAAACAGCACTGCAACGGATGGTACATATGCTGCAGGTGTCAATAGAGTAAAAGAACTTCTTCCAGTCCTGATGAACGACATTATACAATCAGCTCCCGCTGATCAAAAGGTACGCTTTGCTCAACCACTTAGACCGCAGTAGCTCGTAGTTTGGAGATTTCGCATGACCATGACCTGGCTTCGTATATCCTGCGCAGCATCTCTGCTTCAGGCACATGCTGTTACTTCTGGAATCCCCACTTACGCAATCTTCATGACTTTTAGGAGAAGATCAGAAAACTCGTTGATATCTGGGAGAAAGGGCAGACCTTCCCTCTCCAAATGCTTTTGTCCTTCAAGGAGAAGTTGAGTGCTTCCACACAGAGTAAGAACCCCCCCCCCCCACAAGTATTTACCACTCTTCATCACATTCAAGGCTGCGGATCTTTAATGACTGTACTCCTCTCTAGACCGTTCAACCACGCCTGATGGAAGTCCACCTCCAGATCTGCAAGCAAGACTGGGGCTGCACAGAGCTCAAGAATCGTCGACCATGCAATCAACAACCCAGACTCCAGCTCCAGCCGCTGCGCCAAATACTGCATCCATCTTGGCCGCCCTCGTCAACATTGCTCGACAGAACACTTCTGCTTCCCCTGGTGTGAGTAATAGTGCTAGCCAGCCAAGTTTACTCAATGGAATGCATGTGCAGAATAATACTCCTGCTCCTGCTCCTGCTGTCGCGCAGCCTGTAAACACGAATGCTTCTTACCCTTCATATCCGCCGCCTGTAAATATGCCAGCCCCGACAACTACATTTGCATTACCAGGCCAGAATGGTCTGTCGTTGCAGCAGCCTGCCAGTAGCCTTCCACTACCGTATCCACCTGTACAGTCTATAGCACCGCCGCCTGCTGCTGGTCTGGATCCCCAGACAGCCATGTTAGTGAAGATGTTGGCTGAGAGGGGTGTTGCACCTGAACAGATTGCTGGAATTATGGCTGCTGCGCCCCCAGCACCAGTGCAATATGGAGTTCAAATTCCAAACCAAGTTGCTCAGAATGGGTCCAATGGACGGAGTGAAGATTCACGTGATCGAAATGGTTACCATGATCGGGACTCGGTGAGATCACCATCAAGATTTCGTCGTCGCTCTCGATCCCCTTCACCTGCGCGGGGATGGAATGCTCGTGGCTCACCAGCCTCTCGGCGGCGAGACGATCCCAACGACTTCTTCCGAGGCAGAGAAACGCCTGTCCTCAATAGAGGTGACGACCGGGACGGAAGAGGCGGCCATGGGCGAGGTAACGATTATCGCCAAAGAAGTCCCCCACGTCGCCGCGGCCGCAGCCCAACGCCACCCAACCGTGACAATCACAGCGGCGGACGGAAATGGATAGATTTTGACCCGACCATCCCTAAGGGAAGCATCAAAGGTAAGTCATCATATTCCTTGGTTCAAAACAGAGGCTCACGTAATTGCAGTTCTCAGTCGTACGCTGTTTGTTGGAGGTGTCAAGTAAGTACAATGAAAAAAACATACACGTAAGATCCGGCTGGTGCTAACCTACACAGCTCTTCCGAACCCGAATTGCGAAGCGCATTTGAACATTACGGAACTGTTCAGACTTGCATCGTGAACAAAGACAAGCGACATGCCTTCGTCAAGATGCTCACTCGAGCGGATGCAGTGACTGCAAAGGAGACTATGGAGCAACAACGTGCGCAAGATATGCAGGGCAGGAATCGCTCTGTAAGTAGTATGACTTAGGTAGAATTCTCCAACTGACACGACTCTTAGTTCAACCAGACGAGATGGGGAGTGGGCTTCGGACCGCGCGATTGCAGTGACTATGCAACGGGTATTAGTGTCATCCCGATCAGCAAACTAACTGATGCCGATCGAAAATGGATGGTAACTGCTGAGTATGGAGGGACTGGCGGAAAGCCTATCGAGTCGGGCATGGTGGTTGAAGAACCCGATATCGAGATTGGCCAAGGTGTATCTTCCAAAGCCATCAGTCGACGTATGCAGAGCGACCGGGGTGGCAACAACAGCTCAAGGTCTACGAGAGATCGTGACGACGACGATGGTCCGCGTTTCCGCCGCTCAATCGACCGTGATGAGGGTAGAGATAATGATCGTAGAGACTACGATCGCAATGACAAACTCCAGAATACTCCAGCTGGCGTATCCCAATTTTCGATGGCTGGTATGCCCGGATTTACAGGATTCCCTGGTGGTGTGCCTAGCTTTCCAATGACGACCTTGCCAAACGGAATGCCAATGTTCCCACCACCTATGGGATTTGCTTTCCCGTCCAACCAAACTCCTCCGCAGCCACCTCCACCTGGCCGCGATTGAGTTATTATGTCAAGCACAAGCCGCCAAGACCTAAGATTTGGAATGCGGGATATTGCTTTCCTTTCATTTTTTTTGCATGTATGTATGTCCTTGCATAGCACGGGTGAGTGGCGTTCAGCGATATGGATCGGTACTGTGGCCACAGAAGCATTGAATATTAGGAGTTTTTTTGCTGTTCTGGAGTAGGTCATCTATGAATGATTTGCCCAAAATCAGTTTATTTGAAAGGGGGGTTTGTGGGCTTCTGCAATGGACTGGGGAAAATGGGAACAATGGCCCATGCGTCTAGTACTTCAGTTCATGTTAAATATAATGAGTAACTGGATTATAAAACTACGCCCAGGCGTCTATGATCTCTTGTGAGAAGTGGTAGACTAACTCGTACAATGCAGTGTAAACTGCCTCGTATCAGACAGGAAAGGCCACGGATGATGCTGTGAATACTAATTTGGCTCTCGGTGAGAAACACCAGAAATCTGAATCGAATACTCTTTTACCTTTCTCCACCATTCAAACAATTGCTCCAATCATTCACCGCGCTTCGATTCTTCATCTGTGTAGCTACTGCCATTGAAGCAAGCCATATAATGGAGAGTTCACGATTAGGAAGTCTGGTGGGCTATACGACGCTCAGTGGCTAATTTTCTTTACGACTATCAGAGAGCATCACTACCTTTCCTCTTACGCCACCCTCTGAAAATTGAGAATCGTGGCCTTACTGATTCGTATACTAGCGGCTCTTCTTCAAATCCGAGTTCTACACGATCCTTGATAAGTTCCGCCTGCGTGGACACATCAAGTCGAGAGAAGTCAAATTCGAGATTGTTATTCTTCTTATGCAAGCCGTCATCTGATTTCTGCATCGCAGGCAAGTATGAAAATGCCTCAACTGTTTTGTCTTGCGTTCTGTGATACTGTTGCCGAGCTTCCCACTGTGGCAACAGTGGTTGTCTCGGATCCTGCCTAATGTGACAATCTCGTCGAAAATTGTTCCCGCGATGGTACAAGGGTCCCTGGACAGCACCACGAGTCGGATCTGGATGGAGAATAATCTGGCCGTTGACTAAGTAATCATGTGCAACATCTCGAGCGGTATGAGAAATAGGTGAACTGCCATAGGATATCGGGGGATCGGGTTCAGGATGTGGGATGACTAATCTTGGTCGCCGAGACTTCTGTGACAGAAGTCCTTCCTCCTCTTCATCTACTTCCTCACTTAACCCTAGTAGATGCACTGTGCCAGTGGCGTCACCCACGAGGAGTTTAGAGAAGTCCTTGGAAAACTTTCCAACCAAGATGCCGGCAGACGTTGTTAGCACATTTTGTATGAAAGCCTCACCACGAGGCGCTTTCACATTCCATGACTTAAGCCTTCCATCAGATGACCCAGTGTAGAAGCGATCAGATGTCTTGCCCCAGGCAGCGAATTTGACGCCAATATCGGCGACCTCGCGTGGTAAGTCATGAAGCGGGTTATCAAGCGACTCTTATGGTTGATAATCAGCAAACCTCTTTCTAACAGGGTCTTTATGGCAAGGGAACCTACTACCGTGTCCTAGGACATGGATTGCCTGATCGCTCTGAGCAGTATCCCATACATAGGTATTGCCATCCGTGCAACTCGCGGTGACATAGCAATGCATGTTACTGTTTGGCCTATAACATATGTTAGCTTTGTTATATTAAAAGACAAAAGGCAACATACATTACTGTGAGTTCATTTACATCCGATGCATAGCATTCGAGAGCCTTGATATGCAGAAATGCTCCAGATTTGTTTTGGGCAAAAATATTGATTTGAGTTTTGGTGTCAACCTCGAATATTCCACAAGGGGTAGTTGCGGCAAAGAAGATTGGCTGGGTCGGATGCCAAAGTACTTCGAATATATTCTGGGTACGTGCGGTAGGTATAAGAACCTTCGTTTTGTCAAATGCATTCCAAAGGCAAAGTTCTCCTGTGTTCCGCTTATCTTCTGGAATATCATTATCATCTCCCTTAAGACTCCTCGGAGAATAGCCAACGAGTAGGAGATGAGCGACTTTATACATACAGCCCCACTGTATTGTTGCTGGAAAATAAGCCCAACTGTCCTTCCTCTGCACTTCTTCGGCCTGTGCACAGGCTCGCTCGCCAGAGTATGTGTCGTAAGAAGAGCTACTCATATCATCAGGATTGGGGCGGTATACCCGTATAGCGTTGTTCCATATATCGACAGCGGTTGCGACGAGGCCATGATGTTCAGAAGCTAATACAAAATTGACCTTAGCATCGTGTTGCCAAGTCCCAAGGAGATTCATCGATGCTCCAAATTCATGCACATTCCATATTTTAACGGTGTGGTCAAAACTTGCTGTGAATGTGTATTGTGTTTTAGAGTTGTAGGATGAAGATACGACAGAGGTGTATAGCCAAGGATCTTGTGTGCGCCGCATGGAATGCATTGAGTTTTCCGTATTGTCTTCAGCAGTGACTTCTGGACGTACGATGCGATGATCCGGAACTGATCTCAAGGTTTTTTCACTAGTTGAGCCTACTAAGAGATTGCCAGGCTTGTTATATTGCATGTTGTGGTAGTCTGAATGTGCAGTAGCACCGCATACAAAAGTGGTGGCACTTGTCCAGCTTAAAGTAAATATATCTCCACAAGAGTCGGTCCATTCATCTTGCGGAATCAGCGTATCCTCAAATGTACTGTGAACTGCTGCTTTGAATGAGCGTAGACCACGAGAGGCTCTCGAATGGTCCCCTGCTTCTCGGCCTCTTAGCAGCGATGCAAGTGAATTTAAGCTGGGCTTTAATATTTTCATTTTCGCCGTTTTGGGCCGCATCGTAACGACGTTTCGTTGACTAATGGTTCCAGCAGAAGCATCCTTCAAAAAGGCAGAAATGGCTGCATGGCCACGCTGACCAAGCAGACTATGAGCTTTCGAGGATCGCAATTCTGATGTTACAAGGTCAACTGAATCTGCCAATCCTAACTTCCGATCACGCATCCAGGTTGTAAGTTGCATGCTAAGGTCAGTTACAGAAGCCACGTACTTCGGTCGCACAGCACTCAACAGCGAAAGAAGTTCTTTGATTTCTTCGCTACAAAAGTCGACATGCAGCAAACGATTCTCCAATTCCCTGGAAGTCCTTCCCTGCCTCCGAGCGATTTTCAGACCTAATTTAATAGCTTCCAAGGCCGTGATTTGGATATATGGACGTGGGAGAGTTGGATTATAGCTTGCGTAATGCATATTCTGGATTCTGCAAGCTATGTCTACGGCCTGAGGGTCTGCCGTTATCTGTTGATCTACGGCCCTAGGACCTGAGACTTGAGCTTTTCCAAAGGGATCGTCCGAGTGGTGCTTCAACACACTGGTATTCCGTCTGATACGGCTGCACTGTCGTGGAGCCAAGGATATTGAGATGTTCTCTGTACTCAGCCCTTTATGGCGTGATGAACCTCTCATATTTTCTGATGCACTGCTGAGTGATGTAGCCGAAGATGAAAATTGGCCGCTCACCAGCGGTGATATGTCATGCAGAGCTTTGTTGTCAAGTAAGCCGTTAAAATCGTTGTCGGATATATCAGAAGTTTCCAGTGGCACTTTTATATGACCCTCAACATCTCTGCTTATAGAATTTCCTCCAGACATGCAAACTCGAATACTTCCTGGCTGCATTGTGACTTCATCAGCTTCGCTCTCGGCATCTTCAGAAGCGGTAGCATAGACACCCGCCAGCCTACAGGCTTCCGTATAGAGTATTTCTGCAGACGTGGGAGACAGATGCCAACCTTCTTTCTGAAGGGTCGGCAGAATGTCTAGGTTTTCAATCAATCTTCTTGCGACCTTTGGGAGATTAGCAAGCCAGTCTAGCGAGCAGATATATTCTGGGTAGCCACCGTTGAAAATATGCCCGGTCTAACACGCCGAGACTCTGATGAGCTAACACGTTCCAGCGTCATGATTACGGCTTTCTTTACACATGGAAGAAGATGATCCTTCAAAAAAGATGCCATAAGCCTGTCTTCCATCTTGTTACTCTGGTGATGAGGATTGTGTGCGTGCTTCCTCGAGCTGACTTGGCTTAGGCTTGGTCTTTGCGCGCGCATTTTAGTTGATTGCGAGAGATGCCTCGAAACAGAATCCTGTGTAGAATGTCCTTGGTAAAGCACAGCATCGGTCCTGAATTTTACAGCACTTCCCCCCGGATCCCCTTGTGCAATCTTTCCGGCTGATACTCTGCGCCTTTTGTTTGAAGGCTCCATGCTTTCCGCATGGTCTGATCTTAGACTAGAAATTTCCCTGTATGTCCTCCGAACACTGACGGGCAGAAGCTCAGTGCTGTTGAGACTTTGGTGGGACGGGGTCGCATGGGATGCTACTATCTCTGTGTCCACGCGAGGTAATGCGACAATAGGGAAGGTCTCGTCGAGCGCCAATCGTTGTTCTGCGAGCGGCGCAGCATCGTCTTCACTATCGGTCCCAGTCAGGTCTATTAAACCATGAGGGACATACGGTCTGTAGTTGACATCAGTGAGCATCGACTATTGACATTGAGCGACAAGGTTTGGGGACCTAGCAAGACGCACGAGAAGCTCCGATCATGAGGCATCCTGAAGGCTGAAAAGAAGGAAGGAGCCAATGAGGATCATGGTTACAGCATGCAGATATACTTAAGGCAAGTTGCAGGAGGAAGTGTGTGCGACAAAGCTTGAGCATAGATTATTCGGCGATACGAAATGGAGCGAACAATGAATGACTTGACGCGACGAGAAGCAACACACGAGGCTGAGGTCGCGTTGAGCAGGGCAGCAGCACAATAGAGGCACCGCACCTGGAAACGCATGAGCACCTTACCTAGGTGGGAAACAGCGAGAATGGACCCCTGAAACAGTTTCAGTATCGATATGAGGGTTGGGACAAGGCTTGGAGGTTTGTTCATTTTGGCTGCAATGAGACGCATCTTAAGGTAGGGAAGGTCTAGGAGCAGATACCAAGCCATGATTGGACCGGAGTGTGCTGGAGCTGCAAGGCTGACGAGCCACGATAAGGGCTCCATTCCTGCTTGAGAATTCACAAGTCAATTGCCTTTTTGGGTCATATGCAGTGTAGGACGACAATAGTGGCACGCAGTCCGAGCAAAAGAACTTTACTACATCACCTTGTCATAACGTGGATACACAGAAGTCATCTAGGATAGGCTGTTTGCTTTTCGTAGCTATGAATGCTTGTCTTGCAGCTCTTCTCTTCAATATGGGTTGCTCAGGCACACGTCTGTGTTCAGCATAGCCATGGCCAAGCGATGCCTACTACTCTGAAGGACATCGTCATGCTTCCGCTGGGCCCCCTTGTTCTAGCCTGTCTATCACTGTAAACGGCCTCATAGACCTTAGACAGGTACTTCAACATCCTTGCTAGTGTCCAGCTCCTCGTGTCTGCGGAGATCCATTGGCTTTGCGAGCAGTGGAATCACGTAAGGATCGAAGGTCTTCCAGTATGGGTTTTCTGCTCAAGAATTAGCAAGGTGGACGGTTGTTGCCATCAAACCCAATGGCGTACCTAGGTGGTACTTTTGAGACTATATCTGATCAGCGCGTTTCCTTGAGATCTAAAGAGCCCAACTCACCGCCTCGTTCTCAAATCTTTCCACGATGGTGAATGCCTTGGGGTCATGAACATCTTGCATAACGAGCCAGTCAATTGTCTCGCGGTCCTTTCTGTAGATTCTGGCAGCCTCTACCTGACATGGAGGTCAGTAACACGAGCTATGGAAACATGTAGGTAATGCTCAGATCCCGAGCACCCAATCTGCTGCGCCGACTAGAATGAAGCAAGAACAGGAATGCAACCGGTTGCGGGGAGCTTGGTAGGCGTGCACGTACCAATTTGGCCTTGAGGCGCTCGATCGAATCTGGGTGGTCATTACAGTAAAGGTGGACTGAAAGCGTGTAAACCATGGTGAAGTCGGACGAGCTCGAGCTGTTGTGATGAGAAGAGATGCGTAGCAATTGCCAGACTGAAGGGTGGAAGGAGAGGAGAGCAAGAGAGGGGCAGCGGTGTCAAAGAGGGGCTGTAGGTTTTATGTACCTGACAACTGGGGCGGCGCGCGCCAGTCAGTCGCCATCCGACAAAGGTCCGTCAAAAATTCGAAATCCACAAAACTGACATCAGCCGCAGAATTGGCGATTCGGTCTGCGAAGCTAATGACACCATCGTTGGTAAAGGGAGAAAGCTTCGCTGGTGAGAATTTTACTATTGTGCCGTTGCCTTACTGCCAATGATATCTGGGGACGTAGTGTAGTGTACGCACGTAGGTAGGGGCCCAAGCATCGAGTACGGTATTGCCGTCGAAAGGAGTCTGGCGACCCGCCAATACAGGCAGTATCAGACTACTTCAGACGACTCGCTACTACCCAAACCAATGCTATTCTACGACGCCCGACAACGCTTCATCATCGCACGTCCGCCCACCGCTCGCCGAGACTTGGATTAGGTGAGATCGACCTCTTCAACATGTGACGATGGACATCCCGGGTTACTATTACGGTAGGATCCAATGACAAGTGCCAGCCACGGCCTTAGGCAAGCGGAATCAACCGTTGACAATGTAACAGATCAGGACAAGAAGAAATATTTCAAGATTCAAGCCGGAACATCAGGCTCTGCATACTCGTCAAGAGATGTCAAGAGACGAAAGGTCCTTGATGCCGAGGCCGAAGCTGCCAGAGTAAGGTCAGCAAGGCAACAGGGCAGGATAAGGCGGTCGGCAATACTCAACGCGCCTTCTGCTGGAGGCATCCTGGAACGAGAGTATGGACGTTCTCGCCAGGAGGACGTGAATGCCAGCGTCCTGGCACGTGGACTCTGCCAGCAAGACGACTTAAAATGGAATAGAGTAATGCTGTCAGGCGTTCCACCCATTCGTCCTATTATGAATCCCATCTTTGCGATTCATCAACGACCTGATATAGGGGTCTCCACAGCAGATTATCACTTAGGTATGATGGCAGTAGGTTGATATCAAAACCGTCTTTTGACGACTTGATCTGTGCAAGCCTCGAAGCTAACGATGACCTCGCAGCCAATGAAAATACTTTGCTATCTATAAGAGCCAACCTCGAAGATAGTAACGACGAAGATTCTGACTATGCGAAGCGCATTGGTGCAGCAGAAGCTGTTCTTGTACCCGGCTTCTTCGTTGGTAGAGGAATGTCAACTTCACTGAGCGTTCATGAGGAGACTTCTCAAGTATTAATGACCTGGCTTGCGAGTTCTGATGCGTCTGGTATCGGTCTTACTAGCTTTGGATACGATAATGTTACTGGGGATGATCAAAGTGAGTACACTCTTCTTCAGCTACGATGGCAGAAGAACGGAAATGCATACTTCAGATTTGCCGACCTTAAGCACTCTACATGACGCGTTATGCTAATGCGTTCATAGTGCGACCTAGAGTCCAACTTGGCCCGGGGACGTCAAGAGGTTCAGATGTTAGTGTGTACTCCTCGGCAGCAGCCCCAGCAAGTTCTTCGTTGTTGTTTGCTATTGGAACCAGCCATGGCGTCCTGCAAGTCGATAAGACTAGTCAAGACGTCAGATGGATCACGCCTAAGTTTTCCGAGTCAGCAAAAATGGCAGATCAGGTTGCGAGTCCACGAGATGTATTTGCCCTTGAATTTCTCAGAAATGACCCTTCTGTACTGTTATCGGGCGGACGAAAAGGAATCCTTGGTATCACAGATCTTCGAGTCCCTATCTTTGATGCCAGGGCGGATACCATACAACACCCAAGCTCTATCACACATATTAGGCAAATCAACGACCACGCAATCATTGTTGCAGGTCTCAACTCGAGCCTATGTCACTACGATCTCCGGTTCCGTAAAGTGCAGACGCCAGCAGAGCCAGCATGGCGTGCCAAGTCCACAAGACAGACACAAGTCAATAATGTCTCGTACACTGCACCTATTCTCCAATATCATGACTACCATAATCCATCGCTTATTCCTATTGGGTTCGATATCGATGTCGAGTCTGGCCTTGTGGCGGCAGCACAACAGTCACAAACGGGCTTAGATGTTGGTTGTGTTCATCTGTATTCCCTAAGAACTGGGAACCTGCTGAGGTCAATGCCAGGGGATAAGATGGAAGTTCATAGCAAGACTAGGACTCAGAACGAAGCGCCAGGAGGCTGGGTGCAGTGCCTCAGATTCTCGAGAGGAGGCTTGTACTTTGGTTCTGCTGCCTTTCCTGGACTCTGCAGGTATGCATGGGCCGATACGGACCAGTCAGAACGATGAGTTAGATGAAAGGTAGTTCGTGAGGCCAAAACGTCTCGATTATTCAGTACAGTGGCAATAATCATTGAGCATGCTTTGTCATTCTCAAAGTCACAATCACCTCACGGAAACCCGGTATCCAGTCTAGATTTACCTATATAGAATCCAGGCGGAGACATGGCCCATTATTGCGATGATCTAGTCTTATACCAAGAATTTATGCTATACCTTGCACGAGAAACCTCGAAGCCAAGTACCTGAATAAACAAAATTCACCGTGCCGCTTGAACGCCAGACGACCCCCTACCCAATGCATATGCCCCTTTTGTTATCCTTAAAACGCCGCTGATACGCAACGGCTATACCGATGGCATTCCATTATCCACTACCGTTCTCCATATCTACATCCCCCATCTCCAGAGTCATCCTCGTGTCACTTTGGCAACCAGGACAGTTGTGCACTACTTCGTGAGCAAAGACATCGCAGTCGATGCAGAAGTGGTTGCCGCAGACTTCGCAAGCATATCTGCCACTCTCGCTCGTGCCTTTTGTCTCCACATCCAGTTTTGACTGAGCTGCACCGTTTTGATGAGGCTGCAGTTTGTCGGTAGGGATCTCTGGGAAGGAAGACAAGCAAGAGTAGCAGGCCTTGGATTTGCGGGCAGCAGACCAAGACACCTCCACCCAGTTCTTCAAGGGGAATAGATGGTGGTATGAACGAGCCAGATGAGTAGAGAGAATGAGGGTCAGTCCACAAGCTGGGCACTCGGCTGGCAAGCTGCATACTTTGCTCTCACACCTGGAGCACAAATACCCTCCTCGACTAAGCTTACTGTGACAAGCACAAAAGCTCATGCTTTTCCCCGCCCCAGATATTCTGGACGGAAAGCCCATCATGAGCAGACTTGACTGAGACTGCTTCTTTGTCCGGGTCACTGGAGGTGTAGTTGATGCCATCACCAACTCCCGGAAATGCTGTTCATTAAGCGCCACATTGTAATTGCCATCATCGCCAGCATTAGTCTTTGAACAAATTTCAGCGCAGATAGCTACCTGAGCTGCTAAGCCAACGATGGAGACTCGGATACGGTCCGTGATCAGGGCCGTTATAGTTTCATGGATATCTCCTGGATCGCTAGTCAGAAGCGCCCCATATATGATCAGCACTTCACGAGTGCCGTGTGAAGGAGCATGGAATAACGCAGCGCGGCTCATCTCCAATGCATTCTGCAAGCTGGGGTTTCCTTGAGCTTCCTCTCTTTGAAGCCCGCGAAGCTTCTCGAGATGCTCCGTGGGATTTCCACTCATGTCGCTGACCCTTATAGCAATGCCGTCCCGCATGCCAATAACCCCAAGCTGAGAAATAGGATTCTGCTCAAAGTACTCCGTGACGAATTCGGATGCATATCGCAAGGTGAGGAGGTATCGTGTAGGGCGGAGGTCCTTTTCAACCATCGCAAACGACAGATCAAGGACGAGAATAAGATGTCGAATAATACCGCGCTGCAAAGGTGTGGTGTCCTTGAGCAATCTGTAGCCTGAATTAGTAACATTGTCTCAGATGCGCTTTGTACTATAGCATACCTTTTCCTCTTGGAAGCCTCCCTCAGGCCTTCGACCGTCGAGTTGATGCTCCCATCTGCTCCCTCAACAACATTGTCCCAACTCCTTTGAATATCCTCCCAAGCAGCCCTTCTCGTGCTTGACCCTGCAGCCGGGCCACTGGATCTTGTACCATGCGTGTTACTGGTAGATACCTGATGGGACCCAATGTCGTCATCAGAGAGGTCATCAGCCACATATTCCCCGTCTGAATCTGCCATACTATCCTGGGTATTGAACTGGTCGCCTTGACTGGAGACAAAATGATAATATGACGCGAAAGGGAAGGCTGAGCGATTTTGGCGACCGTGGCTCTGATTGGCCTGCACCTCAGGCTGTCCTCGCCTTGTTAGCCTTGTAGATCCACTCATCCTGTCCTGCACCTGTGTCCTAGAAGCGAAATACAAGCAAAGTCTGAACCAAATACAGTGCTAAAGATGGAGGGTTGTGATACCAAAGCATTCCTTGAGCAAACAACTGTCCATGATCAAGGATAAGTACAGAGTTTAAGTTTGAGTGCTGGTTTCTATACAGAGAAGGCTCGGCCGAATTGATAGGACTTCGTGTTAAGAGTTGCTAGCTGCACTGCTGATGTCGCACGCCTCGCGGTATATTTACTTTGATCGTCCAAGAAGAGCGTGTAGAATAGGAAACATAAGTGTACTGGAATATGAAGGGGTAAATCTAGCTGTCTTTCTGCAGTTGATAAATCGGCTCAGTTCAGATGAGGTGAATGCAACTGACAGCGCTTATGAGTACTTTGGCACAAATCAAATCACAACCATGGCACGAAAGCATACACGACAAGAGAACCTAAGCATTTCTCAGAAGTCGTTGATCGATTATAGAAAGAACTTTCTTCTTCCCAGCTAATTATGCGTCCCAGGGTATACTACTCGCAAAATTCAATACATACAAACCAGTGCAGCGAGCTGCTGCAATCTCATAGTGGTTATTCTCCGCCTACCACGTTGTAACGAACGTGTCCACAGCCCTCTCCCGCTCAGATTATAAACTTGACCATGCTTTTCGCTTTATGCATATCTCATAGTGCCTTCCTTTCTTTCGTAATAGCGTTACTTTAACCAGGATTCTGCGTATTGGTGGATTCAAATCGAGGGATCTGTTTTACTCGTAATAAATGCCGAAAACTCCGCGCTCCTTTAATGTCATGAGCTTTTATCATGGATAGGTATTTGAGACAGGCATCGGCCAGTCGTCCTCGGTAATGCTTGACCAGAAGGTCCAGACCATGACAACAGACAAAAGTGTGAAGAGTGTCTCGAACAGAGCCCCGTCAATCTTGCCATTTGTACCGTTACAGATGTGGATGCTGATAACGTAATTGAAGATCTGACCGATAGCAAAAAGTAATGCTGCGGCAGCAAGGTATACCATGGGTTTCCGTTCCCCAAGAACTCGAATCACGAGGACGGTCTCCAATGCGAAGAAAACAAAGAGGAAGACCAGTGGTGCAAGTTGATACAGAACGTACAAGCCGATGTTTCGGTTTGGGGACGTATAGCTGGATGCAAAATGGCCAGTCCAGCCATAGCCGGTATCGAGAGCAATATAGCCCGTGCCGATGAACAGTACAGCCGCAGAAGCCACAATAAGACCAAGTGATAGTGGAGTTCCATCGTCGACAAGCTGGTAGCCAACAAATGCATTAAGCATGAGTATCCATAATGTGGCCACGATCATACCGAGGTGTATGCCACTGAAGGCCTGCCTCGATGTTAGCTACTGGCCTCCAAAGTTCGGATGCGTAACATACGATGCGCACTTTGGCGCTCAATGGAAACTCCCCTACGGTGAAGATCTCGCATATTTCGATTATGATATATCCGACGAGGAATAATTGCATTTCCCTAAGGAC
Source organism: Coleophoma cylindrospora (assembly GCA_003369665.1). Lineage (NCBI taxonomy): Eukaryota > Fungi > Ascomycota > Leotiomycetes > Helotiales > Dermateaceae > Coleophoma > Coleophoma cylindrospora. The sequence goes on along the minus strand of PDLM01000008.1, from coordinate 1,133,676 downwards.
GGATTAGTATACAAAGGCTGATTTAGTGCGAGCATGAACATACCTTCGTCCCACAGCCGCTTGTTTTTGTTCTGACCTCCATAGCAAGAAGATGCTGACCAGGATGGCTATTCCGCAGAGCAGTATGGAACCTGACTATCGTCAACTTTGGGCATCTCAACTGAGGCCAAACAAAACTGTGTACCTAGATTTCCTAGATGTCTTCCTCCACTCAGCGGTATGCCCGTCAATTCGCAGGAACCCCAACCCAAATTTGAGTGCCCGGAATTGAGTAACTGCAGCATGCGTTAGCATTTGATCGTTCGATGTACGGATCTGCCGCGTATATTAGGAGGGACTAACATTGCAGACAGGAAGAGTCGAGTCGCGACAGAAGTTCTGTTTCCAGGTCAGTGAAGCGCAAGATAGTCATGTGCAGCTATACGGACGTGGAAGTCTCCAAATTGTGTAGATCCCATCTTGTTCTAAAGCTGCGCAATGCGCAAAGGTCGCGGTTTTGGCGGTTCGTGGTCTCAATTGCAAACCAAGGGTGTAGAAACTTTTGTGATCGAACTCAATAGCTGTCGTCAACAGACTCTAAGTCTGATGGCGCAGCAGAGCAATTGGCTTGTTCGCAGCGAGGATTGTTGTGAAGAGGTGGAAGCTCGACGTGATCGACTCTTGTCGCCGCTGCTCTCGAGAGCCTGGCCTGGCTAGATTAAAGTGGCTGGACAAGCGCTTGGCTTTTTTGGTTAGCTGCAGCAGGATCGTCTGAACAACCTTGAAGCGACCAAGCCAACTCCTTCGCCTCGGACGGGACACGAACTGCTCGAAACGGGGATTATGTGATTGATGTGATGAAGAGGTGTTTGACGATGAAGGAATTGTCAAAGGCGCGAGCAGGTATGACCAGACGGTCTGATCGGGTGAGCGAGCCAGCGCCTGTGCTTGGTGAGGTTAATGAGGTGAGGCAGGGTCGGACTAATTAGCCTCCCCTCCACGCCCATCCGCTATTATTATTGCCTGTATTGCCCTGCGCTGGCCGGCCTCACCTTACTTTACGGGCGACTGACTTTACGGTATGAGTTGTCCTTCGAAGGCTTCATGCCCCTGCCTTACGTGCATAGCGATTACCAGCATTGAGCGTTCCAGGCGACCTCTTGATTGGGTCGCCTTCCTTATTCTCGGACACTGGGCCTGCCAGGCCGACCACTCAATTCCTTGATTTCCTTCAGTTTCAACTCTCATGCCCCTTCCGGTAAGTGCCAGTCGTGCATACCACTCCAATTTCAGGATTCCTGCCCGGCGCAGGAATAACAAAATAATGCATTTCATGCTGGGTGGCATAAGAGCACCAGCGGCGTGTAACGAGGCTTCACTTGCGATACTCAGCTTCCTCATGGCAGATTAGCCATGTGCCGACGGCACGCCGGGGCTTGCTCATTTCAATATCTGCTTCCCGCTAAGCGATCCCAAGACTGCAAGATCTGGCAGCAAAAGGAAAGACAAAGGGCGAAGGGTTGAAGGGATGCATTCCAGACTTGTGAGTGGTAAACATGGCCAGTGCTAATATCCAATCCAATAAGCCTCAAGTCGGCACTAGAGGGCAACCATCGTGTCCTGCCGCTCTGAGGAGGCCCTTGGGCGCGATGCGCGATACGATAGGCGCGTATTCTTAGGAAATTATGCACCAGATATGCAAGTCCTTTGAAGAGAAGCTTGAGGCCTTCACAGCCACGACAGATATGGGCTTGTGGCGACCAGAGGTAAAGTGGCTGTGTTCGTCTGGGCCACAAGTGCAATTCTCGATTCGCAAGTCTCTCGACGCAGATGCTACGGTAACTCAATGCCTCTAATGCGAACAGCTTTCTCCACCAGCCTAAATCGAAGTCTGTGACGTATGCCAGCTTCTTCTCGAGACGTCTTCCCCACGTGAACTACAGTATTGTTGTTCTTCCCCACACCCGTTAACCTAACTCTTGGGGATGCTGCTGCTCGCGCGAGAGGTTGGACTTCGTCCGGCAAGGAAGGCTCCTGCTTGTGACCATGTTCAAATGATCACGCAGGTGCCTTCATCAAGATCCTCCGCCGCATCCCGCCAATACTGGGGATCCCCGCGGCTTGTGGGCTGAGACTCACGGGATGCGATGGGACGAGAGGAGTCGAGACAGTGTTCACCGAGTATTCACAGGTGATCAGGATGCCGATACAGAAGCTCATGCATTTCCCAGCGCCCGAAACGCATCGATAGCAGGCTGCCTGCGCGATCAAGATGTGTCTACCATATTAGCCCGTCCATGTACGTGTGACGTAGTCTCATGCCAGGTCAAGCTGGAAGAGACGTGTTCCCGGGAAACGAGAGTGGATATTTTGCGACAGCGGTGAGCTTCTCGGTCGCTCTCCATGCTCGAAGGCTTATCGGTCTGTCTGGCGTTGGTTTCCTGTCGTAGCTCTAGCCCCGCACCCCATACTCGCTACGTGTTGATTGCTCCTGGCCAAGGAAAGGGCGATAGAGAAGGTAGAGGTAGAGGAAGAGGTCGAGGTAGAGAGAAAGGGGCCCCATGAAATGGTCAAGCCAGCGTGTAGCAGAACGGCCCGTAGCATTTACTGTATCTCCTTTTTGTAGCACCGTGCCGTGCTCAGCACCACCGACCTCCCGCGCTCTAGCTCTCACGACTCCCATTGCTGCTCACCAATTCATCCCATCTCGCAATCCCTATTCCACTGTTGATGTTTTCGATCCTTGAAGCCCGCCTTGTTTAGCCTCTGTCCTCACAGAACTCCCGCCCATTGCCCAGCGGCGTGCATGATCTCCACTCTTTCGTCGACCGACCTGAATAATACTGGTATGATAGGCGCGCTATTCGGACCCTGAACGTCACACGCTCGACTCCGGCCTACTGGCTACGATTACCACTACCTCTGTCCAACACATCCATTATTTCGCAGAGGGGGCTGCTGTATATCAGCTCCACCACCTTCACCATTCCTTCCCCAACTTCTTCTCGTCGACCAGCTGATATTCCACTCCGCAACCTCTCCGCCCAGGGAAGCCGCTCATCCGCCTTCTCTGCTCCACACGCAGACGAGAAGCAGGGCAGACGCTCTTCCCTCTCCCGGTCTTCCTCGCCGGGCTCGGAGTTTTCGTGGAGTGACACTGGTGATCTTGCTGAGCAGTTCGACGCCGAGGACCCATTGCAAACACGCCTGCACGAAGAGGTCTTTGGAGGCACGAGACGGAATACGAGGCACAAGAAGGTCCGATATCAAGACGACGTCGAGGACGGGCGGCGGAAAGAATACCAATCTGGAATCGTTAAAGAGGATATTGAGATCCCCAATCCCAGACCACAACAAGCTTCAAGGGCTGAGATCCTGATCGCAACCATCATGTCGGGAGGAGAAAGACAGATGCATGGCCTAACCGGCAAACCACTAGTGTAAGGAAACTCGTGAACCAGGTTGACTGCGGCCACTGACAATGTTCAGATACTTTACCAGTATATTTGTGTCACTCGGTGTTTTCCTATTTGGTTACGACCAAGGAGTCATGTCAGGCATCATTACGTATGTGCTATACTTCCCAACCTTTGGTGTGCATGATTAACTTGTAGTTCAGCGGTATATACTTCAAAGATTACTTCAATCAACCATCAAGAGCCGAAGTGGGAACTATGGTTGCTATACTTGAAGTTGGTGCATTCTGCTCGTCTCTAGTGGTTGGAAGAGTGGGAGACATCATTGGACGACGGAAGACAATATTCTGGGGATCTTGCATCTTTTTTGTTGGTGGAGCTCTGCAGTCATTTGCTAACGGCATGCCCATGATGTTGCTTGGAAGAATCATTGCCGGTGTTGGTGTTGGCATGTTATCTACAATTGTCCCAGTCTATCAGTCTGAGATCTCACCCCCTCACAATCGCGGGAAGTTGGCATGCATAGAGTTCTCAGGAAATATCACCGGCTATGCAACGTCTGTCTGGGTCGACTACTTCTGCAGCTTCATCGAGAGCGACTACTCATGGCGCCTTCCCCTGCTAATGCAATGTGTTATGGGAGGTCTTCTTGGACTTGGCAGTCTCATAATTGTCGAGTCACCAAGGCAAGCATAGCAACCTAACCTCCAATGTCCAATGCTAATATTTAATTAGATGGTTACTAGACAACGATCACGATGAAGAGGGCATTGTAGTTATTGCCAATCTATACGGCGGTGGTGACATTCACAACGCAAAGGCTCGGGACGAGTACCGCGAGATTAAAATGGATGTTCTACTTGGTCGGCAAGAGGGCGAACGAACATACAGAGAGATGTTCCGAAAGTACCGTACTCGCGTCTTCATTGCCATGTCCGCACAGGCTTTTGCTCAGCTTAACGGTATCAACGTCATCTCCTATTATGCACCGCTCGTATTTGAATCTGCTGGCTGGGTTGGCCGACAAGCTATTCTCATGACAGGTATCAACGCCATTACCTATCTCATGTCATCAGTTCCACCTTGGTATCTCGTCGACCGTTGGGGAAGACGAATGATTCTTCTCACTGGTGCTGTCGCTATGGCCCTGTCACTGTCAGCTGTATCCTACTTCCTCTATCTCGACATACATGCCACTCCAAACCTCGTAGTCATTTTCGTCATGATTTACAATGCGGCATTCGGCTACAGCTGGGGGCCCATTCCTTGGCTATATCCTCCTGAGATTTTACCTCTGAGCATCCGTTCGAAGGGGGCCAGTCTCTCAACTGCGACCAACTGGGCTTTCAACTGGCTTGTGGGAGAAATGACTCCAGTTTTGCAAGACTTGATCACATGGCGTCTGTATCTCATGCACGCATTTTTCTGTATCACCAGTTTCGTAGTTGGTGAGTTGACTCGGAAAATTGGATTGTCTATTCTACATCAAGGCTAATTGTTGAACAGTGTATTTTATTTATCCAGAAACCTGTGGAGTGCGACTGGAGGACATGGATCTACTTTTCGGTGACGCTACCACAGCCATGCCGACCCCGGCTACCCGAGCGGAAACGGGTTCTTTGATGGGTGTCGGGTCACCTGTTCCTTCGATGGATCTGCGAAGAGGCATCCAAGGAACGCCAGCATATGGCACTCCAGCATTCGGAAACGGTATTGGGCCATCAAGCGCTATCCCTGGTCTCGATATCGACCCGCCCAATGTATCAATCAAAAACGGCAAGCCTCAATTTTCAGGGGATGATCAAGATGGTGAAGGAGAGGGCGTTGGTGGCTGGATCTCCCGGATGGTTAACAGGAGCAAAGGCGACGATTCAAGTGTCAAGAGCGGAAAGTATAAGCCGTTGGATGATCAGGATGAGGAATGAAGATGGTGATCATACGATAGATTTTGGTTTTTAGAAAGCGATCATTTCTTCGGGGACTGGGCAGGAGGCAGGAAGAGCGGTCCCCTTATGTGAGGCCATCGCGAGTACAGCAAGGATGTACTGCTAGGCTAGCCAGAATGTACAAATCTTGAAAGACCGCACGTGCATTCGAGGATGTGTTAGAGCTGCAATCCCAGTAATATCTTGTTCTACGTCCCATCCAGAACCAGTCGTGCATGCCTGGATTGGTTAATGCAGGAAGTCTTGAGTAGGAAGATTCGATCCCTAGAACCAGAATCATGGGCGATTTTGTCGTCCAGCTAGAACGATATCTGATCTGTAAAACAACCGTACACAGACAGGTGTTAAACGAGCGAGCATATTCTATCAAGTCAGAGTAGAAGGTCGGGTTTACAACCTGACCTGAATAGCCACGTTGCAGAAGGCTGAGAGTGAACGTCTAGCCCGGCTTCGAGCACCCTTGGAAACTCTAACGCGGATCTCGACAATCAAGGGCTGTGCCAAGTAGAGTACCTGGGATTGCAAGCATGCTTATACCAGCTCCCAAGCAGGAGGGAAGACAACTCAGGTGTCCGAGCATAGTACTAGACCCTACTTTAAAACCAAGCTTCCAAAATCAAGATCGCACCCAAGACCGACACCAGCCAAAAATATATTGCGTGTCGTTAAGATCGCAGACTAGTGGGGTGATTCTCCTCTCTCCGATCCCCCTGTGCCGCTTAAGCTGCGCCTGAAAATAGCTTCTCGGGAAGCAAGGACCATACGTGTTACGACCATTTTCCTAAGGTACGCTGCAAAGGGGTTCAAGGCTTCATTGGCAAAGATTCTTGAACTCAGGAGCTCTTGCCCTTTCTTCCGCTTCTTTTCCAGGCATCATCTACTTTCCCATCTGTGCTCGAGATGTTTAAGTTTGACGTCTAGTCTATTTTACCTTATTTAACGCCGACTGACGAGGCCACATTTACTTTCTACCTTCATTCACTCAGCTGCCTACGCTCATACAGCCGCCTCTCCTGGCAGCTTCACCACCACAGACTGGACGTGCGCCATCCGATTCCAAGCTTCATCCATTGGGAAGGAATCCGTGCCATTCAATAAAATGGCTTCAGGAACAGCTCCTGTAGCTTCGGGCGCCGACTATGACGAGAATGCCGCCCGCCGACGAAATGTCCCATCAAACGGCTCCAATGGCACCATGGCCAACAATATGGAGGTTGATGAGAAGAAAACGCAAATCAAGAAGGTATGGAAGGCCGACTTCTGTACGTAGAGTCCTTGCGACTGACTTAGACACAGAAAGAGCAAACCCTCCTGGAGTTCTTGGATGAGTGGGAATTCATCATTGCCCCGGTGCTATTCACCTTGCTAGCCTTCTTCACTCGGCTCTACAAGATTGGCCTTTCGCCCATTGTGACGTGGGACGAAGCACAGTAAGGATTCGTACGCGCCGGGTACTGTTGATGTAGTTGCTGATACTTGCAAATAGCTTTGGAAAGTTCGGATCGCATTATCTCAAACGCGAATTCTACTTCGATGTACACCCTCCTCTTGGAAAGATGCTGGTTGGACTATCAGGATATCTTGCAGGCTACAACGGATCCTTTGAATTCAAATCCGGTGAAAAATATCCGGACGAGTTAAACTACACCTTTATGCGGGCATTTAATGCCTTCTTTGGTGCTGTTTGCATCCCGCTGGCCTATTTCACTGCTCGGGAACTGAACTTCAAGCGTCCCGCCGTATGGTTTGTGACTCTGATGGTCCTCTGCGAAAACTCCTATACCACGATTAGTCGATTCATACTTCTGGACTCTATGTTGCTATGCTTCACATTCACAACGGTGCTCTGCTGGGCTAGATTTCACAGACTTCAGAAGGACAGCTTCAGCCCTGAATGGTTTGCATGGCTCTTCTTGACCGGCCTAAGCATTGGATGTGTGATTAGTGTCAAGTGGGTTGGCCTTTTCGCCACAGCCCTTGTTGGATTTTATACTATCGAGGACCTGTGGAACAAGTTTGGCGATTTGAAAATGCCAAAGGTATGCGAGAACGCATAAACGTGTAGACAGACGGCTAATCAGGACCAGATTGATCTTGCGGCACATCTAGCAGCACGCGTTTTATGTTTGATCATTCTACCGCTGTTGATTTACATGCTTTCTTTTGCTGTTCACTTCATGGTACTAGAGAATAGCGGCCCAGGAGATGCTCAAATGAGCTCCCTTTTCCAAGCTAATCTTCGAGGCACGGAAGTCGGAAAAGATAGCCCATTAGAAATTGCTTATGGATCTCGTGCAACCATCAAGAATATGGGTTATGGTGGCGGTCTCCTCCACTCTCACGTACAGACCTACCCCGAGGGATCAACTCAACAACAGATCACATGTTACCATCACAAAGATGCTAATAACGAATGGTGGTTTTATCCTAACCGTAGCATGCCAGCATTTGACCCTGAAGCACCCATCTCTTATGTTGCGGACGGTGATGTCTTGCGTTTGATTCACTCTCAGACTGGACGCAATCTCCATTCCCATGATGTCGCTGCACCTGTCACCAAGGCCGATAAAGAAGTGTCATGTTATGGAAACACCACTGTTGGTGATGACAAAGACCACTGGACCATGGAGGTTGTCAAGGACGTCGCCTCAAATGACAGAAGTAAAGTCAGAACTTTGACAACAGCATTCAGGCTCAAGCACACATCACTGGGGTGCTACCTTCGTGCTGGTAATGTGAACTTGCCTCAATGGGGATTCAAGCAGATCGAAGTCACCTGTGCCAAAGACAACAATCCGAAAGACGTATATACCCACTGGAACGTTGAAGCTCACTGGAACGAGAAGTGTCAGTAATATGCATTTTCAGACTAAGAAGCACGACTAACATGTCACAGTACCTGCCGCTGACGCCGGGGCCTACAAATCTCCTTTCATCCAGGACTTTATTCATCTCAACGTTGCCATGATGACCTCCAACAATGCGCTGGTTCCAGATCCCGACAAGCAAGATGACCTCGCGTCACATTTCTGGCAATGGCCAATTTTGAACGTGGGTCTCCGCATGTGTGGTTGGGACGACGCCACTGTCAAATACTTCCTGCTGGGCAATCCACTCGTATACTGGGGTTCTACAGCCTCGCTGGCCGGCGTCGGACTACTTGTGTTGTGGTATCTCGTCCGATGGCAACGTGGTTACGATGAGCTTAAACAGGTCGACATTGACCAGATCCACTATGCCGGAATCTATCCTGTGGTGGGTTGGTTCTTGCATTACATCCCCTTCGTTGCGATGGCTCGTGTCACATACGTCCATCATTACTACCCAGCGCTGTATTTTGCCATTCTATCCATGGGTTTTGTGGTAGATTGGGTGATGAGGGCACAGAATAAGGCTGTGCAACTCGCCATATACTCCGTCTTGTATGCGACGACTGTGGGTCTGTATGTGTTCTTTATGCCAATTTCATGGGGTATGGTTGGCTCAAACCAACAATACTCTTACATGAAGTGGTTCGAGTCGTGGAGAGTGACGGATTAGACGGTGGCTAGAGACACCATGCATAAGGCTAGTGTGGGGGAGAAGAATAGGACTTAGGGTGTGTAGCACAAGTTTGGTAGAGAACTCAATTGAGGTATCTGGGACGAGCAAGCAGGCATGCAGATGAAAGGCAATTCTTCTACAATGTGTTATTGGACTTTTCTCATTTGTTCAAGTTGGTTTGAAAACGGGGTTTAGGAATGAGAGGTGCGACCAAGGGAGTCGTAAAGGAACTCTTTTTAATATTACCTGTCAGATTTCTAGCTTCTTTCATGAGGACTGAGTTCATACGTGGGCCATTGCAACTACATATCTTGGCTGCAAGGTGACGGCTAATCCCAAGAAAGCCTACCGGTAGAATCCAGGCTTGGTTCCTGGAAATGGTTCCTGGATAATTAAGCGGTTTAGGGCGTTTGGTCGATGGAGGTGACATCAAGCGCACCTTGCTAACTAGTAACATCGAAGTGGCCTTTTCCAATTATGTTTTGCTTCCCAGTGATATAGCTGACGTACACTCCAGGGCGAGACGTCTCGGAAGATGGACAAGAAGGGGCATTAGATACCGTCAGACCCATGGACAAGGGAGCCAAACAAGAGCTTCCGGCCTTCGCAGCCTCAACTTGCTGGATCGGCACTCGTACATTGCCACCCACGTTGGGTTCTTTCCGGACCAGATCTCGTTTGAGGGATCGGTCACAAGACCGATATGAGTATGACAGAACCACCACCTTCACCTTCCTACGCGACGGGGCGAGTGGAGCGCCGTTGTAGCACGGTCGTTCAGCAGGACTGGAGATGCTAGCGGAGTTGGGATATTTCTCCACCTGATAACGGGGGGAGATGACGGTGCTGCTCCCCTAGATATCCTCGCCATGGCTCTCGAGTTGTGATGAGGAAGGGCGAGGAAGGGCGCAAGGATGGCAGTGTAAGTAGCATGGTTATGTACCAGCCTTGCCAAGTCTCGTAGGACCAATACGTTAGTTCCTGTACGGCAGTAGCCACGGGTGGACCCTCGAGCATACAGGAGAAGTATGAGGTGCATGCACCCTCTCGCTCTGTAATGCTCACTCACCCTGCGCGCCCCTAAATGCTGCATCACGACTGCGTCGACGACGACATGCCATGAAGTGGGAGAGAGAGCCGTTCCATGCCATGCCATGCCATGCCATGGATACCGGGCTGGAGAGTGCAGCAGCCCAGCCCAGCTACAGAAGAGCACCAGCATCGGGCCGGCGGATGCGGACGTTGCACCCGAGCTCGTCTATTCTGAGGGACTGCAAGGGAGCGGCGAGAATGGGAATTGCAGCTCGGTGATAGGCCCCGCGCGACATGGAGGCATCGCGGAGAAAGGCCATGGAAGTTACGAGGCGAGAGATGGGGAAGGGCCGAGCCACTTCCTCTGCCTGCTGAGTGCAGCGTGCGTCTCATGGTCTGGTCTCGTTCGTGATGCATCATGTATGTCTGTATGTGTGTATGGACCTCCCACGCCGCTGATAGGCAGGCAAAAGCGCGAGAGTTTACGCGTGGCAAGCGAGAGTGCACGGCTGGCGGTTCACAATCCACGGCTTCACGGGTTCCCAGGGTGAGCACAGAGATCGGCAAGTCTAGGAGAAAAGATCCCAGATCTTGTCCTGTCCCTTTACAGTACAGTACTTAGCACCAGCCACCGACCACCACCGTAAGAGCGGACGAACGAGCGAACGAAGCAGGAGCTGAGGTGAGGTGAGTTCGTCCATCCGGCCCGACCTCTCTCGACGTCCTGCTCGTCTGCCTCCGACTCTCTCGCCCTCGCGCGCGCCATGTCTCGATGTCCTCGACGGCTATCAATGCTCGCCCGTAGCACAGCATCTACGCCCGAGGCCACCAAAACCGCTCGCTGACCTCGAGAAGCGATGCCGGTCATATCATCCAGGGCTGGTATAACTGGCGCTGCATCTGTATCTGTATCGGTCTGCCCTTGCCCTGCATACAGTACGAGCACCACTCCCTGTCGCATATCATCCAAATGCCCGCCACGCCCAATTGAGTATGTCGGGGCGCTGTCTTAGGGCAGCTTCGATGACGGCTGCAGCGAGCGACGCCATGTTGCGTCTCGCCTCCAGCTCCCGCCCTGCTACTCGCCCATTGAATGCCGGTGGGCACTATGTTGAGAATTGTTGGATGGCGACAACATTCGTTGACTGCGCCCTTTACACATATATCTGCACCCTCTCCAACACATCCCGGCACGGTTACTAATGGACGGGCATCGAACAGCAGGATAACCATGGCGACCGCGGCCCTCTTCATGAGGCACCCGCACGCCGCCGCGCCCCGGCCGATGAGGATGGTGGTGAGGCAAGGCAAGAGGCCAGGGAAAAGTCAGTTTGGAAGTGATCAGGTCTCCTGTTGTCTGGCCGGCTCGACCTAGGGCAGACCCTGAACCCCCACACCAGGACCGTAAGCAGAGATCCGAGGGACCCAAGGGTTCAACGATTAAAATCAAACATGACTGGAGAAAGTCTATCATCCCATCCGGGTCTTTCCACCGTGCGGAGGCTCACGGCCTGGGCAGAAAGGCGGACGAGCCAAAAGCGCGGAAAGGTAGATCGCAACTCCCTTCCATGCCACACGTCAGGGAGCAGCAACGTTGTTACCATTGTCAAAATTAAACGTTATTTCCCTTCACCCTGGACTGTACCCCCAGCCCCGGCTCGGTGTCGAGCAGCACTTGCAGCAGTCGTTGATTACCTTGACTGCAGTGTTGGGAGGCCGGAGCTGCAGAGACAGGTAAGGCACGTTATGGAGATGTGAAGTGAATGGAGCCGTGCAGTGCCGTCCGTATTCTGTCGCTCAAGGGTTCCCATCACAGCTAAGTCGAGCTTGGGGTTGCATGGCCCTTCCCGCCTCGTCGTCTTCAGTTCGTTCGTTCGTTCGTTCGTTCATTCATTCATTCATTCATTCATTCATGATTCGCTTGATACACCAAGCAGGATTGAAGAACGTTCTTGGCGCAGACTCTAGCTTGATTTGACGGCCTCGCCTCTCCACAACGCGAAAGCCCGCCCATCTCCACTCCAGGCGCCCTATACCACGACTGCTACGACCACCACCATCGCACCCATACAGCTCTAACCACACCCTCCGTCTCTTGTATCTGCCTTGCTCGTCGACCTCAACTTCATCATCTTCATCGTTATCCGCCTCCTGCCCCATACTCCTGCCCGGCCCCGGCTCGTTCTGCGACGCCGACCTTGCTCAGTTTCTTTGCCCTGTCGCACCGCTCTCCTCGAATCCGTCGTACTGTTTCAACCCATCTTAGGTGCCCGCACTCGACCCAGAACAGCTCGAGGGCGCACCTGCGATGTTTTGGTGATCGTGACTGGTACCACGGCGATTTCCAGCACCAGACTGCTCGTGCTCTCGAGAAGGATCCCCGCCGACGCCCACGACCGCGAGAAAGGGGGACTTCCGTTTTTCCGTTTTTTGTCGCTGTTCGTCGACCCGACACCGGTCCTCGCTGAGTGGAGCGATTGAGTCTTGAGTTAGACGGCTAGGATTATGCAGTCCATGGAGTCTGCTGCGTCTATGAGCTCGCCGCCGTTCATGCTGGATTCGGACATGTCGAGAAAATTGGACTCGGAGCCAGATTTGGAAGACTTCTTCGATTCCAGCCTACCGCCCGAAGCTGTGACAAGCCCATGTATTTTTTTGGCCGACGACTACAACGCAGATAGCAGCCACTTCGCCAGTTTCGAGACTCCGGAGAATTCCATCTTCAAAAGCCCAATACCGACAACCTCCTTTCTTGACACGAAGACAAATCAATCTCTGTCAGCGCCGTCGACAGCGTCGCCGGCCGGCTCCTACCAAGACTCGGCTTCCGATTCTTCGGGCTACAAACGCAAGTCCAGTTCCGACTCGTCGCGGTCAGCGGTGACCTCAGGCGACGTGATGATGGGCGACGACACCGATATGAGGGATTGGAAGTTAGAGGACATGAACAACGGCAGTGACCAGTCAAAGTTCGGCAGCCATGATGGAACTATCAACCCTGCTTCGATGGACAAAGATCACACCTTCAATGACAAAGCCATGGAAAACGACTTTGACTTTGAAAGCGCTGCTAGCAGTCCCAGCCCTTTTGGATTTTCCATCGACATGGACTCGCCAGACATGCCCACACTCAAATATGACCCACCTCGCAGAAAGTCCCCTATGCCCAAAAGCCGACTAATCAGGAACCACAGCAAAGGAAACTCGGTACGTCAATCTGAGAATGGTGTCTTCCTACGACAGACATGAAAATCAGGAATACATGCTAACATAATTTTCAGCAGCATTCGATCACGCAATCCATGAACGGACTGACCACGACTGCTTCTAGGGAAGTCTCTCCGCTTTCTGCGATGGTGACAAGCCAAGAGTCGTCTCCTTCGGCCTTTTTTAATAACTCCCCATCACCCAGCACCGGGATTGAATTTGTGAATGGAAACATGTTGAATGGTGGCCATGCACCTCAACCATGGCCGGGCACCTTCGATTTCAATACGAGTGCTCTGATGGCTCCGCATCACCCACCTCCCATGATGAACAACGCTCCTCAGGCTAATGGATTTCCTATCTTGGGATCCCCGTATAAGCCGATCCTAACCATCCATCCTACGCCATTGAAGTCTCGGGTTGAGACACAAATTCCAATCAAGATGACTTTGTTTCCACTTCCTATGGGCATCACGAAGCTCCACTTGCCGACGCATACCATCTCAAAGCCAAAACTACTTGCGAAGCCCACACCGGATCGATCTCCCGATACTTTGGAATTGTCCACCATGTTAGTGTGTACCAGTGCCATGCAGAATCCTGATCATCGGCGAAGGGCTTTCGCAAAAGCTGCGCTTCCAGAAGCTCAGCGAGAAGCCGCTTCAGCTTCCCCTAGAGAGGATGACGAGGATGACGAGAATAGACCTTTGAATGGCGGTGAAGTCAAAATATGCCCTGGTTGCATCACCCGCGAACGAAAGCGTGCAGCTCGCAAGAAGGTCAAGAAGGTTGAAGAAGAGGAGTCGTGGCACAAAGATGAGCATAAACGAGTGATCGTCTTCAATACTCACGAGACCAAGGACTGGCAATCGCCGACTGCACAGGCCGCTTCTGAGGCCACTGGTGACAGACAAGAGCCCATGGTTCCGGATGGTGCTTTCCAGGTTGACGCTCCCATGCGTATTGCTTGCTATTGTAGACATCAAAACGAGAAACTTGGTTTCCAGGTGATATTCACCATCAAGGATTACCAAGATCGTCTGATTGCCCAAGAGATCACATCCTCTATAATGATCACAGATGATCACAAGACCCACAACTTACCTGCCCTACCTACTCAGACATCAAATGCCACAGATGGACAGACTGTACCGACTTTGTCAACGGAGACTACTTTTGATCTACCTTCTGGACCTGTTGGTGGTATGGCTCCATTTCGGATTTCACATTCGAGTTCCGACCTCCAAAGTCTTCAAAATATACAACGTACCTTCCCTTCGCCATATCCCCCGGTACCCACCTCGTCCTCCTACACCTCGCAGACGACATCCACCACCATGACTCCACGCAATCTGTCACGACAAGCCTCTCCTTCTACTTCGAATGGCCCCTCTACCAAGAAGAGAAAATCAAGCGGATCCGGCAAGGTTCCTACTGGGCTTGCAATGACCAAACTAGAGACTTCACAACCTACACCGAACCCAATCACATCAGCTCCAGCGACGAATGCAATTCCTACTTCTGCCACTTCTCCATTCACGCCAAATATTACCAACTTTCCTATGCCAACGGACCAATCATTTGGGCAACCACTTGCGAGTCTTCCTCATATTCCTCCCCAGTTTAATACTGGCCCACCTACGCCAAACAGCAATGACCAGTTCTTCTCGCCTCCCAATCGGTCACATTCCATGGAAAACTTGGCTGCCATGCAACAGCAGATGTATTCTGCACCTGCTTCTTCTCACCCTAGTCGAGCACCTAGTCCTAATGGTGGTCTCAGAAACAACGTAGCTGCATATCAGCAGCAACAAGTACATATTGCACAGGCCGTTGCTAGTTCGTTTTACGGAATGCAATTGGCTTTGAACCCGCAACGACCCCCAACCATCCATAAACTGATCCCAGGTGAAGGCCCCAAAGCTGGTGGCATCGAAGTTACTTGCTTGGGTAGTGGTTTCTGCCAGGGACTTGAGGTGATGTTCGGTGATGCCATGGCCACAACCACTACTTTCTGGGGTGAGACATCGTTAGTCTGTCTGTTGCCCCCTGCCGCATTCGCTGGTAGTGTTCCGGTCACATTCAAGCATCAACATCATCAAGTGCAGTCATATCCTGCACCACCAATGCCAAAGCAACAAGCATATTTCAAATACATTGATGATGATGAGCAACAGATTATCAGAACTGCGCTCTCTGTCCTTGGCCATAAAATGACGGGCAAGATGGAAGATGTACGAGACCTCGCCCGAAGAATTGTTGGAGATGGTCCTTCTTCATGGAGCTCTACTGCAAGCCCGACTGGCGGACAAAACCAACAACTGTCCAACTTCAATGCTGCTTCTTTTGGAGTTGACACGGAAGCAACACTTCTAAAAGTCCTGGACCTCATCGATCTCGATGACAGTCCCAATCTACCACGTTGGAATTTGAGAAGGGCATCCGGCCAGACGATGCTTCATCTCGCATGCTCATTAGGATTACACAGAGTTGTGGCTGCATTGATTGCACGCGGTGCAAATCCGGAGCCCAGAGACAAGGGTGGCTTCACCCCAATGCATTTTGCTGCACTACATAACCACCCTCAAATAGTCAGGCGACTTATTTTGGGTGGTGCTGATCCAACAGTGCGCAGTTTGCAAGGCTTCACTGCAGCTGACATGGCAAGTTCTGAGGAAGTCTATCGCGCAGCTCGCCGTATTGAGTATCATTCGAGAACGCGTAGTGGCTCGTCTCTGCGCAGCCGAACCAGTAGTGCTACGTCTTTGAGGTCGCTTTGGGAACCCGAACTTGGAGGCTCTCAGATCGATAATCATTCCATCCTCTCAGACAGTGAAGATGATGACAATGAGTACGAAGACGAAGACGCCGATGCCGCTGTGGATGGTGCTTTTTGGATGAGGTCTAGACGACCCAGCGCTCAAAAAGGACTTTCGAGAACCAGAACCACATCTCCCGAGCCTAAGCAACGTCTCCTTGAGGTTCCTGGCCATGCCTTACCGTCGCCTACAGCAGCCGTGGCTGCTTTCCGTGATCAATTGACTGCTCAAATTCAACACTTCCAGCAATCCATGCACCTCAATCTTCCAAACCTACCCCAGATGCCTAATTTACCACAGATGCCTACATTTAACGACTACCAGAACTACCTTCCAACACCTATGGTTCGACGGATCAGCAATCTGGCTGGCAACACCAACGCCGCTCCAACGGAGCCAGTCAAGGAGCAAGAAAGTCGCTGGTGGGACCGGTTCTCTGGCGCAGCTGCTCCTCCAGCCTACGAGGATATCTATCCGCAATCTGGCATAGATGCAAAGCATGCATCTGCGGCTCAAGCTGCTGCTGATGCTGTAGCAGACAACAAGTGTGCTGAGCTTTTCGACCAAGCCGAGAGTTCCACTTCAGCGCAGAAGCGACGCGCTCCTTTGGAGAAGGTCACTATTGGCTCGAAACACACTCTCACGAAGGAACAACAGGATCAACTGCGTCAAGCTGCACAAGCGATCAAGAAAACAAGAAACGACAGAAATCTTTTCTTTATCTGGGTAAGTATTCAGTGCCTTTTTTTTTTATACAAGTACACTAACAAATATCTTAGATCCCATTGCTGCTTGTCGTTGTCCTTGCAACTCTATACTATAGGCTTCCGATGGCTTGGGCTGGAGTGCTCGAATTTCTCGAGTCGGTTCGGAGCAGGAACAATCCAGGCCGTTTTGTCGAAGTCGCATGAAAATCTTGTGCGGTTCTTGATATTATTTATTCTAATTTGGGGCTTTGTTATGGATCGGAGCATGGGACGGAAGCTTCTCTATACACTCCTGGATACAGGATATTGAAAAGTTTATGCAGGCCAGCCAGGACTGGTTATGAGGGGTCTCAGCGGGGGTTTCGGTGTTTTCATTGGCATTCTCATATCCTCCACAAGCGTTTTTTTTTGTTAAAACTGGGTTTTCTCAGCATACTTGCATGGTATTGGACTTTTCATTCCCTATGTTTGGGGGAACCAGCCGAGGTCTCGCAATTCGTTCATATATTTCACTTGCATTCTACCTCTTCTTGGTTTTATCTTGGTCATTGCTCAGCTTGATCAGGATTTTCGGAGACACATCTCCTTTGAGGCCGCATTCGTGCATTCGTGCAAGAGCAATTTTACTTTTATTTATATGTTGTATATAGTTTACATCCGGCACTTTGTTAAAACAGGGAAGAAGGGTTAGGCTAGACCAGGGCCAACGAGCACGAAGAAGGTGGAGAAAGACGAGGAGAGGGTTTCAATGGAGTAAGCAGCAATGCAAGGAAGGGAGGGCGATCGATATTCTAATGATGTATTTAAATGCACGCATTTAGTTCTTGCATTCTCTTATCAGGTAGCTTTCTTAGAAGACCAATCTCTTTCGTTCATTCTGCTTGCCACTCTTCTGCTTTCCGCTCTCCTGATAAAGTTTTCTATCAAGGAAAAGAGTTGATTTACTTGTTTTACTGCTCTACAATTACATCTGATAGTTACAACTGAACCACTTGCTTACTGCTGGGTTGCGATGTGCAAGACTTTGACGTCGCAATGTCACTTTTACTCCCTCCAGCCTTTCGTCTATTGGCTCATCCTGCTCACTTGGTATCAGTTCCAATCAAGCCTAGTAAGTGTAGAGACGTGAAGTGAAGCACTGCCAAGGTATCAATCAGGGCAGGCCGTGCTATGCATATTAAGCACTGCATTGGTACAAAGCTTGTCGTTCCTGACGGAAAGGAATGAAATTCATGGTGACGCAAAAGAAATGAAAAGAGATGAAAAGAGTATGAATAACTCCATTGCTATCCATATCTAGCTCATTTGTCATGAACAGCACCAGTGGGGGTGCTTGCTTGATCATTTGCTCCCTCGATCATTTGCTCCCTCGGCCATGCTTGGTTTTCGTATGCGCTATTTAGGGAGGTTTGTTTACTGGGTGATGTTAAGAAAGGAAAGTATTGATCGTGAATCTCATAAAATCGTATAGTCGTAAGTACGTTCTTTGTCAGCGTGTTTCGTTTGTCTGTTGGGCTCGTTCGTTCTCATATCCCTCTCTCATCTGATACTTTCCAGCTTATCAAGACTCCTGCTTGTTTATTGCAACTAATGCGGCAGTGAGGTGATGAGGTTCTGAACCGGTAGATCCTGAGCCCACTCAAAAGACATCCCGCTCCCATTCGAAGCTCTTCTTGCTTTGTGGTTGCTTCTCAATATTTCGTTCGGGGCTATTTCCCGGCATCTTGCGGTTCTCCTTTGAGATGGCCGTCTTGAGGATTCCACCACCAGCCAACTTGACTTCCTTAGGCAGTTTCGGTATTGGTGGCACATCTGTATCATCCCCAGGGACTACACTGTATGGCTCGGTATCATCCTGATCACGCAGAACGTTTCGAGATCTCATCCGATCAAGACTCCTTGTTGTGTGAGAAGACTTGATAGAATCGAGGCCAACAAATTCCGAAGAGGGAGGTGGCGAAGAAGACTGTTGAGCATCGGAGGACTTGAGTGGAATCTTGCTAGGTTTGCGGATTGACTGAGCTGTTACTGATGATGCTGACGAATTCATTAAATGAAGATGACGTGAAGCTGGCTGTCTCTGGTTCTTTGCCTGGGTTTCTCTGTGATCAGGAGTGGATGGTGGTTCCTTGATCAACTCTTGAGACTTGCGGGCCTTCTTCATAGGTGGAGTTTTCTTCTCAGGTGGCTCGTGGTCTTCATTCTCAGAATTAGAGCTTGGGCGGTATATGCCACTATCGTCGCTCAGGCCATCAAATATTGACTTGCGCTTGTTAAACACCTTACGCCTAGGGTTAACAGCTGGAGAATCTCGCTCAATACTTGGCTTTAGCTCATCAGCATCGGCAAGCTGACGTCCATGATCAATGTCCTCTTCAGCAGACTTCAATGTGCTAGAGTCTACATGCTGGATTGGTTGGCTATATTTGATGTCCTTCTTGGAAAAGACTGATTGCTGAGATGGCACTCTCTTCTCACTACCAATGTTCTCTTCATCTTGCAGAATCGGTGTTACTCCGAGCAATGCTCTCTCCGATGTGACAATTCTTGAAAAAGCAGGAGCAATAGGACCTGGATAATGCTCACTCAAGTTACCGTCAAGAGTGAGGGCTTTCCCGATTTCATCAAAATCCGGAACCCTGTTAATGACCTGGCTTCCCTGCTCAGTATAGGCTAGGATTTCATCTTCATCTTCATCCTGCACATAACCACTCAGGAGACGCTCGGAAGGGAGGGTCGGTAGAGCGCCAGGTACGAATCTTGATCTTTCACGACCTGTCTGGAATTGTTGGACTGGAACCGGCGCGGCAAGCGCCTCTGAGAGTTGACGACGAGCAGCTTCAAGCTTACCCTCCAAGTCACTGACTCGCTTGACGAGCTTCTGTTGCCTTTTCAAGTCTCTACGTGATGGTATCTTTCGCAACTCCGAGTTGGTCGAACCTTTTTCGTGTGAGCCAGATGCGAAGTCGAGACTCCTCCGAATGTTAGGAAGGGATGGTTTTCTGAATTGGAAGGACTTGCGAGCGGAGGAATTTGCCGGTGAGACGACAGACTTGGGAGTCCCAGCTGGAGTGGCTTCGGCCATCAGAGCAGGGTCTTGGAAAATTCTACCCTGGCGTTTCTCAGCGATTGACATTGGCTGTCTTGAAAGAGAGGACGAACGAGGGCCAAACTCAACACCAGAATCATGCTTAATCTTCTGGGACGAGGAAGCTGCTACAGCATGTTGTAGACTTCCTGAATGTGCACCATCTTGGAAGTATCCGCTCTCCTTGAGCTCTTTATACATCCTCTGTGCCTTCTCTTGGCGTTCTCTCATAACCTTTTCTTGTTCTGATGCAGCAGACTCTTCACATCTGCTATCTTTCGACCATATCTTCCAATTGGATGGGTTGAAGGTTGCAGCCAGCGACTTGCCAAAACGGAAAATACCCGACTGTCGAGAAGTATCCGTGACAGCAGATGGCGCAGCCAAAGAATCTGGATGATGCATCAGTCGTCGTGAATGAGCCGTCTTTCCACCTAGTGCTTGCTCGCTGTCATAATTATCTCGTAGATCCTCATCACTACCGATGTAAGTTACAGGCGGCTTCTGGCTCACACGGTCATTCATGCTCCCCTCGATGAATTTCGAGGCTCGTGCTCTCTCGGAATCAGATCGGCTTGGTGGTGACTTTCGAGATGCGCGGCGAGACCGAGCAGCTGGCGCAGCATTGGGGCTTGTGTTTGCCAGAGGCCAATTTGCGGAGCGGCGTCGCTTGCTATTGGAGTATTCACCTTCAGCCAAAGTGTTCTCGCCATGCTCGCCATATTGATCTGAAGAATCAGTCTCATCCGAGAGCGCAGATCGAGTGCTGAAAAGTCGCTTTGCCGGCTTCTTGGTCGGGTCAAGTGCTGACATGTCTTGCATGCTTTCTTTTGCTTGTGGTCTAAAGCTGTCGCGGGAGAACTAGTCGCACAAGAATTAGCATCTGATGGGTCATGCAAGGTTGCACAGCGATGAGGCTGTCGCGGAATTTTGCAGCAAGGGAGCAAAAGCTAGACAAGAGGGTGGATTAGGTTCCGCAGCATACCTCCTGCTCTACGAGCGACGCCATGATGACCTGATGTTCAGATGCGCTGCAGATGATGATGGTGATGGTGACGGAGGGTCATGAAACTACAGCAAATGCTGGCATACGACGGAGGTACGCTCGGTTGAAACGTTGGAGAGTCGATTGAAGGCGAAGTGAGGGAGGTTTCAGGCAGGAGGACTTCTCATATTCTCTGTTGCCAGTGTGAGAGATGCGACGGAAGTAAGACAGGCTCGAGTCTACCCCTCTCGAACAAGGCGGAGAGGCGGGCAGAGGGTCGCGGGCAGCAGACTAGCAGCGCTGTAGATGGTGCAAGTGGCAGCGCCGATTACTCCGTAGATCGAGACAGAGGGAGCGTGTAGACCTGGTGCGTGGGACATACGATGGTTGTGAGGTCGGATTGTTTTTGTTTTGTTTTGGCGCGCTTGGGCCAATGAAATGGCGTTGCGTCGGTATCCTGGCACGGGAGCTTTGGTTGGTGCTGCGGGAGGGAAAGGAAAGGAAGCGCATACTCGCCAATCTCTCGGAAGCTTTGTATTCCTTCACCATTGCCCTTCCCCAGATTCATCCCATTGCTTGCATCCCAGCGGCTGCTTTGGCCTGAGACCTTGGCTGGGTGCAGCACCGGTTGGTCCAGCATGTGATCACTGCTCCCGCGTCCTAAACCATAAATCCACCCATCTTTGCTTTCAGGGTTGGAGCTTGCAGACGTGTGTGTTGGAACCTTTACCATGCTTCTAGCTGCCACCGAAATCTACGGTTCCATATACCGGAATCCATCCTTCGCTACGCCATCTACTGCACACACACACACACTTTCTTCTTTCTGACACATTGGCATCCCCTCGCCGGCTACCTTGCTCTCACACTGTTGTGCTTCAGGAGACCGAGGCATGACGGTTACAATTGGTACAGGATGGATAATCAACAAATTCTTCTACAGTATCCAGCGAGCCAACGATCACCGAGGACGCAGGATGCACATAAAGTGTTGTGAATTTTGTGTTCCATAGAAATAAATCAGAATCCAAAACAGCTGTCCCAACCCTTCAGCCTCGTTTCTTACTCACTCACTCTACAGTCAGCATCAAGTCGACACCTCCCTAAATTACAGAATGGGTACCCGACCTTTCCGTCTCTAGCTGGAAATCGAAATCCGAAGAACGTAATCCTTACAATAAATCCAACCAAAGAAATATATGACATAGGAGAGCGGCGCAAATGCGGGTGCTTGAAAGAGGTTGAGGTCGTAGCAGTGGATTCCCGCCTCGTAACCGTCTAGAAGACCGAAAGATAAGAGAGGATAGTGATATAAGTCATGTGCTTTTCCTGTGTTATAGATAGACAAGAAGAAATAACCACCCAAGGTGTTGAAACGTAAATAGGAAATTGATATCGGATCATGGTTGCGTAAGAACGTGATGTGTATTCAAATCAAATCGCTGAACACATGCATCGGGCCGTAACTGCTCTGAAGTTGGACCAAGAATCAACTGCAAGGAAATGATGCAAACGCCTAGCATCCGCCAGCCAACGCCAAGATAAAAACACCAACTAGTCGTTCTGATCAACATCCTCTCTACTCGAGGGCTGGAAGCTCACGCGAGTAACTGGATCCATCTGCTCGCTTATATTGCATCTTCAGTTGCTCCATGGACATATCATCTTCATCATCATACTGTTGCTGATCGTGTACATTCGATGGACGCATGCCATTATAGAGAGGTTGATCGGCAGTAGATGCACCAAAGACGTTGTCAAAGCTCCGCTTGTTGCCATTCCTTGGTGGTTCGGGAGCAGGCATGGCTGGGGGGTATTGTCCATATTGCGAAGAGCGTTCTTGGCCACGATCGTAGCTTGGGCTCGGTAATGGTGGAGGGAACCGGTTACTGGACGATGGTGGTGGTCCAGCAGGAGACGGGAGCTCTTGATATTTTGGCTCCATGGGCGCCATTTTCAACGGAGCGAGGTTCACATGGCTTGGCAATGAGGGAGAGTGCGGCCGTGGTGGGTAGCTACGGTAAGAACTTGGAGGGCCGCTTCGGTTATAGTTGGAGTCGACAGCGGGATATTGTGATCCTTGGGGTGCCAAAGGTGGAGGAGGAGCATATTGCACGGATGGTCTGCGATATTCTGGCTCGTACTCACGGGGTGGCGGGGGTGGCGGTGCTGGGTAATGCTGTGGAGGTTGCTGAGATGGATACGGCTGTCGCTCAGCATACCCATAAGGGGTTTGCTGCGATGGTGGTGGTGGTGGCTGATGGTATTGAGGTGCTTGGTGATATGGGGCTTGGTGATATGGAGCGGATGGGTATTGTTGAGGAGGGAGGGATTGGGCTGGGGACCGCATAGGTGGCGGTTGAGCATATTGGGATTGAGAAACAGGAGCTGGTGGAGGTGGAGGAGCCTGGTACTGCTGGCCGTACGATGCACCGCCAAAACCTAGGTTGCCACCTTGTGGTGCAGCATGAGGTGCGACTGGCGAAGGAGTGTAGTCCTGGTATGGTTGAGGTGGATATTCTCCAGAACCTCTTCGATCCTGCGCATATGGTTGCCTCTGGGGGTCGACAGGAGAGCCACTCAAAGAACGTTGTCGGAAAGCTTCATCCTGGCTGACAGGTCTGCCAACTCGAGCATAGTCATCCTCGGCATGCTCGTCAAAGTCCTCGCCCTTACCTTCACGTCTTCTCATGCGAACATCGCGGCGAATGCGCACTCTGCAGCCCTGTTCGGCGACGGTTCTGCTCAGAGCAGTGCTCTCCGCTAGTCCCGGGAATTTCTTGGCTGAGAAAACAGTGAAAGGGGATGACTTGACTTCAAGACGCCAATCAAAGGAGGAGTCGGGAGCTCCAGGACCTTTTGGTTTGCCTTCCTGGTTGGCGGGTTCAGCATCAGTGTCCTTTGGCTTCTTCGTTTCCTCGTACAAGTTGAAGCTAAGACAATATTTGCCCTCATGGCGGACGGAGAGATCTGGGAAGATGAAATACCCTGCCTCCTTGGGTCGATCAAGGTAAGCCATTCCTGACACTGGCATCCCAGTCAGGACGGGAACTTGAGAGTTCGATGCCGGTTGGACACGGCCGCGAGCAATGGGTCGAGCAACTTCCAAAGTAGCAAAGAGAAAGAAATTGGCCTCGTAGGCGAAAGTAATGTCGTGGTCTTCATGAGGCTCACCATCAAAGATACGAAGTTCGACCACAGGCGGAGGATCAACGGGTCGGCGATCGGCAGATGCTATCAAGATCAACAGTCAACTTCCATTCTCGATAACTGCACTGGCAGGGAGGGAAAAAGTATCGTCTTACATTTGGCTCCAGAACCACACGCTCTAGCACGCTCTGGTTGCTGAATGACGGACAAGCAGTATGTCAGTTTTCTTCCCTCCTTCGTAACACGCTGAATGGTCTCTGTCGTCGGACGACTCGCAGTGGCGGATGCCATGGTGAGGATGTCGGAACACAAAAAGTGTCTAGGTTAATGACTGGAGGGAAATGGGGGGTGGAAGGTTATCTGGAGATGACGGTGGTATATTCGTGACGATGGTTCGGGAAGCCTAGCGATCGGGTGTTGTTGCGCGAAGCAGGTTGATCCCAACAACCTGTGACCCAAGCTGATGGATTCAGGCCCAAGCGAAAAAGCGATGTGGTCGGAAGTCCAGAAGCAAGCGTCAATGGGTCAAAGGTTCGGACGTTGCGTGCAGGACTTGGACGTCTTGTAAATGCGCAGGTGGTGGTGTTCGATGTTACGAGTGACGACGGCAGATTAGGGAAGCCTGCTGGATTCTTGGGTTTGGCGCTTGAACTTCGCTTGGGAAGGCTTGGTACGGGACGATCGAGTGCAGTTCTTGGGCCGTTTCCTTCTCTCGCGGTTGCCGGTCTGCGTTCGTGCGTCGGGTCTGGGTTGTTTTCTGGCTGTCACGCTCGTGCCTGCTCGGGAGGGTTTGCTCTGACACGGCCTTCGCTGACCTCGACGACGATGGCGTGGATGAGGTTGTAGGAGGGAGGAAGCAGAAGGGAGGAGGAAGAAGAGGACTGGAGGCCATGCCGGGAAGAGGAAGGAGGCAGGCAGGTGCAGCAACTAGTCTGCGCGACCCTGGCCCTGGCCTCTCTTACCGAGGGGGCACACAGTCACTTCGCTTGGAGTTGATGGTTGCTGGCCTGTCTGGTCTCTGGGCCGCATCCCGTACCATGCTGGCACAGCAGCACGGCAGGAATCCAGTGTGGTGGTGGGATTTGCTGAAGCCCCCGCTAGCCGGGCTGGGGTCCAATGGGCAGCCGGCGGGCGCGGTGGGTCGCTGGGAAGGGGCGGACCCAGCGGGGCCTGGGTGCTCCAGCCCACCAATGGGTCGGGGTGTGGGTGGGGAAGCGACTCGAGCGGTCGTCGAATGCGGTGCCTCACAGCCGGCCAGACTGCAGGCCTCTTCAGCGGATGAGTTCATTGGGAAGTCTAAGCTGCCCCAGATGCAGTAGCGCCGTATTGGCAGCATGGGCCGGTGGATCAGCTTAGGGGGCGACAGGCCTTGGACATTCCGCTGCCTCGCTGCTCTGCTCTGCCTGGTACCGTACCGTCGCAGCGTAGGTACATTATGACAGAGGCACTCGCCCGTACTCTCCCGTGCAGTACAGCACCCGTGAGACATGAGCAGAGACAAGCACCGAACTCCTGCATGCCATGCGATGCGTCGAACCACCCTCGCCCATCCTCCGCAGTCGATAATAAATGGATGGATGGATGGAAAGGGAAGGGTAGGTAGAGGATCGTGGCTGCCAGCTGCTTCCTTCCCAAGCCTTACATACATACTACACCCTCCACCGGGTGCTCCCAAACAGAGGCGTGGGAAGAAGCTGACCTTGGTCTCACCACGGGCCCGCAGCACCTCCCAGGGGCGAGGGATGACTTGTGTGTTCACCTCAGCCGCGACATGCTCAAATCCAAATTACACTGCTGGCGATCCTGTCCATGGAGGGTGGTAAAGGAGGCACCCCATCCCAATTCCACGAAGCCTCCGGGGCTGTCAGTGGTGTATCACTCCATACTGTAGAAAACCCGCATTCGCTTCGGCCAGCCATGCATTACCACTCATGTACGGTCCTGTGCCTTGGTTCGATCAAGCAGACCTGTCACTTTGGGAAAGGAGACCGCCTTGCTATCATATGCATCGCGGTATATTGGAAAGTGCTTCTGACAAAACTTCCGTCCGGTCGCCGCATGGATGCAATATGCCACTGGGGTCTGGGCTGGTGAACGATGCTTCAGGGTGCAGAGTGGTCTCAAAGCACCCGCGGCGACGATCACGGTCGGACGATATCTGGTCCCATCCGCCCGCGGTCATTTACCTTTTTCCAGGATTTTGGCCGATGGTAACCCTCGCATCCCTGGTCCATCCGGTTATTTTTGAGAGCAGGGCGCCCAGGTCCATCGCAACCACTCCGGGATCGAATAATCTTATCCGTGGCCGTGCTGGCAAGGATGTGTCATGTTTGAACCTTGCGCGAGAATGCACGGAGTCATGTATCCAGATACCAGATTGGCCTGTGACCGAGACGTTTGCAGATGGCGGCCTTCCTGCTAGCTAAAGACCAGACGGCGTTTTGCTTGATGCATCCCGGAAAGCTTTGGGATTACCACCAAAGGTAGCCCTGCAACGAGGAACCAGTTCAATACCCTCTGGTTTGCTTCTGCGCATCGAAAACAGCAACGGGTACTATTGAAACAGCCTACTGGTCACAAATACTGCGGCCAACCTCTGCGCCATAACAGCAGCAAAATCGCAAGAAACCTTCCGCTCCGCCTCCACGTCATCGCTGCTGGACTCGGCGGTGATAAAAATCTACCCAGAACTTACTTACCCGAAGAGCAGAATCTGGGATGGGAAATGAAACATCCCGCCGCCGCGATCCAGGAGCCCCGTAATTCCAATTCCATCGACGGACCGAGCACCATTTCCTTCCAGGACCAGGACTGTAAATGACAGCGGGAACCATCGCCATCGCTACGGAACGAAACCGGGGCCCGAGTCCGGTATATCTGGTGCTGTTCCTCATCCTGCATCGCGACTCCGAAGATAATATAGTGCCAGGCCACGCGCACCGCATCGCAACCCCTTGGGCTGAGCTTTTTCTCGTCGTGAATAAGCTGATGGCCAAGGGGAGCAGTCCGGCTGACAGGCAGTTGATACCGGATGGCCTGTCTGACGGATGTGCTCTAATCTGATGGTGGAAAGCTTCGGGCGCACTATTGCGAAATAACGTCGATTCCTAAGTACAGAAGGAAAGCCTCGAGCACGTTTGTGCCACGTTTATCTGGTGCCAACGACTCCAGCTGTCTTTGCGGACGCCACACAGACTATCAACACCCCAGACTTCATTTGACGGCTGCACTCGCGGCCTCCGTTGGCCAATAGAAAGTGGTGGTCCGCTTAGTCGAGCACGCTTTATCACTTCAGGCAGTGGAATAGAGCGGACGGACGGGCGGCAGTTCAGATAAGCCGATGTCCATGTTGTCTAGTGCTGGCTCCCTTTGCTTTGCGACCCATCCGTCTTCATGTTGTATCACGGTAAGTGTGGCCGTGTGGCCGTCGAACATTGTGTCGGGTCGCGCCTCTGCTGTACACAGCCGCCTGCTGCCACTACAGCTGAAACTGCACGGGGTGTTGGGGCTCAGCTCTCCCCGTTGGAACACGCTGTGAGAGGTTCCAATATTGTGCCAAAAGCCAACATTCGGGCGCCAGCCCAATGCTCCAATGCTCCACTCGTCGTGAACCATTCCCTCCCAGGCCGGGGGCTATCTCGGGTAGGGTAGAGCAAGGCCAGAAATGACTGCCAGGATGTTGCTTTCTCCAGAGCTTCTTTGCCAATCACAGGCGCTCATGGCCAAGGGGCTTTCGCACATCCAGGGGACTGCAGTCTGCAGTCTGCAGACAGGCATTTCCGGACTCTGATGATACGGTACAGTACTCCTGTCCATGAATCTTGTCGGCAGAAGTGGAGTGAGAGAGACTTAGGGGCTATTGATGCCACTGGACTTGAGCAAGCTTCGAAAGGAAGGGCCTTCTAACTATCCACGGCTCACGGATCTCCCGTACTGCGAACCCTGGCATCAACCCATTGACAACGCGTGATATCCCTTCTTATGCAGCTTGCCAGAGTCCAATCCAGGAAGTACAGCAGTCCGCCGGACACAAAATCTGGACGCGAGATGCGGAGTCTGGCCAATACGGCGCACGTCTCTTCGATCGCCCCACGACGGGTAGCAACCTCGCGGCACGAATTGCCTCGGGCCTTTTGGTTCGGGTTTTTATCCTTTCAAGACGTATGCCAGTGAACTCTATTGACACAGCAAGAATTCCGATCTACGATCGCAGTCTGCAAGCCGGAAGGTATCTTGCATACATTCAATCCAAACATGGTCCTTACCAAACATCTCTTCGCGTCTCCCATGTGTTCAGCGTCAGCACGCTCGTTTACCCTCACAGCGTATCAGAAGCTGCAGCCATCCGCAGAATTTGGATGTCTTGTCTGTGATTCTGTTCGAACATATCAAGAGGGTTCGTGCAAGACAGAATGCCTGCATCGAAAACGAATCCCCGGGGCAGTTCACGGGAGATCTCCATGATGGTTTGGTCGGTCAAGAAGAGATCCGAGTCTGGTGTTAGTTGCTGGCAAATGGCGCCAGAAATATACAATATACCCATCAAGGATGGGTGGGCTCTGCCATTTCGCCACGCAGTGATTGGTTTCTGGTTTCTGGTTTTCGCATATATCATATCTGAAGGTGGTCAAGTGAACCAAGACGCGACCGCGTAGACTTTCACATTCACAGATCTCTAAGATTTAGACTGGCATGACACCACCCGGGCTGAGTGTCAGGCAAGAATGACGGATGCAAGGCAAGAGCAAGGTTGCCTGATACTCTCAAGGCCATCAGGCGGTACAATATTCGAAGCGATCGCAATATCTCAATCTATCTCCTACCAACCCACATCTGCCACTTTCTTTCTCCCACGCGGAACAATGTTGCCGAGCATAGCTTAGTTACAGCCTGCTCGTCTTCTAAGACATCTGTCACTTGATGGACTGGTACAGTATCGTATTCGTATACCCTCACCTGCTGTGTCATCCAGTAGAGAATTAGCGATACATCGCAACAGCATTTCCTCATCTTCCCTTTAGTCGATGATCCACCCATGTTACCTTCATGTAGGGCAAGGTGACCCATCAATGCACTATACTGCAGTACATGCTGCAGCGCATGCGTTACTATTATTCAATAGCACAGCTCAGATCTCGATAGTGCATTGTTGGAGGACGGCAGGGTTCTATTTGATGAACTTAAAACAACATTCAGAGATAAGGAGGCAGGAGCACCATGGTTTCAGTAACTTTACGCAACTTCACCGCGCTGATAGTGGGAAACAAACGCTGAGTGCCTTGGGCAGCTCTCAAGTTTTCTCTCTGCGCTCATTTCGATCCCGTCGCATTCTGCGATAGATACAGACTCCATGTCCGACGGCAAGGGACAGCAGCCATACATGAGGCAATTCCGGCATCGCACAGTTCAAGGATCTAGCTCGACCCGACCGTCACAGACCAAATACTCGCTAATAAAGTAGTAACAGTGACAGGAAGTAGGAGACTGCACCTATCCGCTGTCAACTGCCACCGTCCAATTTACCATCTCGATGTGCACCACGTTCCTGCATACCTCGTGCTCGAGATCCTCATATTTCGTTTCCTTTGTGCGGCTGTCAAATTTCGACGTTATTTTCATGATCCAACGGGTGCTTGGTGGAACCTGATCTGGGGTTTGTCCTTTCCATGACGGCAAATGCACAGTATGGGTGAAGGCTCGCGGTGCTTAATAATCTCTGTCCTTACTATAGACAGGAACCGATGTGTTAAACTGTGTAAAGGAAGTTAAAATGTAGATATTCTCCTGTTAACTGATTATGATTTGACTCCACAGGAATACACCCGTGTCCACAAATGGAGGCATGACCCAAACAAGAAGGCGACTATGAAGACCTTTGGGCAAATCCCTTAATAGTTGGCTCCTCTGTGGACATCTCCGCATCACATCCGGAGACTGAGCAGACTTTACATAAGCAACAAATTTTCAGCGCCCTCTCAAATCTCGCAGAAGCTTTCCCTGTCTCTCCAGACTGCAAAATCCGCGCTGGGAAAAGACTATTAGTACGCGTGTGGTGCAAGCATTAGGTATTGCCGCGTTGTCGTAGTCAGTCATCCTTTGGGAATTGGATGAAAATGAAACCCAACGCGCAGCTTCGGTTAGGCTTTCAAGGAATCTCAAAAGAACACCGCTACATGCACGCTTCCTCTGATTTTCCAAGGGTTGGTAAGCTTTGTATGTCGACCCCCGGGCTAACACCATGAAAAGGGGCGCAATAGCACGTATGCTCTCAGTGTTCTTGCTTTTGCATTCGTAGCAATGTCCTTGCACCCCTGCGCTTATACACAGCCCGCGTGGAGAACAATCATTCCCTCGTGGTTGTATTTAAACCTGCTGGAAATCCGGTAACAAGTTGTGGAGTGAATGTAGATCCTGACTGACTTGAAGTTTTCAATATCTGTATGCCTCTAAGAATCTATACCCTGATGTTTGGATATATGCCTCGTGGTTTCTTCTCATACTTCACGTAATATATCTCAAAAGTACGGCTTTTGGTTTCGTCTTTGGGTTAATCCCCGCTGTATTATTTGACCACACTACGATAACAGATGTGTCTTCCTCCTAAGGTCCGGTACTGTTATTCTTGTTTGCCCGGTCACATCGTGCAAGGCGGCGTAGACATAAATGGCCCATCTGTGTATTATAGAGAACATCAATACACCGCCACGCCCAAGAGTATAGGCCAACAATGCGGGTTACATGCCTCAGAGCTGCTTTGGGGATGTTCGGTTTAGCAATATTACCACCGGGGTAGTACAGCGATAGTACATCCAACCCCCATATGAACCGGGATACTCAGCTCGCAAGTGATGTGCATAGACCATAAAAGCACGAGGTTGGTTATGCTCTACCGGGACGGTCTAGTGTGATGGCCCATATCACTCCATGGAAACTACAGTGTCACGGGTAAGGCCCGAGCTAGAGTGTATATTTTATAAAGCCATAAGGTGTTTCGATACTTGGATGTTTCACGCTCACCTCACCTCCAAACAAGAGCCGGGCTGGGAAAGATAAGGGCCACAGCCGGGACATGGAATCCTTATCAGCACGGTCACATGATGCCTGACAGCCAGCAGCGCAGGCGGTGCATGCAAGAAAGCATCTCGAACGACGAACGCTTTGCTGGTGCAGCAGAGGGACGACCGGAGCGGAGGCTGCAAATGCGTGTGCAGAGAGTCTCCCGAGCCAAAGGGCGGGCCGTGCCAGGCCTCGGCCATTGTTCGTGGTGGAAGCTTCCAGAAAGCCGAAATACTCAATCTATGCGCGCAAAGACAGAGAGGCACGGAGCACACAATTTGAGCCAAAGACAGCTCGCGATCCCAGAGGAGGGCGCGGAGGACGAGGGGGGGGAAAGACGAGCCCAATCATTTGGATTGGGAGCTCCCAGTTTAGAATTCAGCCCAATAACAATCATCTTTGCGTGTTGTTGCGTTGCTCTGTGCTGCACCGCGCCAATTATACCCGACCTCGTTCGGAAAGAGGAAGGAAAAGAAAAGTACACAGCCTTTCGTTTCTTTTCTTCATCTTCGCAATCACGTCGAGACATAATCCTCCATCCAAAGCGCAAAGCAGTTGCATCCTGTCCGGCTTGGATCTCCCTGATACCGCGACCTGACTATAGCAGCCCAGCATTAAGCAATGGTAAGCTGAGCCAACCACAGAACATTCTCGAGCGAGCACAAGCGGCGGCGGACTTATCCAGATCAGTCCTAACGGCAACCATCCTCAATGAACTTCTTCTCCAAGTCCAACAAAAAATCCAAAAACAAATCTTCCAGCGACGACGAGGGCGACAACGCCTCCCGGAAATCCACCAGCTCAAGGACGTCTCCGAAGAAAAAGTCTTCGTCTTCTGCTTCCGCCACCTCCCCCTCCAAATCCCACAGACCCAGGGACAAAGACGAAAATTATAGACCCGACTTAGGATCCTCGAGAAATAGCCGTCACAGTCACCGTTCCAGCACCCATTCCAGCCGACACTCCTACGACAAGGATACCCACCCGTTGAATCTTCCGCCGGATCAGCTGCGTAGATTGTCTGCGCTCTCCAAAATGGCTGACGCAATGGACGTTGACTCGGAGGCTCCCAACAGCCAGCCAACCTCACCTCCCGCCCAAGCCAGTATGCCGGGCTCCTTTGATGCTGCAAAGGCAAATGGCGTGAACGGTACAACAGAAGAGACCGGTCCTGTTCCGCCCCCTCACAAATCAGATCCTGCGAGCCCTGCGGCCCCAGCACCACCCACGCCTGAAGATGCCGAGGCATTCAAGACTGCAGGTAATAAACACTACAAGGCCAAGGAGTGGAAAAAGGCCATTGAAGAGTATACCAAAGGTAGATTGGACACCATGCTAGCCTCGTTGTTTCTCTGCTAATAAGGACTCCTCACGCAGCCGTGGAAGCCATGCCTTCATCTGCAACATATCTCAGCAACCGAGCCGCAGCATACATTTCTAATGGCCAATATCTCAATGCGCTCGAAGACTGCTTGCGTGCCGACGAACTGGATCCCAACAACCCAAAGATTTTGCTTCGACTGGCACGAGTCTACACCAGCTTAGGACGACCACAGGAGGCAATTGACACATTCGAGCGCATTCAACCTCCGGCGTCAGCCAAGGACATGGCCCCTGCAAAAGCCATGCTCAAGTTTATCGGCGATGCTGAGGACGCACTCAAGAATGGAGTGACGGGATCTATGGCTCTCTATGCCTTGGATCAGGCTGAGAAATACTTGGGGATTGGCGCACCGCGGCCGAGAAAGTGGCAGTTGATGAGAGGCGAGGCTTACCTGAAGATGGGTACCGTGAATGCTCTTGGAGATGCGCAAAACGTGGCTATGAACCTCCTGAGGAACAACGGTCAGGACCCTGAGGCATTGGTACTTCGTGGTAGAGCACTCTATGCACAGGGTGACAACGAAAAGGCTATTCAACACTTCCGACAAGCCATTAGCTGCGATCCTGATTACCGAGACGCCGTCAAGTACCTTCGGTTAGTCCAGAAGCTCGATCGGCTCAAGGCAGATGGAAACGCCGAGTTCAAGGCGAAGCGATACCAAGAAGCTGTTGATAAGTATACCGAGGCACTCGAGGTGGATCCCCTCAACAAGGGCACCAACTCGAAGTTGTACCGTAACCGAGCTGTTGCTTTGGTGCAGATGAAGGAATATGCCCGTGCCATCAGCGACTGCGAACGTGCTATTGCCCTCGATCCCTCATACCTTGCTGCGAAGAAAACTAAAGCCAATGCTCTTGGCCAGTCAGGTAACTGGGAAGAGGCTGTCCGTGAGTATAAGGCATTGGCGGAAGCTGACCCGAGTGACGCGAGCCTTGCAAAGGAGGCACGCAAGGCGGAACTCGAGTTGAAGAAGAGCAAGAGGAAGGATTATTACAAGATCCTTGGTGTGGAGAAGGACGCCGATGAGAACCAGATCAAGAAGGCATATAGAAAGCAGGCCATTGTTCATCATCCAGACAAGAACCCCGATGACGAGCATGCCGCCGAGCGATTTAAGGATATTGGAGAGGCTTACGAGACCTTGAGCGATCCTGAGTAAGTTTGTCTACAAGATTTTCGTGCATAATTTGCTGACGGGACGATTAGGAAACGTGCACGTTACGATAATGGAGATGATCTCGTTGATCCCATGGAGGGTTTCGGCGGCGGTGGTGGAATGGGAGGTGGCATGAACATCGACCCAGGTTAGTTCGATCAACTCGCGCACAGGGACACTGCTAACAACACCACAGAAATCTTAATGCAAATGTTCGGTGCACAGATGGGTGGAGGAGGGCCACGAGGTGGAGGAGGAGGAGGATTCCACAGTTTTGGAGGAGGCGGAATGCCCGGCGGAGGCAGACGTGGTCAACCTCAAGGATTTCCGGGCGGGTTTTCTTTCCAATGACAAGATAGCGCCCAGGACAGCAACGATACCCAGAGCAGCTCTGATGACGATAGTGGTCCTCCAGCCTGCAAATCCAATGACCGCATTTCTGGAAAGCAGTTTGATGATACTCAATTGCAGTGGCTACGCAAGGTGGGTATGGGGTTTCTTTTTGCGGGCGTCCTCTTCCCTTTGGATGTCTTGGCCATCACGATGTTCTTGATGGCCGGATTGTACATTTGTATAAGGGTATGGAAATATCTATGGCATCAACTGTTTGGCACTCATAGATCAGAGCTATAGATCTCATTGCAGGCGTTCTCCGATCACTTTTCTAGCGGTTGGACTGCTAGTATTAGGAGAGGTCTCTCAGTGGGCATTGAAAGGGACATGATAGAATATCAAAGAACCTGTGAACTCAACGTGATCTTTGCCTCCAGGACGAAATTAACCAGCTCAGGTGCCCTCACGCGACCCAGGAGGAGGCTCACGTGCGTTCGCTTAGCTCGATCAAGGCTGATATCCAGCGCAAGGTTTGAAGACACCGACTGCAATTTATTCTGTGGTGGGGTACAATACCCATCTTCTGCCACCTCAACTCTCTGCCAAACACAGCATAACAATTTCCCTTGCACCCCCGCGTGTCTCCCCGATACAACTGCTTGACGGCCACCGGATCTTTTATCTTCAGTACCAAACTTGCCTACCTTTATCCGGACGATGACTCCCAGGTAGCGCGGCCCAATACCGAAGCATGCCCCACGATACTTTTGCAACACCCGATCTACTCCCAAAGACATAGTAGATATATATTTCCCCTCCACAAGCTACGCCTTGGCCTGAAGCTCTCCCCTGAGGGCAAGGGCGTCATGGATATCCAGGTATGTGGGACGCAGGCATAGGAAGCATGGGATTTGCTGCAGGACATGGACATATGTCAACATGCATAGCACACCGCCGTGATCCAGGATTTGGCTGATGCTCAAACTTTTACCAGGTCGAGAATGCGATCGAAATTGCCTGGAATCCTGCTTCCGACCAGAACCTGAAGACCCAAGCCTTCGAATACCTGAATCAGCTGCGTTCCGATCCATCGGGTTGGCAAGCATGCTTCTCTCTCTTCACACGGAATGCAAAGCCCTCCGAGGTCGTTCGTCTGGTGTCTTTGGAAGTCGTCAATAACGCTGTGCAGACGCAGCACCTGGATGACCAGAGCCTGGCGTACTTGAGAGAGAACCTGATGGAATATGTCAAGCGAACATATGGTCCAAACAACCAGGATCAAGTCGATTCACCAAGTCTGCAAAACAAACTTACTCAAACCTTAACATACCTGTTTATTTCGTCATACAAGCAAGGATGGGAGAGCTTTATGGAGGATTTCATGGGTCTGACCAGCTCGCAAGGGAATTCTACACGGGACAACTTTGCAGGTGTTGTGCTCTATCTGCGCATTTTAAGTTCCATTCATGACGAGATTGCCGATGTGCTCGTCTCACGTCCAGGTCCAGAAACAAAACGGAACACAGAGCTCAAAGACCTTTTACGTGCTCGGGATGTCAGAAAGGTGACGGAATCCTGGCAAGAGATACTTTCGCAGTGGCGCGACCAGAACGATGCTGTTGTGGAAATGAGCCTCAAGGTGATTGGAAAATGGGTCAGCTGGATCGACATATCCTTGGTTGTCAACCCAGAGACTTTGAATCTACTATATCAACTAGCAGGCCGTATCAATCCTACAGTTGGAGGAGAGGATAAAGTTAGAGATGCTGCTATTGACACCTTCACCGAGATTGTGGCAAAGAAGATGAAACCTGCTGACAAGATTGAGATGATTGTCTTCCTGAAACTGGGAGAGGTAATCTCCCAGCTGATCGCAAGCCCAGCTCTGAACGACCTACGGACAACTTCTAGCTATGACACAGATCTTGCCGAAGCAGTTGCTAAATTAGTCAACAACGTCGTCTCGGACATCGTCAAGGTCTTAGAAGATGGGCAGGTTGAGACCGAAGTTCGAGCCCGAGCAGACCAACTACTGCAGTCCTTCCTGCCACTTCTTCTACGATTCTTCTCTGATGAATATGATGAAATCTGCTCCACAGTCATACCTTCTCTGACAGATATTCTTACGTTCCTCCGCAAGGCCCAACCCCTTCCTCCCGCTTATTCGACCATGTTGTCGCCCATCCTCAACGCCATAATCCAAAAAATGAGATATGACGAAACCTCCTCGTGGGGCGATGAAGATGAGCAGACCGATGAGGCAGAATTTCAAGAGTTGCGAAAGAGACTGCAAGTTCTGCAGAAGAGCGTTGCAGCTGTCGATCAGGGACTGTACATCGATATATTGAGCAACGTAGTCGGTAATACTTTCCAGACCTATGATCAACAAGGTGGCCAAATGGATTGGCGGGATCTTGATCTTGCCCTCCACGAAATGTACCTCTTTGGAGAGCTTACCGTAACCAATGGCGGTCTTTATGCAAAGAGTCAACCAAATCCCGTTGCAGTCGAGCGTCGAGATGCCATGATGTCGAAGATGGTCCAATCAGGTAGGAGTTGCAGAACACTTGGAATGAGCACGGCTAATCATCTACAGGTATTGCATCCTTCGCTCACCCGGCAATCCAATTGCAGTACATGGAGATTTGCGTTCGGTACTGCAACTTCTTTGAGGATCACGTCGACCTCATCCCGCAAGTCCTCGAGGACTTTGTTCGCCTGGTTCACCACGACCATGTCAAGGTTAGAGTTCGGTCGTGGTACTTGTTCCAGCGATACGTCAAACATCTTCGAATGCACGTAGGAAATGTCGCCGAGACTGTCATTCAATCAATTGTTGATCTCTTGCCTATCAAGGCGGAAGTTCCTAAAGAGGACGCTGCTGACGATGATATGTCCTCTGATCAGAGCGACAATTCGGCTGAGTCTGCTTTTCAGGGTCAACTTTACCTCTTTGAAGCCATAGGCTCTATCTCATCTGTTTCTACTACGCCAGTGGAGAAACAGATCTTATTCGCAAGATCCATTATGGATCCTCTGTTCTCTGACATGGAGCAACATCTTCCTAAAGCAAAATCTGGCGATGCTCAGGCTACCTTGCAAATCCATCACGTAATCATGGCACTTGGCACACTGGCTCATGGCTTCTCCGAGTGGACCCCAGGCGACGCCAAGACTGCGCATCATGCCCCAGTGAAGGAGGTCATGGTTGAGTTTGCTCGAGCAGCGGAGGCGATTCTGATCGCTCTAGAAGCATTAAAGGGAGACTTCAATGTGCGTACCTCAGCACGTTTCTCGTTCTCTCGGTTGATGGGCGTGCTCGGAAGTGGTATATTGCCTCAACTGCCACGTTGGATTGACGGACTCTTGTCACAGAGTTCGTCAAAGGATGAAATGGCCATGTTCTTGCGCCTTCTAGACCAGGTGGTATATGGCTTCAAGACCGAGATTGTGCCTGTTTTGGATTCACTACTTACGCCACTACTTGAGCGAGTTTTTAGCGGGCTCAATGAGCCTGTCACCGGCACCGACGATGAGATCCAACTTGCCGAACTGAGAAGGGAGTACCTGACCTTCATTCAGATCATTCTGAACAACAATCTGGGGGAGGTTTTGGTTAGTGGATCAAACCAAGGCATCTTCGACACACTTATCACGTCTGTCACAACGCTGGCCAGAACGGTCTCCAATGGAACTGGTAATCTTGCCGCCAGCCGCTTGGCGTTCTCGGTCCTTACTAGAATGGCTGATCTGTGGGGTGGGCCTGATATTGCTGCGCTTGGAACACCTCCAGCAGCGACGGGCACCTCAAACCCCTTATTCCCGGGGTTTGATCGATTTTTAATGGAGAGATTCAACCCTGTATGCTGGGAGGTTCTCAGACAACCAGGATTTGACCCTTTAAGAGATGCGCAAGCAAAGCAAGTCTTGACCGAGGTTGCAGGTTTGGAGCAAACAATCTACCTCAAAACCGGCAATGCATTTATCGAGCATCTCCAAGGAAGCTTCTTCCCAAGCATGGGTTTCGATGGCACAGAATTTATCAAGAGCATGACCATGATGAAGGAAAGGAAGGCGCTGGCAACTTGGCTTCAAACGTCTTTGAGACAATGAGGTAGATCTCGTCCAGAGGAATTTGTGGAGGAAAGACCAGGATTGGAAGACCGGATGGGTGGGCTGGATCAGGTAACTTTGCATTAACCCCGGAGTTTTTTTACGAGTTGATACTATACCACGGATTATCGAAAGAATCGATGGTATATATGTGGTGTGCTCCAAACTTGATTTGGCATTAGCGATCATGGGACACGAGGAGGGAGAATAATCTCAGCGTTCCAATAGAAAACATAAGGAGAAACCAATATAAGCAAGACAAGTACGGTCAAGCGATGTAGTCCTTTCTTTGACCGATGCAACGTTAGTGTGCCACGATCCGGACTCGCACCTGCATTGACGCCCCTGCCGCGAATAATCCAAGTGCCGTACTACTCACAGCTAGCAGATCCGGTGGGTGGACGTAGAGATGATGTAGGCAAGGAGGTGGAGGTCTTGGGGCGTGGAATAAGGATGCGGGGATGGTGGTAAGGGGGGGGGGTTGCAATTGCCGCGACGGATTTGGTAGACGGAACCCTGGAAGAGAGATGAAGAGGGGGGGTCGGTTAGGACTTACTTGGTCGCTTAGCAATGCGTGGTATCTATCGCCCAGCCGATTCGAATCAACTACCTCCCCTCCCCATTGCTCATGTCTGGCTGCTGATGTGATGTGCAGCGCGAGCAAACACGTCACGGAAGGAGACGGGTTTGAGGAGCGAGAACCGTTTGCTGGGGTGTTTCCGTTGCGCGGTCCTAGGATCCCCAGCCTTGGGGTTTCCAAGCGTGTGTGAAAGGGGGGGGGGGGGGGGGTTAATACTTCGAGGTAGAGAGAGGGATGCTTGGGCTTGTGCGAAGTGTGGTCCGGCATGGGTCAGTTCTCTTGATGCTATTACAATGATGTATGAGTGTGGAAGAAATTTACTATAGTTTGAAATGAAAAGGACCGGCAACAACTATCTTGCATGGCGAAAGCCATTCTTTAAATGGTTTTGATTGGAGTCCATCGCTTAGTCTTCTCCCAAAGCTGCCCAAGAACGAAGATGCCACCCGTGAAATGCTATAAAATTCCATTCGAGCTCTTGCTTCCCATCCCCGGCAAAGAAATGCAATTGCGATGTTTCGACCAGGAGGGTATCTCGGAGCAAGCTAATTACATTCATTACCACCTTCAGAATATGTTCAGCCCAGGTGCATCATTACAAACTGGGAAAATCGTAATGTCTCCTCCCCCGACCCAGATCCATAAAGCAAAACGAACAATTGCATGAGTTTTGATGCATGAGATAACCGATAGCTGCAATAACTATGCCCCAACAATGCTCAGAAGCCTTGTGACTTGTTTGATATGGCCGAAATGAAGTTGACCCATTATCCACACCAAATGAAAACAATCAGAATACTACTAGTAATACATATGGCAATGCGCCCAAAGTAGCAAATTACGTTTCTAGCACATCCTTTTCCTCCTCGGAAGGCGGCAGGGGCGTCTCCTGGATAGGAAACGTCTCGCCCTTTTCAAAACTTGCTCCAGGCCCACTATAGCTAGGTTGTTCAATCGTGGTCCGTGGAGTCAAGTTTGAAAAGCCTCCGTCCTTGGGCAGCTGAGGCACATATGTTGGTGATATAACGCCCTCCGACCCATAAGGCAAAGACCGGGAAGGGATCTCCCGTCCTCCATCCAAAGACAATTTTTGAGAGAGTACATCCGACTGGCGTCGTGCTAAGAGATCCAATTGTTTTGTAGGATCCTATGTAAAATTAATACCGAGCATTGTATCTTAAAGCTTTCACTGCAAGAGCCTACCCATTCGGACTGCGATGGAACACCTTCTGCTGCTGGCAGCTCTCCTTCTTCGTCCCGTTCTTCTCCCCAGAAGCTTGGTCTCCGGATGGGGGCGGGTGTCACTGGAAGACTAGGCCTCTCGAGCTCTGTTGGGAAGTCTGTGAGCTTCAAACTTTGCCTGCGCCCGCCTGGACTGGAAACCTGTTCTATACCTGAGCCGTACCCTTGTAGGACTTGGATGTTGCCCTTGCGGTTCTTTTGCAAATTTCCAATATAGCGTTCGATCTCGGGAATGTTATCCCAAGCATTTGATTGAGAGAATGTCTGCCAAGGATCAGCAGGTAGGATGCGGAGGGTTGGGGTGGTGGGTGTGACAGTTGGTATCTCCTCTGGGTCCATTTCCGGCGCTGGAGGCTCCGAAACCACGGTATCCTCTTGAAAGACCCTTGTCGGTTTTGGTGCGTTGATTTCCCAGGGAAAGATTGGGGCGGGCTTTTGGTACGTTGGAGCCTTGGGCACCTCGTACCACATGTTTTTCGGGGGCTCAGGATATTTGTCTGGGGCCTTGAACGGCGTAGGGTCGGAAGACATATCGTAGTGGGTTTGAGGGAAGTTGGCAGCCTCCGGCTGAGAATTTGAAGGTGGTGGTGCTTTGCTCGCATCCCACGCGGAGTAGAAGGATCCTGTCCCTGTAGGTTCAGCTACTTCCGGGTTATACTCTCCTGAGCCTTGTGCCTCGAGCGAAGTGTCTCCCATCGCTGGTTCATTAGCTTGCTCCGCGGATCCTGGACGGGAAATCGTCTTACTGCGGCTTTCTAGCACTGGACTCGAAATTGTCAAACCCGGAATCCGGTACTCGCCCATCGTATGGTACTGCACAATCAGGGGGACACCAGTAGCCGAGCTTTCCAAAGACTGGTGATGCATTAGCTCGTTCTCAGCAGCATCGAGTCTTGCGCTTACAGATTCTCTGAAGTGTCGGTCATAGACCGACCACCATCTCCCCGCCATTTCGTCATACGGAGAACCACCCTTACTCGCCTCTCTACCCATTGTCCATGGTTTGTTGGTGCCAATGAAGTGCGCCATGCTAATGCCGGATTGGAAATGCTTGTAAGCAGGAAGATACTGGTAGTGAGCCGAAGGAGTGACGTTATAAGTGAAGCTTATGCGGTTGTAATCCTTGTAATACATGTTCAATAGACCTTGGTCGGCACCGTCGAACGAGATCCCTCTCTGGGCCATTGCGAGCAGAGCGTAGTAATCGCCCATGTTTGGGTTCAGCACCATCAACCCACTATTGAATAAGTCGGGCCAGCCAATATCTGGAGCTGCGGAGAAGGGCTGTGGTAGGGCAAACAATTCATCGGGCGCCCGAAGCGCAACCATATCTGCATCGACATACACTATCCTACGGAACTGCGATAGCTTCCACAGATTGATCTTGGTGAAGGCCGAGTGCAGGTCCCCTCGGTCCATGAGGAATAAGTTGGCGGGAGTTTTGTTCACGATTCGATCGACTGGAATTAAAAAGTCGTAGACTTTCTAAGAACACCGTCAGAAATGACCCGCGCGTTCCTGAGCCGCCATTCTTACTTGAAGCTCGGCCATGCAATCGCTGGAGACGGTATCCGTGGTGACAAGCACCGCCAGCTTCTTGGTCGTGCCCGCATCGCGCAGGGAATGCGCCAGAACCAATGCACCTATTCAAGAAATCGGGTTAGACGACGAGCTTGGGTTTTCAGGAAGTATCTCCTACCGGGGAGGTAGTTGTCGTTCAACAGAAGCTGCAGCACCAGGTCAGTCGGGGCCAGAAGATTGGCCGTTGGGAAATGACGTACCGTCGCGTAGACATCGTCACCTTGCTCGGCCATGGCGAAGCTCTCTCGCGGTGCAGTTGAGTAGGGGAAGGGACCTGGCGCAATTGAGGAGCAGGACGCAGGTTGGCAGGAAGGAGAGGAGGAGAGGAGGGAGGAGAGGGGAGGAGAGGAGAAGAAAAGGAGGACGGGTTCGTGTTTGGCGGGAGGCGTGGAAGCTGGGGTGATCTTGTTGTGACCTGGGGGATCAAAATTAG
Organism: Coleophoma cylindrospora; assembly: GCA_003369665.1. NCBI lineage: Eukaryota > Fungi > Ascomycota > Leotiomycetes > Helotiales > Dermateaceae > Coleophoma > Coleophoma cylindrospora. Next base: position 1,091,926 of record PDLM01000008.1, on the reverse strand, counting down.
GCGGTGGGGAAATAGGGAAGCTCGATCCAGCTAAAGTTGGCGCTCGTGCCGATGCCGATGGGGCAACGAGATCTCCGGCCAGGGTTTCTTTACGATGGAATCCAGAACTTTTACTCGTGAGAACAAGAATGGAGAGCTCTCTGCTGTGTTTTTCGTAGAGCAGTTTGTTGGCTGCCCTCTCAAGCGCTGGCTCTCGGACTGGTTCATCTCCTCTGCCGTGCCTTGGACCCTGGAATCTGATGCGGCGGCGTGCAATATTTGTCCTGGTGCAGCGCAGCGCGTCTGCAAGTACAGCAATACGGAAACGAGGTGCTGTCGTGTGACGCCATCCTGGTCGACATCAACACCAGACCAGCCCTTCACTTCAAAAGCTTAGTTCACCAACTGAACTGAGCTGAGCCGAGCTGATCGCACTGCAACGTCGTCCGCACCACACCGCACCGCACCGCACAGCACAGCACAGCACAGCACAGCAGACACCGCACCGCACAACGCACTGTCGCAGCTCACCGTCTCCGCCCGCAGCAGAGCACGTCCTCCCGGCTTTCATCCCCCATCCAGCTCGTGCTGCTCACCCCTCTCTGCCAGGTCAGAGGGATCAACTGACAGCCGCGGTGGCAACTGTCATCGCATATCTGGATCTAACGCGAAGCTGGTAGAGCGCCTGCTGCCGCCTCCGCGTCGACGTCACTGAAGCACATCAACCCCGTTTGCGATCACCATGGACCTGCACCACATGGCCGCCCGTGATATGGAGCAGCGTCTTCAATCACATGATTTCACTAACCCCGACTTTGCGCAGCTGGCCAGAGTGCTGCAGCGGTGCCATGAAGACGTCCAGAAGCAGAACTCCGAGGCCCAAAGGATCAATCAAGCGCTGGATCGCATGGATTGGAAGCTCTGCCAACAGCTGGACCAGAGTCGGGACCACCACCATGTAGTGTCCAGGCAAGTGCCGACCATGGTCAAGACTCCAGGCCTTTTCTCCTTCATGGAGCTTCCTCCCGAGCTACGGCTCAAGATCTGCCGCTACCTCCTCGTGTCCCCAGGTCCCATCTCGGTCCCAGACACCGCACCTCCGTCATGGCCCTACCCGTCGGTGGCCATTCTCCAAACTTGCAAACTCATCAACCAAGAGGCAACCCCCCTGCTGTACGGATCCAATGCCTTCACCATCAGCATCACGTCCACCCCGTCCGATACCCCACTGGCCATGCTATCCAAGCTACGGTGGCAGACCATATCCCTGCTACCAGAAATCAACTTCATCAGCTCCAATCCGAGCAGCGAGAAAGCCAAGCCAGCTCCCTTCACATGTACTGGCCACGCCATACTGGCCCAGTTCAAACCATCAGATTTTCGCCTGTCGCCGGTGGGCATGGATCAGTATCATGTCCGGCACGCTTCCAACTGGATCTCGTGTCAAGTAATGAGAGCGGAACTGGTTGCTTTTCAAAATGGTAAGTGGCCATTAGCTCTCGCTTGATGACTGTCTTGCCTTCCTGATCTTCGTACTGATACAATTTGCAGAATGGAAGGGTTTGATGGAGCCTAGTAATTGGGAGCTGCCTGCCATTGACTGGGAGTCTCACGGTCTGTAATGAACCCTGGGCCACTTTCCCGCCCTGGATGGCGAAGAAAGGCAATGTATGTAGAGCCGTGCTGGGAAGAACCCAGAAAACGAGCAACGAGCAACGATGCCGGGGCTTGGTTGGCTTACGAAGAATTTGATCCAACAGCAGAGATTACGTTGAGGCAAGAGATGATAGGCTTGTAGCACGAGAGCAAGTCGCAGGATCGCGGAGCACAGGACGCTTTATGAGGACTTTCCCCAACCAGATGGAGGATGACATGATCAGAAGACGATGAATATGGTTTAGCAATGCTTGAGCCGCAAGACTGGAAAAAACCTCCTTGCTCACTCCTGGTGAAATGAATCCATCATAGTGATAGCGAGCGTCTCATAACTCCCACCCATACATATGTGCATCTGGTCGCTTACCACTAAACTTCCCGTGACAACCCCCCCCCCCTACCTCCCGGGATCTTCCAGCTTCTTACTAAACATGGAGCTCGCCAATCCAGCGCCCACAAGATCTGAAGATCCTTTCCCCAGCTCCTCGCATTCTGCGCAAGTGTCTCGTAAGTACCGGGAGAAAGGGGGTGGGGGGAGGAGTGGTGGGGTAGTTAAATATCTGACTTTGCTTCCGGTCGAAATAAACGAAAAGCTACCGTTGACTTGAATCACCGTCTTCTGCCAGAAGCTCGTGGCTCTTATTTGCATAGAGACTTACATGCTCACTGGGGGGGTAGGGTTGGAAAGGAAATAAAATGTATTTAACACCTTCAATTATTGGCCTCTAGAGGGTTTGGTGGTCACAAAGCAAAACGAGCAAGGCATGCATACACACACAGAGCAAGGAATTAGAAAATCACCATCAATTCATACAGAAATTCCTAAAGGCACTACTTAAGGCCTGAAGAAGATAGATACTCTCCCCTCCTGAACACCTGAAGAATAAAACGCCTGGATGCCGCCAACAAAGCAACTGCTGAAGCTCGGTAGGTCGTTTCTGCCCGAACTCAGTCTCATTCTCCTTCATCACTCTAGTCTATTTTCTCATGTTTCAGCTTCCTCATCAACCGTATCCTCAACCGTAGCGGCCTTGGCTTTTCCCTTCTCTCTCCTACGTTGCTCTGACTCTGCTTCATCACCATTTAGCCCTTGTATCTGCACAGCCGTCGACGAGCCAGAGCCCTCATCGGTGGACAGGATGTTCTGGCCCAGTACAGGCGAAGGGCTTCGCGGTGAGGAGGGTGTATCCTGACTTGAGAACAGATGTGAGGGTATAGGCGCCGCCGTAGGTGTGGCAGATCCGAAGTTCCAGTTGCTAGCTGGTTGAGGGATGGGACTGGTATATGGGTTATTGTTTAAAGCTGGGAGTGGATTCGCGTCCATTGACGGCAGGGAAGGAGCTGCAGTGATGGATTCGCTAGATGATGGAGGCTGAATAGAGGCAGGGTCGGCCGCGTTACTTGGTCCTTCTCCCGGTGGAAACGAAGTTATGTTCGCTTGTGAGAAAGTTGGTATGTTGCTTGAAACTAGAGGTTCGGCGACTGTTGGGTTTGATACTGAAACTGGATTGATTGTGCCCGGTGCTGAGGCAGATCTTGTTGATGGTACGGGTCCATCGCCGGGTAGTCTTTGCAGCGGTAATAAGGACCATCCTTCAGGTATTGTTACCCCTGGAGGTAACTCCGCACTGCCTGCCGGTATGGCTGATGTGTTTGGTCTGGTGGTATGTCTCTGCATGTGCGGAACTTGCAAGAAAGGCGCTGCTTGTCTTGTTAATGGAAACTGTGGTAGAGGATCTGGTATTTGAGTAGCACCGCCCATCGGTTCATCTGCATTATGGACCATTCGTAGTCTTGCAAGTTCAGCTTGCAACATGTGAATGACCTGAAGTTCCTGCTGAGCTACCTGGAGGCTTCTGACTCCCTGCATAAGTTGTTGCTCAAGAGCTTGGATCTGTTCATGAATCGTTCCAGTATTTACAATAGTTGCTGGTTGCTGTTGTTGGCGTCGCGGAAATCCCAGTTCGAGACCGTATACTCTTGGTCCACCAACACCTCCACCAGCCCCTTGTTGACCCTCTCGAAAGCCTTGCGCAATATCCTGAAGGTTTGCTTGGCCGAAGCCGAGGCGCAGCGGTCCCAGGTTGAGCATGCGCATTCCACGGTTGCCTCGTCCTTGCGCTGGAGCATTGCCAGGCTGTCCAGGCAATCCGGGTTCTCCAGGCTGTCCAGGGGGCCCAGGAGGGTGCGCTTGACCATCTGCAGCAGCAGGTATTGGATTTCCAGCTGCGGTTCGAGCGGCTTGATGCGGACTTTCAACAACAGATCTTCGGCAAGTTGGACAGACTTGCTGACGTTCAAGCCAGCTTTTGAGGCATCCAAGATGAAGGATATGTCCACAAGGCAGCTTTTTTGGCCTTGATCTTTCATTGACAGTTCCGGACCGAGTAGGTGCTTCTGCTCCAGGGGCTACAGGAGGATTAGTCACGGACCACGGCCTCATTTCCTCGCGGCAGATGATGCAAGTATCTTCTCGGGCAATGTCCTCGACCGTTGCGTCCTCGTATCGCTGGTTCATATGTTGGGTCGCTCTACGATATCGAAGATAAGCTGTGAGACGTCTAATAAATGATCGTGCGGTGATAAATAGATCCCGCATGATATGTATTGGCAACCCGTAGAAGGTGAGTAGGATAAAGAAGAATGTGCTATAGATGCCAAGCTTGACGAAATCTACTTCCTGGTAAGTATAGAGTGGTTGATGGCGGGTGAGGGACTTACCTGTCGCAAGATCAAGGCTCAGAACCCATTGTCCTTTGGCCTCCCATCCTGGAACCTCGATATCCATTTCATCCACATCTTCTTCATTAGGTAAACCGTCCGTGGAAGGAGATTCTGATGTTCCCTCTGCAGCCACGGCCCGGTCTCTAATCATCTGGGCCCGTTCCTCACGTACCTCCCTTCGTCTTTCTGCCAAACGTTCCTGCGTCTGCTTCTTAACCACGCTCGCTTCGATCAAGGATATCCAGTAGCGGAACATTGTCGAGATAGACGAGGTAGCTAAAACTGCAAACTCGAATAAGAACATCACCATCATGTTGGGTCTGGCTTGTTGGATGACGGTGCGGATAGTATAGGACATCAGCCAGATATCATACAGAACCGACATGCCCAGAGAAATCGAAAGTCGAATGTGGAATAAGCGCGGATTCGCCGGAGGTTGTTGCTCAAGGACTTCGACTCTTCCATCGCCAATCCAGCCCCAGACCTTCCCAGTCAAAAGCGCAACAAACATAACCAAGAACCACGCGCCGACCTCCTCTCGAAATATGGTCATGGCCAAGCATGTCTCTGTAATAGCAAACCAGGCCTTCTCGTAGAGCTGTTCGATTTCGATTGGTCGTAGAGGTCCAAAGCAGAGGCGCTGGAGACCGTACATAAAGCTTCCATAGATGAGGAGGATCAGGTTCACGAGGATCTAACACGAGTTAGCTTGCATAGGAGCAAGGAATGGCGCGTTTCATACCATAAGACATAGGTTGCTCTGTGATAAGTATACACAGGCAGAGTAGAAATTAGCTCTCTGATGGAAAGCCGAAATGACAACTCCAGCTGCCAGAGCCGTAGAGGCCTGCACCGCAATCAGTACTTGGATCGAAGCTCGTTGCGGAGCTCAGAGGAGCGGAGCTTACCCCAGCATAGTAGTACAAACGCATTTTGCCCATAAGTGTTTCCAGCGAGTGCGCTCAGCTTCGTCGGTTCGGACTTGTGCCCATTCTTGTACTCAGAAGACCTCGAGGTAGAGCAAAGCACTCGGAATGGCGTATGGTGTGGTCAACGAAGGCCGGAAGGTCGCAAACAGCAATAAAGACACGGTTGAAGCTCTCTCGGTTCTCACTGCATTGACGGCACCAATGTGGCTGGTGATTGCATGTTCCGCCACACTTCCCCCATCATTGCCGACCGCACGTGCTTTCGTGGGCCGAATTTCGTCGGAACTTCGACGGCGGTACTTCTGATGCCGACCGACTACATCAACTAGATTTCGCGGTTGACATTTCTTCACCTTGGGTTGCGGCAACAGGAACTGAGATTGCAGCATTGAGTCCATATCTCTTAAATATGGCGCGAGCGTTTCTCACCCCAGCTCTTTTATCTTCTCTAAGCCAGCAACCTAACCTCCCTAAAGATTCGTGGTACTTTGTGGTGGCAACTACGCTATGTATATTAAACCGCCCTGATCAAATCCCTACCGTTTTCCAGCATGCGGTTGAGAATAGTATCCAGGGTGGAGAGCAAACCCTTACGCAAGAATCACAGCTCTTCATTGCCCGCAGAATCCGAGAATCGCTAATCAAAGCGTCGGCGGTTGGAGGTGTGCCCAAGGTATGTTCGACAAGTGCCGTACAAATGATTTCTGTCTGTCTCGCTATCAGGGGAGTTCTGGCGACCATAAGAACGTCACCAAGGCGATAATGAGCAACCTAAAAAGGACCTTTGCGTTTGCTGAATAGCTATCTGAGTGGCCGACTTAGCCGTATTACTGGAGCATGTCATACACGACAAGCTTGCAAGATGCCCGGTAGTCTGTGCTAGCAAAGAGCATTCCTAGAGCATCGACCTCTGGGATACAGAAAGATGGCCCAATTTCACCATCACCAGATATTATTAAGTGATCATGTCGTCGCAAATCTACCTTGAGCTTGGTAGTGACCAAGTAGTGCGTGAATTGCGAAAGTCACTGTTCTACATTTATTGATTTCCCAGGGTTTTGATCGTGTCTGACATGTCCAGACCATAAACGCGCTACACGCACTCAAAAATGCCACACCCGCTGAGCTACAGGATGGACCATTCGCGCCTTCACCCTCTTCACGGCGTGGAGACCTATACGATACACCAGTATTGGATATCCTGCAGCGCGGACAAGACTTTTTTGAGAAGATCTACGGCAAAATCTGGCAGAGGGTCATGGGGCACATGGATGGTTCGGGCACGGAAGATCTTGGCTTGATTGGAAGGCTCACCTACGCCTACGTGCTATCAAATGTGAACATACTAAATCATCGAGAAACCAGTTTCGTTTTGATTGCTGCTCTGGTGCCTCAAGATGTGAGTCCTCATGGCGTGGTTCCTTGGCCGCTAGCAGAGTTCGCTAACGCAATCCAAGGTGAATCCTCAACTCAAAGGCCACCTCAAAGGCGCACTCAATGGAGGGGCTTCGGTCGAGGAAGTCAAAGCCATCAGGTCTATAGTCATCAGCGTATGCAAGGCGGCGGGGATGACACAGCTGGATCCAGACTGTCCCGGTGGCTGGGGATGGCGAGAAGAAGTTGCAGATCTCTGATGCGAGAACTTAAACCCCGCTGGCTGGGATGGAGATCTGTACGCCACGGAACGGAGCCACCTTGCCAGTTGGGAAGAGTTGTAGAGAGAGGGCTTAGCTAAGCAAGAGTCCTTTTTCCTGGCCGTATATCATCCAGGATGGTCGATCATATAGCTGGGATCGGTGCAAGCACCTAGGTAGAAGAATTTTAATGCACCGCATCATGATTACCAAGATGCCGGTTACGCTTACAGGTGGAATTTCGAGTTTCTCATGTAAGATTTTGGCATCGAACCTGTCTCTTCCGAAAGCACGCTCCATCTCGGGATTTGTAGACCCCTTAACACCGCAAATCGCCTGTGAGGCAACCCAGCTGATATTCATTTCGACTAGATGAAAGGGGCCAGATAAAAAAGGGGCATCCTGAAGCTAAAGCCTGATATTTCTCACCGACTTCCTGGACCAGCTTAATAGATTCTGGCCGTTGGGATGACATGCACTAGTTGCTGATCCGTTGGTGTCTCGCTTCAACAAGCCAGGACGTTGTGCCAGACATCAGGATCTGATCGAGATCCACACTGCTAGTATATCACAGAAGTGTTATTACCGGCGGGCATTGGGTGGCCAGAATAGAACGAGATCGGAGATTTTACCGATCCACACACGGGGAGTTTTGGCAAGAGGCTTAAGTGCCTGCAGCGGGAGACAGACTACAGAGAACCCTTTTCACGCTACAATGCTGCTAACTTTGCCTACTAGTCTTTTGTAGCAAGTTTTGGCGAACTATCTACTGTAGCAAATTCGGTTGACTTAAGGGGAAAACACTTGTTTGAGGAGCTCAACAGAAATCAACTGACTCCCATGAAATCCTCAAGCAAAGCAAAGATGCTAAGAAATTCGCGCACCATCAACGGCAACTTCACTTAGACATTACGTGCCACTAAGGCTACGGGCCAGGCCACTGATGTCTGCCCACCCAGACTTGGGCTAAGTTCCTTTTTCTCATCCGTGAAGCATACTATGAAGTTGCTTGCTGTGTCGGTGGAGTTTCGATGCGCCGTAGGGGATCATGAATTACGAATTTCGTCGTCTAAAACGTGCAAACGACCCAGCTTAGCAATGGATTGGAAGGCAGCCTCGAATCCATCATTGTCACAGCCATGACCTCGCAGCACCCGGTCAAATTGCCTCGGTTTATCGGGTTGATTTTCGGACAAGCAGTTGCGTGGTGGGTTTGCTCTTGGTCGTATTTCGGATGGGACGGGGAAGTACAAGCATCTTCCTTCTCGTCAATTGTTCGGTAATTTGACATGGACTGCAGGGGCGCGACCCTTCGATCTGCCGTGACAGCTTGGTGAAAAAGGCTAACAGCCAGCGCGCCTGGGACCTGGCAGCAGCTATCGGGTCTACAATACCTCTCGTCCCACCCAAGGAAACCTCGGAGTTTTCCATGGTTACAGCAACGAAGACATACGGTCCATCGTAAACGCTCCACCCACGCCCGAGCGAAGGGAGTCTGGATCCCGTCTTGTCGCTTGGTGGACTCGCTGGCAGTACCCGGAGCATGGATCCGACATGCTGGACAGGTTGAGAGCGCCTTGCGGCAAATCTCAAGTACCCCAAGACGCCATCATGCCACGATCAGCAGCCAGCAGAACGAACTCCACGGACAATCCATAGTCTGGACCTCCAATATCATAATTCTCTGCATGCACGAAGCCTGCGGATTATCGTATGATCAGAGGGGCCTTAGCGCGGTAGACCAATCATCTGCTCTCGGGCGCGCTCCCAGGGCCACCATCCAGCCTGCACGTGGCTGCATTGATCCATGACCCGTGGTGCTGGGTCAAGCCGCTAACCAGAAGAGAAAGATTTAGACGAGGACCTGCAAAAACCGTCTCTTTTCGGATAGGGCCTTTCTAGACTGAGAAGGATGGCGCAAAGCATGTGGAAGGATTGGTGGCTGCGTGTGACAAGACACTTCCTGGGGTCAGAATTGGGCTACCCGGTCGGTCAGGTCACGGCCCAAAGTCTCAGTGCGAAGGGCGACATTCGGCCAACCACATGGGAGATGAGCTGCTCATCGCCGACCTCGCCAGACTGACTGGTCCATCAGTCCTCGCAACTGTCGCAAGCCACGAAACGGTATTCCCAGGCCGAGTCGGACCCTTGATTCCCTAATGGGATTGATTCCATGGCCCAAGGGGCCCGAATCTGGGCGGTTGAGCAAGTTTAGGCATACTCATCCGTACACCAATGGCTCTGAGCGTCGCCGGGCCCAACGTCCGGAAGGTGGGTATAGGGACCTCATCTCAGCAATGGTCGAGATGGCTTCGGGTTGAATGTGGTGCAAGAGGGCTCGAATTTGGGAGAAGCGACGGGTCCTTCCCCTATCCAAATATTGATGCATGCACATTGACAATCCTTTTTGAGTTTCGTTAGATACGACGTCCCTTTTTGGGCAGGCTCATGCAAGTCGAGTCCTTGTGCAACTCTATGCGGTTATCGGGTTTAGGTCGCTGTGGCAGAACTATCAATGTCGCTCGGGATTTTGCCAATGGGAACTTCCCTACTGTAAGTCGGTGGCTCTCCGCAACTCGAGGTAGAAAGATCGTCCGGCCCGCGACCTCTTCCTGCTGCACGCCAAGCTGTAACTTGCGGTCGGAAGCTACGCCGTCCTATGATTGGAGCACATTCAGAAGCACCCTGTCCCAAATAGCCAGAGGCAGTCATTGATACCCTGGTTGGCTTGATCAAACCTGCAAGGTAATTTGCGATTTACCCTTGTGGTGCCATGGAAAGGCTCCAGAGGCCCACGTAGTGGAAACACAGTGGATGGCCCTTCATCTCCAGTGTCGCAATCGTCTATCGAGTACTATTCTGTAACTCTCCGAAGCCTACTCTGGCGGAGTGGAGTTCGGACCTTGAGGGATATCGCCAAAACCTGGAGTCACGGCAACAATCTCAGCCAACTTTTCGCGCTTACCAGCAGTCTTGGAGGGTTGCCAATGGGCAGCGATGAGAATTGATCGCGGAGCTGGAGGATGGCGGCGAAGAGATATGCGCCGAGAGGCAGACACAGGTCAAACTGGCGTTGTTGTCTTCTTGGGACACAGTCATGGGATTTACGTCCGTAGCTTATTCTCCTCTGCTCACCACTGAACTGTATATGCAATCCGTGCTGCATCCTGGAGATTGCATGCAGTCCATGGCTTCGACCTCAACCATCCAGCGGGATCGTAAGCCAACCAATGAGAGACAAGCAGAGGCGGGCCTGTGGTTGGCCCGCACTCCACCAACGCTAAGGACGGCGAGCCCGAGAAATTCAGATGGTCGCTGCAGTCTAACCCGTCCGGGGTCAGCCCTAAACAGAAAGTCGGGTCACATCTTACAACTCGTCGTGCCATGTCTTTTGCTTCGCCGGAACGCAGCTCGCACGAAAGGGTCCATCCATCGTATTACGGCCGCAGCCCGTCTTGCTGCTGCCGGCTTTCTGGAAGTTCTGCGAGCTGCCTTGCAGGATGGAGGTGAGGTGGTGGTGATCCCGAGGGAAGGTTTGGGAGATCTCCAATGCCCCCGTGCTTCATTCGTAGATCCCCAAAATGCTATTCCCAGGACGGGATGCCGCAGCATTGGTGTTTTTAATATCTCTGCCGCCAACTCCTTCCTCTGGCTCGGGCTCCCTCATGCTCAGGCTGTTCCCGGAAGGCAGCATGCGAACTTTGTCCAGCAGCGCGCGGTATGGCCAGCCGACGATAATGCTCCGTGCCTGTGGCTCCTTGGTGCGAGATCTCCAGGATGGCTCGCGGGGCCTCCAATCAAAGGCTCATGTGCGTCGTGACACTTCATTTACCTTCGTCGTCGGCCTCTTAGCGCCAGCACGTCGCTGGACATAGAGTTCCCACCACCGCCAAGCGGCTTTCCAGTCAGATGAAGGCCGGGGAAGCACCAATCAGGGCCAGAACCATCCATCGCAACAAGGCTGATCGTTGCTTCTGCCCCCCCGATAACCTGCATTAGTACCCTGGGATAAAATTGGTGCCTGTTGGCAGGAAAAACGAAGGAAGCTTGGATCACGAGCCCCCAGCGACGATGTTCTATGCTTCGGTGACACGACCGCGAGCGACAACCGCATTACGGACGTACAGTCCAGGCAGCAACTTGGGATCATGCACCCAGCAGGAGGGTCAACCATTTGCTCGGCATGAGAGTTTGCAGGAAGCATCCAGTGGAAAAAGAAAAGATGATTCGTTTTGAAACGGGCAAATCTGCCTCGCCCCAGTGCTAAATGTAAAGTATGGATGCTTCCGCGCTCCCGCACCCGTCCGAATCTCTGTCGGCAGGGGAAATGACACCACCCTCAACCATGCACCTGACCCAATGCACCCTAAGAAAAGAACATCATGCAACGCGGTCGATGATGCTTTGGGGAAGGGAGACTGGATCTGGTGCTCGAGGCCCGCCCGAGGTAAGACGTCACGATGCTGCGGCTGCAATGCTGTCGGGTTGGGAGCGATATGTCATCATGCCTATGTTTACTGCCGCTTGGGTTATTTGCGGGCACCCCATGCAAAATGCTTACCTGATGCTTTTCGTCGGTGAGAGAAGAGAGAGGGTTCACGCTGTGGCGAGGCTGTGCCACACGCGCTGTCGCACTGTCAACAAAAATAGCCCCCATCAGAAGCCCACGTACCAGATCGCTGAGGCTTAGCACCGCCATGATCGACTGCGGGCCCCGTAAATCTTCGTAATGCAGCCAATGGGCGCGGCGAGATGCGCTGCCCCTTAACCATGTTGAGAAGCAGCCGAGTGCGCTAGGCCCTTCCGAGCCGGTCCTCTTACCGCATTGATCAAGGGAGGGTTGCTGGTTCGCGGGCGGGAGGGTGAGCATTGGGAGCCAGGATGGGGACATGATTTTTCGTGGCATTTGGGACTCGGCTCCCATGGGCATGATGAAACCAAAAAACGAGTTGGGATCGCATCGTGTTGGTACCTCACCTCTCGCTGCCTCCAGATCGCCAGCCGAGCCGCAGGGTCGAGATAAGATGTGCAGAAGCCATGCCGCGTGACAAGTCGTTCAATAAATGTCTCTCTGGCCTAGTGGGCCCGACTGTCTCAGATAGGCACCACGAAGCGAAGGCGCCCATGGACGAATAACTCTAAAGCGCGTCCCCACCGCGGCCACCGTCGCACGTTACCGACTTGGATCGGCTGTGATCTGCGTGGTGCTCCCAAAAAGGCCTCCGCACAAGCAGCTCTTGCGATGCTGCCAGCAGGATTCATCCGCCAGCCAGGAGCGCGTCACGAGCCGGCCACTGACGAGCGCGGAGGGCAGGAGCCACGGTCCAGGGTGATACTGTACGGCATCCGCCAAAAGGAACCGCATACTGCCGGCCATGGTCGTTGGCTGCTCAGAGGGCATGGGCATGGGCGAGGCCGGACCGGCGTCGCTGGTTGGCTGGAGTGCGAGACCTCTCAAGATGCACACCCACCAGGACGGACTGCGCGACAGACTCCCCTGGAGGCCCCTTGAGTCCCCTTGAATCACGTCGTTCGCCTAAGCCAGCGGCGGCCGACGTGAAGCATGGGTGATGGTGATGGATGGGATCCGCTTTGGGGACGCCGTCACCGTCGTGGCCGTTGTATGGCTACTTTACGCATTGAAGCCGGCCCAGGGAAGCAATGACAGTGGTGCCTGGAAGGGCGGGGGGAGGCAGAGGCAGTGGCAGTGGACCCGTGGCTTTCTGTACTTTCGTGTAGCGTGGAGCGGAGGGTGTAGCGAAGACGGTGAGAGTTTTGCTGCGAGCGAGCGAGTGAGTGCTGAGAGTTTGGGTGCTCTGACGGAGGGGGTTGTGGGCGATGGACAGCCGCCCTCGATCCCTTCCGTAGGCTTCATCTTCAGACGAGACCAGGGCCGTAGTCTGAGGGGGACGGCTCAAGTGGCCGCCTACTGGCCGGACTACGAGCACGTCGAGATGATTGAGGAGTCGAGCAGGGCAGAGCAGAGCAGAACAGAGCAGAGCAGAACAGAACAGAGCAAGGCAGATCAACTAGTGAGAGTCACGCAAACCAAACCAAACCAAACCAAACGTGCCAGACCAAAGCAAGCAACACCCTCGACACCCCGCCCTCTCTACAATGCCCCAGCCCCAAAAGGTTATCGCGGGGCATCCTGGGCCGCCAGCAACACGAGGCCGCACACCGAGGACAGACGAACGGGGAGCAAGCAAGCCACCCTTCCCGAATCTGATCATAGCCTTTTGTCCTGCCCGCCGTTGCGCCCCTGACCCTGACCTTGTTCGCCAAATGCGCAGCATTTCCTGGGCCTGGGACGGACGGACGACGGATCTCACTGGCAATATTAATCCTGGAGAATGCCCCCAACCCTCTCGTCCAGAAGACTTCATTATCTTCTTCCCTCCTACAACAAGGCATCGATCTGCATCTTGTCCTCGGTGTCTGACTACGCTGCAATTTCATCTGACTCCACCTGCTCCCTCGAATCTTCACCTATCAACCGCTCCTTCTCCAGATCGCCCGTCCCAGCCGTGCTACATATATCTTCGGGACGCACCCCCCCTCGACGCCTCGCTCGTCCAGTCTTGATCTTCAGGAGACCCCAAGCAACTCAGCTCCAGAGGTACACCAGCGCACTCCCACCCCTCGTCGACTTACTCCTACTACTTGTGCATCTTTATTTCGCTTCGACCCGCCCAATATACGAGCACCGACACCGCCCGCAGAAATTGATTTGGAGAAAAAGAGCCACCGTTGGATACGGCCTTCCCACGGAATCGGCTTCAGCAGCTGCAGCAGGTGTGCTTGGTCTCCATTGACGGCGCTGGATTTGGGAGGCTAATCGGTGCGCACTTTAGTCGGCGACAGTGGCTTTTGAACCACTGATCAACGATCACCCTCCGACCTAGCCATGGTCTCTATCGCAGACCACACCCTGAACTTTCTTCGACAGGACGACTACGTCCTCTATCCCGACCCGCCGACCATGTTCTCCCCCCAACATTTCGACTACCAAACGCTGCAGAACTTCAATATCGAATCGCACATCTCGTCGTCGCAACCAAGAGCCTTCCAAGACTCGTTCCCGGCCAGTACCGCCTACAATTCTGCCACCATGTACAGCGAAGCCCCACAAGAAATGTTCCATCTCGGATCGCCAGAAATCGGGCGCGTACCGTCGAATCTTTCAACGGCCAGCGCCCCTTCAGCAACGTCGTCGGCAATGGGCTCGCCGTTGAGCCACGGCCACGGCGTTCCAGCGCCAGAGTGGGCTCCCCAGGGACTGGGGCTCAATCCCGGAATTGTCAATTACGACCAGTTTGGAAGCACCGAGTACTTCGGCCCTCCAGGTATGGACCCTGAATTCGATTTGAACTTCAATGCAGCGGCCAAGTCAAATAGCTTTGTTGGTGAGTGCGCAACTGTTTCCACGTCTAAATCTCGTCAGCATGGTTCTTCGGTGTCATCCGCTGCAGATTCGTTCTCTTCTATGTCCAATGTTGTTACTTCTCCCGCCGATCAAAACCCAAGATCAAGGCCCTCGCCAACGACACCTCCCAGTTCGGGAAGGGGTTCACGGGATGAGATCTTCAGATCGCCTGTTTCCGCGTCTGCGTTTTCTTCCATGTCTCCTTCATCGCGCCGACACTCGAGAGCGTTGAGCAATTCTGTTTACGCTTCGATGAGTCCCATTGGTCGAAGCCCTGATATGAGCTCTTCTCCTGTCAAATCGGAAGCCCTACCAGCTTATCCGGTCTTTCATCAGTCTCCTTTCTTTTCTCAGTCCAGCGGCAATTTTGTGCCCCCTCTTCAGTCTTCTTGTCGGTTTCCTCTTGGTTCTTGCATTTGATCCTGCCTTTTCATCAATATGAGTCCATGCTAATACTGGCAACGTAGATCCATCCTTGATTCACGGATATGGCGCCCGCTCAGTCGCCACAACAACCACATCATCCAACGACATGCAGACATATCAACAACAGTTGTACCCAGAATCCCCAGCTACATCGCAACTTTCCCATATCTCTCACAACTCACCAAGGCCCATCAAGGCCGGCAGCCAATCTCCGTACATGGCGTCTCAATACCAGCAATACCCATATTCAGCAAGAAGACCCTCTCTTGCATCGCATCAGTCGTACACAAGCGAGAGCTTTAGCGGCGATGAGTCGAAAGAGAAGGGACGATGCACATATCCAGAGTGCGGCAAAGTCTTCAAGGACTTGAAGGCGCATATGCTCACCCATCAGAATGAGCGCCCCGAGAAGTGTCCAATCGCGACATGTGATTATCACATCAAGGGCTTTGCACGCAAGTACGACAAGAACCGCCACACTTTGACACACTACAAGGGTACTATGGTATGTGGCTTCTGTCCAGGCTCGGGTTCAGCGATTGAAAAGTCATTCAATCGCGCCGACGTCTTTAAGAGACATCTCACGTCAGTTCACGGCGTTGAACAGACACCACCCAACAGCCGCAAGAAGCTATCTCCGGATGTGAACAGCGGAAAGAAGCTTTCCGGATATGCCCCGGATGCGACTGGCAAGTGTTCGACTTGTTCCACTACATTTTCCAATGCTCAAGACTTTTATGAGCATTTGGATGATTGTGTTCTCCGCATTGTCCAACAAGAAGAACCTTCAGAGGCAATCAACGCTCGCCGTTTGGCAGAAGTTGAGCAAGATCCAGCTGTCCATGACACACTTCGTGCCAACGCGTTGCCAATTATGACCAGCAGCGTCTACTCTCCCAACGAGGATGAGGATGAGGAGCAAGACAACGATTCTGATGACGATTTCTCGTCCAAAGGATTCAAACTGTCACGTAAGGCAAAAGGCGCCAACCCTAATGGCGTCCAAAAGTCAAGAGGTCTCACTCACTCCAGAGGCGGCGTAACGCTCTCCAACAAGGGCCGCAAGAAGCGCAAGGACTATCCATCTTCATGGGGATGTCCCGCCGACCAGATGAAGATGAAGAAGCGCGTCATGTGTGTCTTCGATGGGCAACGTCGACTGTGGAAAGACGACTTGATGCTTGACACTGATTACGAGGTCCGGATGAAGCTTCAAGGTGACGAGCGAGCCTATGTTACCGATCTTGACGTGCAAACATTACGCCGAACAGAAGGTTTTCATAATGCAACTGAAGAAGAAAAGGGGCCTTGGATCTCGGATGACTTGACGACGGCCGATTTGGAGGCACTGATGGAAGTCAAGAGGCAATAAAGGCAACCATTAACGAACTAAAAAAAAAGCCGGAAAAGCAACCATTACAAAAACTGGTTTCATGAAGCGATGCGGTTATGATTCATTTCTCGGGCGTGTAGGGGACCCTCCATTTTGCTTTGTACGACTTATGGGACGAGATACCACATTTTTCTTCATTTCCATTCGGTTTAAACATTACCATATACCAGACAGTTTCTGCTTTCATGACTTAGGGGGGCCAGACTAAAGTTTGGGGGTTCTGCATTGTCTCTTTGGCTGTATCAGCACGGTTCTACATCTTTCGCTGGGCCATCTACTTTCGGCAGGTCCGTAAGCTCAAGCTGGCGTTGGCGTCACGGGGGAAAGGAAGACATGTCTTTCTTGTGTGTTAATACTAGCTATTATCATTACTCAAAAGTAATATGCAATGCAAAAAGATACCTATACCCACCAGCTCCCGTATGATCATTGTTGACTGAATGCTGTCTTTACGTCTTCTTGGTTCCGCGTGCCCACAGCTGTTGCTGAGAATAGAAACAAGGAGCAGGGCCGGCCCCGGCCCCGGCCCCAAGCCCGCCATGTCGACCCGCACCATCATCGCTCTCGAAGGGGAGATGGAGGAATGCGAGGCTCAACTACTGTCCCTCCCGAGACGGGGTTTGGGCGGGTAGGAACGCAAATGCGAATGCGCATGTGCAGCATCCAGCCCGCCCGCCCGCCCGCCAGCCTTTCCCATGCTCACCAGCGGTAGCCGTCGAAAGGCCCGACTTCCATCGCTTTCCCCTTTTCAAAAATAGGCT
>PDLM01000008.1:1036008-1074893 GCA_003369665.1 Coleophoma cylindrospora | reverse complement strand
CAGCTTGCAGCGCTGGATGTCGAGTATGGTGTTGACGAATACCTCCTTCGGTCGAGAGAGACATGGATAGGGGGGGAGGAGGGGTGGGGGCGGGCAGCAGGACAGGACAGGACAGGAGGGAAACCTCCAAGGACCTGGTCGCCATGCTCTCTCTCCCCTCCACTTCCCCCCACCCCCCTTTCTGTCCCGCGATAGAGTTTCAGTGCCGCGACGGCGGGGCAGGGCGGCGGCTAGCCATCGGTGAGCGCAAACGCAAGGGGCGGCGCGCGGTCGTGTCGTTTGCCCTGTTGTGCTTATGCGATGGGAAAGCGCTGGGAAAGGAGGGGGGGGGGGATATCCTTGGTTTCTCTTCTTATTCTTTTTCTTTTTCTTTTCGCACTGACGGGGTTTCTTGAACTTTGATATGGCGCTGGGCGTGGAGGGGGAGGAGGGGAGACATTAGCATTAGCTTACCCGACGCTTCGACCATTCTTCTGGGTTAAGCGATGGGGAGAAGGAGAGCAAAGCTCGGGGTCGGGCGTCGCATCGCTCTCTTGGTCGAGGGGGGGGGGGCATGGAGTGTCCGGATCGCTGGCGGCGGGATGGATGGCATGACGCTGGGTGAGGCTTGGGAAATGCACGGATGGGTGAAGATCGGACGGGGTGGCTGTCCAGCAGAAACGTGTTGCTGCGCAGCGCTGTGCTGTGCTGGGCGCATCTCGCTCAGGCCGAGGCGGATGACGTGCAAAGACCTTGGACGTGAGGGCATCGGGGCTGTGAAAGTTGGGATCTGGTGGAAAGCACACTAAGGCTGTGGCGGTGACCTTGTTACGACCAGGGTCGGGCAGGGGGCCCGACAGCATTCTCTCGGCTGCTCGCGGTAACGTATTGAGTTTATGGGGAGGGTACCGACGATGAGGTCACGGACACGCTGGGGCATAGCTGTCACCTCCTACAATATCCTCGCGCCCAATTTTGAGTTGCATTGCTGGGAAAAGGTCCCGAGTCAGGAACTGGATGACATGTACATGAATATTGATGCGCGGCCGTGACACAGCTCGCTGCAGGACGGATCGCTGGTTCGACCCCGAAGCAGTTAAGCCGGGTCAGCACGCAGCTGCAGGAGCAAGGCAAGTCAATATTAGCATAAGGTGCTCGGGTGCTGCCGCTGTCTGTGAACCTAGCCTACCTTAGCCTCTGACGGCCGGGGCAGTTGGTAAAAGCGCCTCAAGCTCTGATGCTTGGATGGAACCTTATCCCAACTCTGGAAAATCAGAAAAACTAAGTTCGAAGTCTACTTTAGCTGCAACTCTAGTCCTCGGCCATCGCTGCTAGAGCGGCCGCCGCACTTGGTGGCCGTCATCTTAATCGAAGGCACCAGTTGCCTGTCCGAACAGAGTGTCCCAAGTGCTGCCCCCAGGGCCGAATTCTTCCATGGGAATCTGGTTGACTTGCTCGATCCAGTACGATTCATCGAAAGTATTTAACTCCGAGGCAATGTCTTGGAGAGTGCTTCCGGGGATGAGGCTCGGAGTTGGGAAGATCTCACTTGTGCTACAAGGTTCTGATGGCAAATGTCCCAAAGTATCCTGAGAAGCACGGCTTAATAAGGGGGTAGCAGATACGCCCGGTGAGGTATGAACAGCGCTATGTCCGAGGTTAGGTGGCACTTGGTCAGTGTGCCGAGGACTGTACTGGATTTTCTGGAAACAATAGCGAAGGAGCTTCACTCCGGATCTTGCTAAGGGGTTGACATCCTGCAGAGCTTCCAGTCTGATCAGGGCTTGATGAAGAGCAAAGTCAATTCTCTCTTTCAGCTGAGCATCGACGAGACGATGAAGCATCGTCGCTGCCGACAAGAATGTGGCGGCGTCCATGGTAAAGAATGCCAACCCGAAGAATCGGTATTGATTGCTCGGGGTGAGGTCAAAGAAGCGTTGTTGAGCCTGGAGAACGGAGAGCGCTGCCTCAATTGCCGCTTCTCTGCTTTCAGGATGAGTATGAATATGCGACCGATGCAACCCTAGCAGCAGCGAGTTTGCTCCCATGAAGATCTGTTCTCTTTGGCGTGGCAAGTTTGGACAACGAGAATCCCACGAAGTGTCTGGGTTTTGAACCCGAAAGACGGGTGGGACCGTGTCAAGCAGAGAAAGTATTCTTCTATGCATATCACCGATGACTTGGTAGTTTTTTGGGAATCGTTTGTTTGCCCCCGTCGTTCGCATTTCATGTACCATTTGAGCGATCGAGTAGCCCAGGAGCGATGGGTAAAAGCTTGTAGGCATGGTATCATTTTCGCTGGCGTATGGCGTTGGTATCGTCGTTGAAGGATCCTGGGGAGTATCGCAGTTCATGGGAGTTTTGATATCGCAGTCACTGGCGTTGATGATGCGCGGCCTACCAAGAGCCAAAGCCATGTGGCTACACCGTGTTAGCTGAAATCTCCACTAGATGTGCTAGGCTTGGGCCTTACCTGTCCCATGAAAACAAAGTCACCCATAAACGCCGCTTGTATTCATCGTTCCACATCATCTTTAACTTCTGCCCAACACTACATGATTCGGAAGGACGGATCTTTGAGTTCTGGTATAAGCTAAGTTCCTGGGCTTTCCTGAATTATGATCAGCAATTGAATTCAAACACAGCAATTCGAGGTGTGTTAAGGCAAGCCCAGCTTAACTACTATGCCAAGGAGTTGCTTCTGTTGCTGAAGGAAGTGGTAACTGTTTTATTGAGGGTCATGCGCTTGAGCTTTGAAAGCACTTCCACAGTTCAATTCATACTTTTCAATCACCAGAACTGCCCCGGAAATAAAGCGGCATCTAGCGAAAGACTTCGCACCAGGATCCAGAGGCAGGCAAACCTCCACTTAAGAGAACGACTCACCTTATTGCGTTCCCTAAGCTGTGCCATGATTCTGTTCCTTGACCGCAATTCTTCAACCATGACGCTCGCAACAGATCATGCTGGACAGCGGAGATAGTGATATGCTGATGTCCAATGATATTCATCACGTCCAAGCCTTTGGTGCTGTACTTGCAACTGAGCCGATCTCGTGCCAGTAACCCGGCGACACCAAGCTTTTTTACTGCGGCTGCTGAGTTTGGCGCAAATTGAAGTGCTATTGCAAGTACTTGGAAAAGGAGGGCAGGCACGTGAAGCAAGTCTTTTGAGACGCTTTCGTGATGGTCATTTTTGACATCCGAACTCCGTCCTTTAATCGCCTTGCACCAAGCCACATATAGCTCATCAAAGTAGCATCGAACCAAAATATGGTAATACCAGTTTACTTCTGCGAAGTAAATGTCGACAAGCTCGTCAATCACTGGCTTCGAGGGGAGTTCTGCAGCCAGCGTCCAGAACGTATCCTCGAGCCTTCTCGATGGGATAGCTTTGGCTCTGACAGTAGTGAACTCCTGGAGCCCGTGGGGTTCTTCGTTTAATGCCTGTGTTGATTTAGAAGTTGGTTATTCGTCAGTAGAAAGGGTGGTTGTACCTGACGCAGGTCATTAAACGTATTACTTCCACTCATGAGTAAGTAGCCAGCCTGATGAATCAGATTAGGATCTTGAAAATATGGGTTCGAGCCAGTCTCATCGGCTGGAAGGCTTTTTCGCCTGGATTCTTGGTTATCTCCGTCTATGGGTTCAAGAGGTCTACCAGACACGTTAGTCCCGAAAGAAAGAAGATAAATCATTAACACTTCGAACAAGGCAAAGGCAGGCAAATGCTGCAAGCCTTATTGCCTATGAGTTATGTATTCGTTATATAGATTTTGACCGAGAAATGTATGACGAAACCCAAAAGCGAATCACTTACCTTTCTTCATCTCCATATTGACACTTTTCTGGAACATCGCGAGCAAGACAGACATTGCAAGGTAGGTTACGGTCACACTTTTACAAGTCAGCTTGTTTCCAGGGGCCCATAGTACTTGCACTAGGAAGGAAGTGGTCTTTCGGGCACCTTTTGTTTTCGCCGATGGCATTCGGAGCACGTCGTCACCGTCCGACGCCGCTTTTTCGAGGTACGTTGCATGTCCATAGCAGAAAGCCGAAACAATCTCGTCGGATGGGTCTACTCAGAATGGGTATGGCTATTTGCAGTGGTGCTGATATGTGCAGGCGTGGGTGAGTTCAAGCCGAGAGGGCGTCTTCGTCGGCTTCCGATGCTTCGTATATCGGACGTCGTATTCGCCGACCTACCAACTTAGTTACTGTAGCTGACCGCCGCAAGCATCGTCGCTTAAGGCAGCTCTTCTGATTTCTTTGCTCCGATAATTGAGTCTCTACGTTAAGGGACAATGTTCAGTGGCGATCATATGCAGCACGGAATTGTCTTCTCCCTTGGTCGTAATGTCTCCGCCGAAGTTACAGCCGACGAGGCAAAGCGAAACTCAGCCGAAGAATATCTTTCGGCCGACCATGAGCGCCCAAAATATGGATGTGCGTTTGTACTCTTTACCAATGCAGGGTTGAGATGATGCTTGCCAGCTCTGAAGAAGCTCTTCGAGCAGCTCCCTTCCCCTGGTCTTCTGAAGTGAAGACGTGCCTTGGTGTTACATTTCGCTCTTAGTCTTTCAATCACTGAAACGGTTCAACAATCATGGTTTCCAACTCAAACGCCCAACATGAGCAAGTCAAAGGCTGCAGTAAATATTGTTTTCGGTGCCATGACTATTGGCAAGGCTGGTGGGTTAAAATTCGATTTCAACTGTGCCGTGGTTACTTAATGGCTTTGGCAGCCTCGAAGGCTCGCGAATCAGCACAATCGAAGAAACCAGTGCTGTTCTGGATGTCTTCCAACAGCACGGTTACAACGAGGTCGACAACGCGCGTACATACGCCGCGGGAACCTGCGAGCAATTCTTTGCGGACGCCAATTGGGAAAAGCGTGGCCTTATTATGACTACGAAGCTTTACCCGACTGCGTCAAAAAATATGAGTTTATTACTCCAGAGCTCTATATACACTCCGCAGAGGATGTCCACCGAGGTCTTCTTAACAGTCTTGAGGCCCTAAAGTCCAAGACGATTGATATGTGGTATCTCCATGGTCCAGACCGAACCACCCGATTTGAGGTTATCTTGGCAGAAGTGGACAAACTGCACAAGGGAGGATACTTCAAGCGCCTTGGTGTCAGTAACTTCCAGTCTTGGGAGGTGGCCCAAGTCTGTGAGATATGCAAGAAAAACGGATGGATCATGCCTTCTGCCTACCAAGGAATCTACAACGCCCTACACCGAGGAACTGAACCGGTGCTTCTGCCATGTCTGCGATACTACGGCATTTCACTATATGCGTTCCAACCTCTTGCTGGTGGGTTCCTCACTGGCCGATACCAACGAGATTCGAGCTCCTACGCAGAGGGCAGTCGGTTCGATCCTAAGCGAGCGCAGGGAATGCTGCATCACGGCCGGTACTGGAAGCCAGAGTACTTCGATGCTCTGGGAAATATTCAGGCAGCTACAGGAAGGCACGGCTTGACGATGGCTGAGGCCGCACTGAGATGGCTCATACATCATTCGCTGGTGCAGTCGGACAAAGGGGACGCAGTTATCATTGGTGCAAGCAGCGCAGAGCAGTTGGAAGCCAACTTGACGGATATGGGGAAAGGGCCTCTTCCGGAAGATGTTGTAAATGCCGTGAACGATGGCTGGGAAATGGCGAAAGGCCGCGTGCCCAACTACTGGCATTAAATAGATTTGCTTCTGAAGAAGCTCCATGCTAGCAAATTGAGCTCATCTACAGACCTTTATCTGCGTGTTTGAGTCGTGAGCTCGCCCATGGGAAGCCCTTCATGGGAGCGCGTTAGAAATTCAAATTGCAGCCAGAAAGCCATGCTCCCTAAGTGAAGTGAAATAAAGTGAAGATATCTGGAACTCAAAAAGCAACATTAAACCAGCCACAAAGCATACTCAGCAGGCGGTGTCTATATCCAGCAGAGCCCCATTGATTCTGCCGCGGGGTACTTCCAAAAATTTGTCACCAGCCACCACGACGTAAAGACCTATCAACATGCTGACGGATAAGATTCGAGTCGAAGGTGTAAACTCGGACGACCCAGAAGATATCCTTTCTTCGGCACTTGGGGTCATATTCCCGGATGACATCACAAACCAACATGGCGACGCGCATAACGGTGTAGTCTACCTCTCGCCCGACTTCGGTCCCATCAGGTTGACGCTCTGCGACCCGTCGAGCGAAAGCCGTGGGCTATTCAGTCACTTCCTCTGGAATTCGAGTCTGCAACTGGCCGAGTTCATCGAGGAGGATCCTGCGTGGGACGTGAAAGATGAACGAGTCTTGGAGCTAGGTGCTGGTTCCGGGTTGGCGGGCATGATTGCTGGGCTCAAAGGAGCAGAGAAGGTGGTCATCTCGGATTACCCTGCGCCAGAAGTGCTGGAAAACATTGCTGGGAACGTCAAGAGGAATATTGACCCCCGAAGGAAGGGAACCGAAGAGCACCCACCGCAGGCGATCAATGACATTGTCGTGGAAGGCCATGAATGGGGGGTGCTGGATGATACATTCTCGACGCAGAATAACGAGTCCTTCGGAAGACTTCTGGTGGCAGACTGTTTATGGATGCCATGGCAGCACGAAAATCTTTTGAAGAGTATACGGTGGTTCATGGCCCCCACTGGCAGGGCATGGATTATTGCCGGATTCCATACCGGACGAGAAAAGATGGCTGGGTTCTACGAGGAGAAGAGAATGCATGAATTGGGGTTGGAAGTCGAGAAAATATGGGAGAGGAACGCAGAGGGAGGTACGAGGGAATGGGTCACCGATAGGGGTGTAGAGGATGTCACGGAAAGGAAGAGATGGCTAGTCATTGCTATTCTAAAGCGTAAAGATGCATGATGATACCCCCAAGAAGGGAGGAGGTATGGTTAGAAAGCTTGATAGAGATACCAGCTGGCAATTTTGATAGGAATCTTGAAAGGAGGAAGATGTTCCTTGCTCGACGAGAAGGATGACCGGGACTTCGCCACCGATTGTCACAACTTACTCTGACTGCACGGAATACATTGTTCAAAGCATGGTAGTTCCACAGCTTTGACCTCCAAAAGTGGTTGCTTTTCAATTATAGCTGGCCCTTTCCGGAAGATTTCAAGTCCACTGATATTCAAGATCGAACAAGCCTTGATCAACCGAGACTCATAACCTAGGTTGAAAATAACTACTTTCAAGCTATCATGCTGCTGTGCTATTGCCCTTTGATGCCTTCAATGGAATACTCGATTTGGCCTGTTAAGTAAAGAAGGCCGGCTCTTCTTGGTATATCGTTCTTCCCACTGGTCGTGCCAAAGCATAGTAGGTTTCATCCTCTATACCTGCTTGTTTGACTCGACATCCTTTGAGCCATTGCACAAAGCCATCCTCTGCTGAACCTAGTTCCAGGCTTTGAGATGCTCTCCCCAGCATTCCGTAAAGAATGGGGCGCGAGGAGGGGGCTCATAGAGAGTGCAAGATATCCGAGCGTATGTACAGGCAAGGTGATCGAGTTTGCCAATAAAACCTTTGAGCATGGAACGCAAGCATAAGCCAAACTCATAGAGAAAGAACAGAATAGGCAATCAGTTATCGAGTATACAGCGCAAAGCAGAATCCCTCATATATGACAAAAGAATATCTTGGTCGGAATCTTATCGGTATATCTGAAAGCGTTCAAATAGATTTCCCTTTGTGTAAACCAACAGGATACTCGGACAAGCGCTACATCCTGTTAATCACTAACCCTGTCCCCGAAACTAGGCCGCCATCATTTCGAGTTACCAAAGCTACTGCAAGAATTGTGATGTTATTGACTTAATGCTGGCTTCATTTTGAGGAAATCTCGTGTCCATTCATTAACTCCGAGTAGTCCAAGAACTTTGTCAGTATCTAGCGGTGGTGGTTGGAATAAGTTCAAAGGGTATTCTCATCTTCAACATGCCAAGGAGCAAAAATGACTGATAGTTTAGCCACGACAGTAAACTTCAAATTGTGGTTTTTAATGAACTCCATTTCCCGCCAGCGACAGTAAGGAACCCTAGTTCTATGGTCCAAGCAATCTCAAGATCAAGCCTGCCATTTAAGGCAAGTAACTAGGCCAATTTGGTAGTCCCATCCCCTCATCACTCTACAAAGGTTAGATGCTCGAAAGCCTCCTATACCTCGACTAAAGGCGGTGCAGGGGCCGGAGGCTCCTGCCCAGCTCCAACACCCTCATTCGCGTCCTCATTAGGAGAGTTTTCAGTCGTATCCTCCGAATTTCCTGCAGGTGGGGCTTGGGCTGCGTTTGCTGCTTCAATACGTCGTTGCTCTGCAGCATTAGCCTCAGCTTCCCGTGCAGCTATATGTCGTTCCCCAACTCCTGGTACCAAACTTGCAAGGAATAGGAGCAAAGCATGCTCTGCTCGTCTTACTTGAGCCATAATCCAGCTTCCTTGTCTGCGCTGTTCCAATAGTCGAGCAGCAACTTGTGAAGCATCCAGTTGTGTTCCCGGGCCGTTTCCTTGAGTCTGAACATCGTCGCGCCGTGCCTGTGGGATTGCTGCGTTCGCTGCTGGTACCAAAGCGGCATCGGGCCCAGCCAGCGGAAGCAGTCGATCGATATGTCGACGGAGAGGACCCAAGACTTGCTCGGCGATGCCGTTCATAACGCCCGTATTTACGATGAATACCACCAAAGCCAAACCGCATATCATAAACGTACGTTGCCAACTATTGTTTCCTGCAGTGAAAAACCAAATAAACCCCAACAAGCGCACGATTAACCAGACATGAGGCCACATTTGAGCAGCCAAAGCACCAGCACGAGGATTACCCGCGTGCAAATGTATATGGGGCTCCGGTTCTGGGTTGTGTGGCATTGCCCGTCGTCCCGGTCGGTTTCGATTACGAAGCACATCTACCGGATTTGGTTGCGGTCCTCCATCTGTAACCCTTAACCCCCTGTGGGATTCATTTCTGACCGCCTGTCTAGGAGTATAGAAAGTCTCAGAGTTGTTGACAAGCAATGCACGAGGACCGGATGGCGACGAGAGAATGTAGACCATAGGCTCAACTAGAGGAGAAGAAGCAGCTTCATTGGCAGCAAAGGTAGCAGTAGGCACAAATGGCATAGGTAAAGGTTCTGTTCCAGCGGGCGAGTCCGTCCGTACGTGTTGGCTTTCTATCATTGGAGCAACTGGCTCCTCTGATGCAAGAGGAACAGAATCGGTTTCGGATATATTGGATGCCTGCCGGCGTGCCGCACGGCTTTGTTCTCTTTGTGCTCTATCTGCACCGCGTAGAGTACGTTGAATATCTAGGGCTGGGTGAGCTTCGGGAGTGCCTTGCATTAGACGATTCGTTTGTACTAATGGAGTGGTAATAGTAGTCTCGTTAACGGTCACTTGCCATCTCTCCCCGTTTGGACCGACTCCCTCACGGGTGTATGTGGTAGAATGATCAGGACGATGGCTATCTGGTGTTGACCTTCCTACTCCTGGCTGAGGGGACGAACTGGCGTGCGAGCTTGCGCCATGTAAGCCTTCAGCAGCTCTTTCACGCTGGTGCTGAGCAATCAGATTCTGGAATGACGGAAGTCCAACACCTCCAGGCCTCTGCCCCATCTGAGGATTGCCAAATAAGCTTGCAAGTGCCGGTTGTGGTAGATTTCCTCCATGGTTGTGTTCCAGACCTGCTGCTTGCCCCTGGAGATTGTTTGCTACCTGGTCAAGGTTTGTCAATCGCTGGTGTATCCTTTCAGCCTCTTGCTGTAATTGATGTAAACGGGCATTCATTACGGCTTGCACATTCGAATTGTTGTGCATGTGAGCCTGGTGTTGGATGTGTTGGAAGCCAGGCAAAGGATGCTGAAGTGTTGCAGCAGCAAAACGGGGGTTTGGTGGCAGCTGGGGAGGCGGCGGAGGTACATGGGACAAGGAAGGAGGAGGGGGGTTTGGAAGTTGTACTTGGGGTTGAGCAGGAGGACCGTCGCTGGTACTTGGTCGCAGTACCAAGTGGAGCGTTTGTGATTCTGGATTGGCAAGCTAGATGAAGGTCAGCATAATCAATGTCTGAAGCTGGAAGCACCTTACCGTGTCACTACCAAATATCTCCGTCATGGTCTCTGCCTCCCTTCCCAGCATGCGCCCTCTGTGAATAAGCCGCTGACTTTCGTCGGTTGGCCTCGTAGGGAGCGCATCTCGAATCCTTGCCTTCAGTTGTTGAACTGTAGTGCTTGCAAGTAGGTGGGGAAAGACTAGAGGGCCAGACACTCCAGCTGATGGAGAGACAACATTCAAGGTAAAAGTGGTTGGCTCTGGCTGCTCTTCGTCCCTTGTAGGAGCATCTCCAGCACCTTCCGACGACATGACTAAGTCAATTCGGTGAGGAGGAATCGAAAATCAAGATGGCCAGAACTAGCGCCAACGGTAATGAGAAAGCAGAGGTAAGTGAATCAATGGCAAGGCTTCATGACGCTGAAAAACAAGACGGGCCGTGACTCAAGGTGGAGGGAGCGCAACCTCTTGAACACTGAGGATGGTTTGCGTGTCTTGTTCATGAACCACGGTAGCTTAATCAAACAGGGCGGTAAAATATGGCAGAACTTTTAGCGTCCTAAATTCGTCATGATGGCAAGCATGGTCTTGAAGGTCTGGTAGATCGTAGCATTCGTAGAGTTGACTTCGCAATTCTTAGGATCGCATATAGCAACGCTTATGCGGTGACAATCGCCTTGCCTTCAGAATGGCATCTCAGCCGGTGATAGGTTTTGCTAGATCGCGAGTTCTTACTCGACAAGTCACCCATAAAGCTGCAACGTTTCGCTCAGCGTCACAATGCCGCCGACAAGCGCATAGATCATTCTCGTCTTCAGGGAGACAATCCAAGCAAACAGGATACAAAGAGTCATTTGGAACACGATTGCGAAGAGCTTTGGGCGAGACAAAGATAAAATGGTATCCTATACCTGTCGGATTAGGCATTGGATCTCTAGGTCTTCTTCAGTTGTACAAAGTGAATGAAAGAGAAAAGCAAAGACAGCGCGAGGAGGATGAGAATGATAATTACCTTCGAAGTGTAGGATCTGGAGAAGGGCAGGACGGAGAAGGTCGCCCCAAAAAACGACACAGAATCAGACCTACCGGACCATGGTACGTTTCGATCTACTAGCGGAATTTGATGATACAGAATTAATATATACTAGGCAAGTGCAAGTCATGTCCACCTTGCCACTGAAGGCAATGTCAAGGTTATGGGGAAAATTCAATGAATTGGAGATTCCTTACTACCTCCGAATTCCCGGATTCAAATTGTACTCCTATATCTTTGGCGTTAAGTAAGAAAGATTGCAAAGTCCAATGCACTTCCTCCAGCTAATCGTTTCTAGCCTTTCAGAAGTCTCAGAACCTGACCTACACGTGTATCCGAACCTTGCCTCGTTCTTCTATCGGACACTAAAGCCTGGAGTCCGACCATTGGATCCCAACCCAAACGCTCTCCTCTCTCCGTCTGACGGACGCGTACTTCAGTTTGGTGCAATTGAAGGTGGTGAGGTAGAACAGGTGAAAGGGATGACATATAGCCTTGATGCCTTACTTGGAACCAGCAGCCCTGGGACATCACCAAATCCAAATGCCCCATCGAATATATTTGCTGGCACGAAAGGAACGCCTGACAAAAGCACACCAAGCCACCGAAAAGGAGGCCTTGAGACTGTCAAGGAAGATGAACAGGTTATTAAGCAAGATGAAGAGTTTGCCACTGTGAATGGAATATCTTATACCCTGCCGAACTTGTTGTCTGGTGGGCCTCAGCAAAAGTCTAAAAAAAGTAGAGATGCTTCAACCACACCTACCGCGGCTTCAGAAGCAGAAGTGCGTGCTGATCTTGCACTGAGCGAAAGGCCATGGTATTCCAAAATCACGTCGGAGAACAGGACGGCCCTCTACTATGTAGTTGTCTATCTAGCTCCGGGCGACTACCATCGGTTCCACTCGCCGACTGCTTGGGTTGTAGAGAAACGACGACATTTTGCAGGAGAACTATACAGTGTATCTCCATATCTTCAACGAACCTTACCTGGATTATTCACTCTCAATGAGCGAGTTGTGTTACTTGGCCGATGGCGCTGGGGGTTCTTCTCATTTACGCCAGTCGGAGCGACGAATGTTGGATCGATCAAAATCAACTTCGATCGAGAACTTCGTACAAACTCCCTGACCACAGATACTGAAGCCGACAGGGCAGCGGACGCTGCTGCAAAGCGGGGTGAACCATACAGTGGGTTTGCAGAAGCTACTTACGAGTCTGCTAGCCCGGTTTTGCATGGGCATGCACTGAGAAGAGGAGAAGAAATGGGAGGGTTCCAACTGGGGAGCACAGTTGTCCTTGTCTTCGAGGCTCCGAAGGGACAGAGACCCAGTCTAGATGAGGGATGGATGGGCGAGAAGACGAAGCGAAAGGGCGGATGGAACTGGGCTGTAGAAAAGGGACAACGGGTGAAGATGGGGCAAAAGCTAGGATGGGTTGATGAAGAGTGATACCCTATTTGTACAACTATGGGATCGGTGCATACCTGAGGACATCCAGGTCTGGCGGCAAATCTGTCCAACAATTCAAAATATACACATGATGACAAGTCTGTAAATACAACTTTTAGAAAAACGTGACATATCTTTGGATAGAGTACCTATAGGATGCGTCGTTCTATTATCATCAGTGGATATGCTACGGCATGTGGTCCACGCTCGGATGAAAGCCAAGTGCATCGGCAGCTCAGCTCAGTACCTCAACTATACCTACTTGCCTAGGTAGCCGTAGCCACCGACCAAAGGCTCCAGCCATACAACTACCAGTGGCGCTACAACCTAGTGCTGCTGCCCCGCGATTAGAGAATAGCTACCAGGAAGCTCTCGGATGGGAGCTATCACCCGAGATAACCTCCGTCACGTCACTGCTGTTCCGATCGGCGCAGCCTACTTTCATGACAAACCGGCAGCTGGGAGGGAAGAGGGGTTCCTTTTACAAGGGTCATAAACAATACACTTCATGGGTATATGAAGCCTATCTGATGGGATCAGCCCAAATAGCAAGCGCCTTTGCATTTTGTCGTCAGCGACCGAAAATTTTCCACAACGCCAAGCTAAAGGACAATGAAAGCACCTTTTCAAATCATTCACTCATGCAACTCATGATAGTTCTCGCTCATCGGTGCCCCGCTCATGTCTAAATGCGGCTGTCTAGCAGGCAACTCACTTGCATGCCCATGGCCATTACCAGTTGGCGGAAGAGGAAACTGGCCAAAGGACTGCTGGAAGCCAACAGCACTCATCTCCATAACGTTACTCTGTGGTCTCGGACTCAGTCCACCCTGAGGCGACGAATTACCCGTACTGCAGCCGCTCAGCGGGGACATAGGTTGTGTATGTCGGTCACCGGCGAGTTCGGGGAAGTGTCCTGTTTGGAGGAAGGTTGGTGATGGGGTTGGAAGTGTCGATGAAGGCTGGTCGTAGACTGAGGCTTGATTGTATACGGGTGGCGGAGCAAACGGTGATTGAGAATAATATTGCTGGTGTTGTTCTTGACTTTGAGTTAAGGATGTGGGTTTCTCAGTCGTATGGATGGCGCCCATAGGTGTTTGTTGAACCATTTGTGGCTTTCCATAACCTCCTTCAGAGAGCTCTGAGAAGTTGGGATCAGGTTGGATTGGTGGCTTGTAATTATTGGCGTGTGCTGCTTGGTACGCAATTGCTGTCGCCGCGGTTGCTTGGTCATTTTCTTGCCTCCTTGCTTTTCGATTCTTGTACAGGCAGCAGAAGATGACGGCAGCAATAATCCCAATTACTGCAATGCCGCCAACAGCACCTCCGACAATAGCTCCAAGATGTGAGTTTTTCCGTGAACTATTCTGGCTGACGGGAAAAAATGTTGGCGAGGCTGTGGTTGATGCGGAGTTTGATGCTGATGTGGTCGAAGCTGTGACAACAACAACAATAGGTGTTGCCGTACTTGTTACAGTAGGTCTCCCCGTTGTAATGACTGAATTGGTCGTCACTGGAGTGTATGAAGCCAAGGCGCTCGGGAGAAGAGTTGCTGTTGACGAGTATGGAGACGTTGAGCACCCGAAATTACTAAATACATCACCGTTGTCAAAGACAAACGCATAATAGCCACAATATGGAGCTGTAGCATCGCTGAAGGAGATCAGTACTATATTTCTCTCGCCTATCAAGAGCTCCTCACCAGAAGATTTGACCGATTGGAGAGACGGTATATGTCTTGGGATAGTTCCAGCATTCCGTGACTTGATAAAAGGAAGAGCTTGTCAGAGCACAGGCTTCATATCCGAACCCCGAAACGGTATCAAATAGACATGTCGAACTTCCCGTACATGCGGGCTGGCCGCCATCTATGAATGTACTTGTTAGTGATAACCTCGGCAACCGAGCAAGATGGAAGACGTACCTCCGAGCAGAGTCCACTCGGAACACACGTTGGTCACGACTCTGGGCTTAATCTTCAAGAGATCATGGAAGAGATCCCAAGAAGGTGCGTTTGTGGGCTCAGCAGGCACCACTAGGTGCGGCGCTCCATATCCAATGGTCTTGGAGGCCGGCCTCTCACCAACTCCATAGGCCAAAGCAGCCAAGCACAAGTTGGACAGCACCACAGCGAGACGCAGAGGAGAAGACATGGCGCGGAGTCTGGGGGAACAGCAACAGGGCGGGAGAAGGCATCGACTGGGAGAGCTTACTCTCATATAACCTCCCTAGCGATGCAAGACCCAGGCAGGGAGCAGATTTGCAGCTAGGACAACACCAGATATAGCATGAAAAGTTCAGCTCGCAAAAGCTAGAGATAGCTTGTATCCATTTCAAGATACGCCATGGCTACATCAACCTGACGCTCGTCGCGGTGATTCGTCTGCAGGCGGGCGCAAGGGGAAGCGTGGCGGTAGCGGTATTGGGGCAGTCACATCGCCAAGCCTTCAGCCCTCTGGTTCGGGACGGAAAAAGGTGCCATCAACGCCACGTCCAATATTCGCTCTGACAAGCCTCAGACGGCGCGCCGAAGAGACGACTCGTAGTGGTGTGAGGGCCGGGGCAAAAGGGGTGGATTGTTTGCATCAATGGGTGGAAACTGACTTCGGGCAGTGAAGCGTCATCATTTGCGGGCGAGGCGACGGCACATTCTGTACCGTACCGCGGCTTCATGGCCTGACGAGTGAATCCCATTCCTCTCATGCTCGTCTTTTGCGCGGCTCTTCTACCGACATTCGCTGCGAAATGACTTCAGGCAGGAATTCGGCCAGTTGCTGAGGCTCCGGCCCCGGCCCTTTCCATTTCCATTCCCAGTGCAGGCCATCTCGCATCTCAAGATCCACCACCATGCTCAAGGGAAGGTGGGGTTGCAGCGAAGAATCATTCTGCAGCATTCTCTGATAGCGTTCTTCCACCTTCCAAAACTGCTGTATAAGTCTTACACAGCTAGCCTCGTCCCACATACCCTCCTTCCGGGGAAGGCGCCTCAGAAGCTCTATGGCTTCGTTTCGTGTCTTGGTTTGACGGCTCTTGATACAAACATAATAGAGCGGAGCGACCAAGCCGAGATCGGTTGAAAAATTCAACGGCGCTTTCCCAGCCTTAAGATCTGCTTCCGCTGCAGCAATCAGAGACCGTGATAGTGTCACGACGGTTTGGAAATCGCTGTCGTACGGTACAAACCGGCTGGGATCACTTAATACATATCCTGCCGGCCGTGGATCATCTAAACTGGGTACTACCAGTGCCATCACTCTGCACGTTGTATAGTGGATTTTCAGAAGTGCTGCACCTCTCACTTGCTTACTAGTGAGCTTCGTACATTCGATTGCAAGAAACGCTTCGAAAGCTTTGTTCCATTGCTCGATACGAGCTGTGTATGTGGAGAAAAGGATATATGCTAAGGAAATGTTAGCTTTGCAACCGACGCACGACTTTGATGAAGAAGTTCATCTCAGCCATGAATGGTTTGATCAACACTTCGGTTGTCATGTTCAGTCCACATTTGAGAAGAAAGGGCGAAGAGAGTCTTACCCTCGGTTGGTTGGTCGTTCATAGGTTTCTCTAGGTCACACATGTAGAACATCCTGAAAAGACCATCCACCGCTTTGTTAAGCTCCATTCTCGCATCTTCCAAATTGGTGAAGACGTCGGGGATATCAATGTTGTTTAAACTGACATTCAGTAAAGTGTATGAGAGGTCTGCTTTTTCTGCGGCCCGCTGCGTGTCAAAGTACAGGATTGACTGAATACTTAATCTCATGAACATTGGTGCAATGCAAGTCTCAATGATGTGCTTGTCCATATCAGTTTCTCCTTGATAGTCCCGTAGTATCCTAAGTCCAGACTGGAGATGGATGATTGCAGACTGCATATGACCGCGTAGACTATCAAAACAGACAT
This sequence comes from Coleophoma cylindrospora, assembly GCA_003369665.1. Classification (NCBI taxonomy): domain Eukaryota; kingdom Fungi; phylum Ascomycota; class Leotiomycetes; order Helotiales; family Dermateaceae; genus Coleophoma; species Coleophoma cylindrospora. The sequence goes on along the minus strand of PDLM01000008.1, from coordinate 1,058,491 downwards.
AGAGGATGCACGACAATAAGGCTACCAGAGGCACCTCGTTTCCCGTCGATAAGGACCTTCGGAGATATCCAATAGCTTTGGAGTATTGCAGGGTTGCAAAAGTGTTCTCGCCGATGCTCGAGTCTGACTGCAAGATGGATTGGTTCCGGGCGAATGATTCATGCAGTGATCCTATGGCTATCACAGCATGCTTCAGACTCGGCTCGGCAACACTGGCTTGGAGGATGAAGTGCTCCCAGAAGCCCGGGCTGAAATACCCACTCAGGTCGGGAGCGGTCTGGGTCAGGAAGAAGTTGAATCCTCGGCGTTCTTCCGTCGTGCCAGAGATGGTGGTGATTTGGCGAACGATATCTAAATTGGGGCTCTCACGTGGGGGAGAGTTTCGAACGGCCGGGAGAACGTCCTGGGCGTAGCCATCGCATTTCCGTCCGGTTGATATACAGCGTTGACAGGACGGCTTTGCCTCATCACACTTCACGCGCCGGATTTTGCAAGTCACACACCCGGTCCTCACTTTGCGGCCGGGCAATCGTCGTTTCTTGGCGTCGATTTCGGTCATTGCTGAATTGGATGCATCAAGGAGGACAAGCAGCTCTGCGGGTAGGGGAGAAGCAGGAAGGGGTATAAAAGCCAGAGTGGTGAACGCGGCCGACACGACAGCGGCGTCATTAGCGAGTCGATGCACCATCCAGGCAGTGATCCTCCTACTGCGGCACAGCACTTCCAGCACTGCCCGCTGGGTGGCAGTTCACTTGGCCGGCATTGTAAGGAACGTTTGACTAAGGTGAGCACGGGGTAGAAACCCCCCGGCGGAAATCGTCTGATTCGTGCCCAACAATCACGGTAGTGACGACAAAACGTAAGCACAGAAGTAGTCAGGATATATCCTATTCTTGAGCGCGTTGCTGTCAAAATTACGGGCACAAATCTCGAAACACTACGTCGTGACAACTGCACTTCACCTCTTTTTCCCCATCGGCTTCCCTCCCTTGACCTTCTTCTTGCCCTTGTCCTTCTTTGCTCCCAGCAGCGCCCCTTTGCCATCCCTCTCAGCTCGTCCCTTCTTCCACACCTTCTCCTCCGTTCGCGTAGTCCGGTCGTCCAGCTTCTTCTTGTCCTTGTTGCTGAGCTTGCCGGTGACCTGCTTCTTCAGAATGCTCGACACGTCTCTCCCATTTAACTCTTGCTTGCCAACCTTCTTGGCGTTCTTCTTGTCCGCTTCACTTTCGAACCAGGTGCGCTTGGGACGTCCCTTGATTTCATCCTCGTGAACCATGATGTTCTCACCCTTGCGAACCTGCATCTCAGTCTGCGCCAAGAGCTTGTCTTCCTTCTCTTCAACCAGAATCTCCTCAATTTCTTCTTGCATTTCTTCAACCTTCTCCGCCCATTCGTCAGCTTCGCTGGCTTCGATGACTCTGCTTACGATCTTGGCACCTTGCGACCTTCCAGACTTCACAGCAGCCTTGACGACCTTCCGGTCGGGTTCAGCCGCTAACGTGCAAGCCCGTCCTGCCCGGCCAGCTCTTGCGGTACGACCAACACGATGGAGGTAGATCTCGTGTGACTGCGGGGCCTCGTAGTTGATGACTGTATCAACACCCTTGATATCCAAACCACGAGAGGCAAGATCAGTGGCAAGCAAGAACGAAACCTTATGGTCACGGAATGCTTCAACACTTGTGATACGCTGTGCACTTGTTAACTCAAAGCTCTACCGCAATAAAATTTAGAAAAGGTTACCTGTTCTTGACTCATGCTACCGTGTAGCTCAGTAGCTTTAAGTCCAGAGAGTCCAAAAATGATTCGTGCCCTATGCGCTTCTTTCTTCTGTCGGAAGAAGACAATAACTCGATCGGTATACACATTGGCACAGAGGTATAACAGATAACCCATGCGCTTCTTCTCCCGGCCTGGGCGTAGACGAATGAACTCTTGAATCAGTGTACCAACAGTTTGCTTTTGTGAATCAACAAGTAATCGAACGGGCCGGTTGAGTCCAACACGGATCAGATTATCAACAGATGAGGTCATAGTCGCAGAGAACAGCATGGTCTGCCGTGACTTTGGGATGGTAGTCAAGATCTCGTTCAATTCATCGGCGAAACCAGCTTCGAGCATACGATCGGCTTCATCAAGCACCAAGATCTCCAGGGTATCAACAGTAAAACTAACAGAATTTCGCATGTGGTCAATAAAACGACCTGGAGTGGCGATGATAACATCTGGTCGTAAACGTAATTCTGCCTCCTGAACCTTGAGACTGAGACCTCCAACAGCCAAGCAAAATTTGATGTCCGTATGGCTTGCAAGCTTGGTGGCGACTGAGTGACATTGAATTGCCAATTCACGGGTTGGCATGAGAATAACAACGCGACTGGTTGGGACCTTCTTTGGGCGGTAAAGAAGACGTTCGAGGACAGGCACAATGAATGCAGCAGTCTTTCCGGAACCAGTAACAGCTCCACCAACCACGTCTTTTCCTAGAAGAGCCACAGGTATTGTCTTTGCTTGAATCGGAGTTGGCTGAGTGAAACCAACAGCAGCCAGACCTCGGAGAATGGGTCTCGATAGTGACATTCCTTGGAACGATGAAGTTATTGGGGCCTTTTCTCCTTTGGCAAGCTTTTCCTCTGGCGCGAAGAATGCTTCTCGGCGAGCTGCTTCTTCTGGGTCTTCATCATCCTCATCAGACGAAGCTTCGGAAGCTTCATCATCAGGATGGGGAACATGGGATGCGACAGACTCTTCATCCGATTCCTGTCCTTCTTCGTCTTCGGCCTCGTCGGCATCTGTGTCCGCATTCTCGTCGCCTGACTCCTCCTCATCACTGGCAACCCCCATACCAAAGCCGTCCTCTGCCATAAGCTCATCGTCGTCATCTCCAAGATCCAATGGCTCAGCTTCGCCTTCGCTATCGTCCCTCTCTGCATCAACTTCTGGTTCTTGGGTAGACTTCTTTCCGTTTTTCTTCTCGCGTCTCCGAGCAATGATATCGTCAATATCTGTTGCTCTCTTGTCCCCACCGACACCCAATCCTTTCTTCGCACCTTCGAAACCCCAGCCTTCAAACTCCTCTAGTGCACCATCACCATCAGCTCCTCCCTCCAACGCGAACTCAAAATCTGAGTCCATGGCCCCATCGTCGTCGTCTTTGGCGCCCCAAATACCATCGTTTTCATCCTCGGCCTCTTTGTCGGATTTCTTGCTCTTCTTACTCTTCTTGTTGGACTCTTCAGAGCGTTTTCGCTTCTTCGAGGAAAGCTGAGGGGACGGCGGGAGTTCTTCTTCTATGTTGTTGTCAAGTGCATCGTCTTCGTTATCGGAGAGAGTCAGAACAAAATCGTCCTCGTTGTTTCGCTTTGAAGGAGCCATTGTGCAAACCTGGAGAGTATTGCGCATGGGAAGCTGGTAACTTGAGATTTTGCAGACTCTAAGATAATTCGTACCGCCAAACTTTTATTTGGCAGAATAACCGGTATAGCTAGAATAGGACTAGTGTTAGATCTGATCCTGGAAGGCCGTGGATTTCAGCTCGAGCCACTATCGAAAGCGAGGAACTCATGGAACATTTGAATATCATTTGATGTAGCATTCAATCGGAGATTATCAATTGTCATCAAATGAAGCATTTCATGAAGGTCAGTAAATTGTTAAGCTACCTATGGTAAGCTATCTACGTAGTCATCAAAATGTTGTATCCCCCAATACGCTCGCTTCTAGGCAGCCTGATGACCCCCGTAATTGGAAGACTGTCGGCTGACCTTGCACCACCCTAATGTTCTCTGCGTATGAAGAACTTCATGAAGAGAGCAAAAGAGAAAAAAGGGGCCTTGATATGCATCGCAATATCCCCTTTAATCTGGAAGCAACCGGTACTACAAGAGTTTTGCACATTATAGCCCCAGAAATATTCTGAGATGTATCGATGCAGCTGTGAATTTGTTTGACTCAATCCATAGAAAAAGGTCAAACAACTCTGTATAACAGAGATGCATATTGTTTTATGTGAGCCAAAGAGGAATGCTGACAGTAACGAGACCACTGAACTGTCTGTCAATGAGCCTCAAATCCAGAAGCAGGTGAAATATTGAGGTATCGGTAACTGTGAAGTGAAGTCTCTATTAGGTGATGGATTGATGCAGATATGTCTTGGCTTTCTGACTGCATACGGTACCTTAAACGCACAGAAATCCAAAGTGTCTGACTGCACTAGAATCAATTATAGATTTCGATAGCACGGGATGCTCGAGCTTGGAAAATGACAGCATCAAGCCATTTCAATTCTCGAGCACATGACACAGAGCGGCCAGCAGACTCGATCGTGCCAACTTTCTTGAAGGAGAATTCTTCAAGGAATTTCTGAACCCACTCCAGGTTAGGGTCGCCGTTGAAGGTCATGTAGTTGGCGACGATTTGATGGCACTGTCTTCCTCCGCCACTTTTGTAAACTGGGTGTTCATTGGGATTGTACCAGTCATACCCGTCCTTTGCACTGTATGTTGCCGAGGCGCATTGAAAGATTCGATCCATCAAGCTACGACCAACTCCTCTGCGGGTGTACTCGGGGTGGACATAGATGTTCAAGTTACTGGTATATCTTGATCGCCCCATGTCGCCATCAGTCAAAGTGTACTCATGTCTTTTCAAAAAGACAAACCCAACGACTAGCTCAAACTGGGGAAGGATTATGGTCTTCTTGCCGCGTTGAAATCTTGGCTCGGGCAGATGACCCTTGATAGCAACAACGATTGGTGCATTCTCTGCGTCGAAGATCGAAAGGAGTTTTCGAATCGCACTTTCGGCGATTGGCCCTTGGTCTTCAGTGAGAATGCCTTCTTCTGCATAATGGTTGAAAATCGCAGTCATGCCAGAGACATCTTTGTTGGTAGCTGGACGAAGGTAAATATCGATGAGCGGTTTGTACCGGTTTGATTCTGGAAAGACAAGCTGAGCTGGTTCATAAGGCGGAAGAGAAGTCTCCTGGTGTACAATCTGGCTCTTCTGTCGCTTCTCCAGCCTTCTCTTCGCACGAAACGACTCGGTCTCGGCAGTTTGCATTCGACGCTTCTCTTCGTTTTCGCAGTTGCGCAGATCTAGAATAGAGTCAGTGGCTTCTTGGACACTGAAGCATAGATAAATACAGCGCACTTACCCGGGTGGCTCTCAGGTTGTTGCATTGGATCAGCCAACTTTCCGTTGATAATTGGGTGTGTCCCAGACCTGAAACCTTCTCCGCTGATATTCGTAACATGTCCGCTACCTTCGACTCCTAATGCCCATTCTTTACAATATTCCGGTATAAATGAGTCGTCAAAGGTACCACGATCATTCTCCCAGTCCACTGGTGGAGGCATCCAGGTCTTTCCATCCCAATCGAGGAAGAGTTCTCTGGCATCTATACCCTGTGTAGCTCGAATATTCTCCCTTTGTGGATACAATGCCGAGCGGCTTTTTCCACTCTCAACGATTCCAGCGTCACTGATGCGGCCTGACAAAGAGATGTTGCTAGGTATAGAGATCCTAGATTTTTCGGCCAGGGTGCCGCTAGGTGTAGGTGCTTGAGCAGAGTCGATTTTACTATTGATCTTTGAAGAACTGTTGTTAAGCTCCTCAATTATCATCTGCGACAACTTTTTCGGATCATGGAACGGCAGGCCGGTCTGTGCAATCAACCGGTTCAGTGCCTCTTCCTGTAGGGAAGGTTTCATTGTATCAAGCTTCTTGGAGGACTGAGGCAATCTGAATGATTGAGACGAAGGATCCAATGTACTCGCGGATAGTATTTGCTTAGAAGGAGTTTGTCTGGGCTCATTTTCTATTCCTCGAAGATGAGGTGGGATGTTTGACGTTCTTTGGAGGAGTCCGACGCTCTCGAGAAATGCCTGCTCTTGCAGGTGCTGCGACGGTCGTGTATTTGGAGTCGTCAAAGTGCTTGGCATCGTGATTGGCTTGACCTGAGTTCGAGTAACGGAGATACCTTGAGGAATTGTGGATAAGGTATCACAGGTTTCAGCTATGGAAGGCCCTGTACTTGAGCTATTGTTGGCAAGAGTTGGCTCTTGGGCGACCTGTTGTGATTCTGGGTTCCCACTGTCAACGGCGCGAAGCTGAGATGGAATGCTATTTTGTCGCACACTCGGAGTCTTAGATTCACGACCACGTAGATGTGGAGGAAGAGGCGTCGTCTCCTGTTTGGCATCTAAGAGGTAATTAGTGATGCTGGAGTGTTGAGTTTGTTTTCACTCTGCTGCACTTACCAGAACCGTTGGACGAACATGGGCCTCGCAAGTGCGGGGGAAGATAGCCTCCAGGCTTAGATTTGATTGATACTGAGATCAAAGGTTAGCGGTATCAAGGCCATCAGAGATGTGTTAGCTCAGATATTGCGAGGTCACGGCCTCTTGATTTGGTAACCTTACAGGGTGTTGGCGGCAACTTAGATCCTACAATCTTCTTTGGTGCAGCTTGCATATTGTACGGTACGTCCTTGAGGGATTGAGGTTGGGCACGACGCCATTCTGTGAAATTCATACCTGGCTTCCAGGCTGGATCAGCCCACATAGAGATGTGGCCAGAATCGTTAGGTGGGACATTGGTAAGATCAGCCATACTTGGTCGAAGGGTTCACCTGAGAGTTGAAATAAGAGGCTGAAGGTTTGAGAAAAGATCGAAGATGATTGAACTAAGTGGTGAGCATGAATGTCGAAAATTTCGCAATTTGAGCTGAGCTCGAGGCGTTGTAGGAGAAATGGATGAACTCTTCACAGAAATCCCGAGGAGTAGTAAGATAGCTGAGTATGAGAAGGAGGATGTGCAAGAACGTATGGAAAGGAGGGCACAGGAACGTCACCATGGACGCGTGGCTGTGTGTATTGAACGTGACTTTGCTATTGTCGTTGGCTCACTGTGAATTTGGCAAAATGTTGAATACAGTATGGTAAATAATTCTCAAGCCGTATTGCAACTTTTCTGGGTTGTGAAGTACGAGGGAGAATCACAAGAATTACACTCTCCTCCTCACAGACTACTGCTATGGGCACAGGTAGCTAGCTCACTTGTACTCTACTCCAGACGCAAGAGCTCAGCTGGGAGAAATGCTTGGCATGACTAAAGTTACAAGATATGGAATTATACAAGAAGAATAACAACTCCGCCGAATTCTTCTGAGGGCATACATAGGTAGTTCAACTCGGTTGATGCCCACGACCTAGAAAGAACCCATCTCGAAGAACTTTCCACTCTATGCCAAAACCAAAATCGGAACTCCAGTCGACGGCCCCGTATGACCAGCTAGAGAGTCTTATTCTTCTGACACCCAGTATTTTACCCTCGTATACTATTGACAGCATGAAAGAGAATGAGCTCACTGAGGAGTCCTTTTGGAATCTAAGCTGGTAAACTCCGGGTGTGTTCACGTGACAATGTGAAAGATTCGCCGTGCACAGCTCATAAAGTAAGTTCTGAACACCGCCAGCAACTCTTCTTGATCAAAAACAAAATGCTAGGAATTTTGAGAAAAGCTAGATTGAAGGACAAGGAGATGAGGATTCTCATGCTGTAAGGAATCCTTCAATATTTACGATATTTGCTAAAGTCATCTCCTTCCCAAGTGGTCTCGACAATGCTGGCAAAACAACCATTGTCAAAAGGATCATGGGCGAAGATATCAACACGGTCAGCCCTACTTTAGGCTTTCTGATCAAGACCATCGATTATGAGGGGTAAGAGTGTAGCGTTCCGTTGCCAGAAGCTTGACTAATCGCAAAATACAGCTACAAGCTCAATATTTGTGAGAGCACTTGCCCACACCCACATCCGCTACCAGCCTTACCTGATTCTGATTTCTAGGGGATGTTGGAGGGCAGAAGACGCTCCGGTCATACTGGAGAAACTATTTTGAGAAGACCGATGCTCTGATATGGGTGGTTGATGCCACTGACCGATTGCGAATCGAAGATTGCAGAGAAGAACTGCATGGCCTTCTTCAAGAAGAGGTACTATTGATCGTGTAGAGCAGCATCACGATTCTTGCACTAACAGGTACTTCTTCATATTCGCAGAGACTCTCTGGCGCAAGTTTGCTAGTATTTGCCAATAAGACAGACGTCAATGGGTGTATGGATGAGGCAGAAATTCAGCAGGTTTGTGTCTCACGACGAGTTGGAAGCCGGCACTGATAAGGGTATGCAGGAACTCCAACTGGACGGTATAAAGACACACAAGTGGCACATCGTTCGTTGCAGCGCCGTCACGGGACACAATCTTCACGAAGGCCTTGCCTGGGTTGTGCAAGATGCAAAAGCCAGGCTGTTTCTCTACTAAAGCTGCGGGTTTCGCACCCGGACTCTACCGGATCACAAGTCCCGCAGCTGAAAGCAGGGAAGCGCGTCGTGTGCTCCGCCAAGCGCGATTAGTGGCATAAACAAAGGGCTGCGGAGAGGCATGGAAAACAATGGTGTGATACAATGGTTCCAAGCATGAAGAAGTCGGAAAGGCGAATGCCTTCAATGCGAGCAGGCCGCGGCCAAACCACCATGGCTGAATGGATGCGTCATTTGGTTCTCGGAGTCGATGCAGGCCCCCGAGGAGGTCGATAATAATGAGACGAAACATTGGAACAAGGTTGCCGTTCAAGCAACTTTGGCGGGAAACGAAAGACTCCGACGGAAATGAAAGTGGGTCTGGAGTAGCTTTCTCCGTGAACGTGAATAAGCTCGCGAGCCTTTTCCATCCGATTGACTCAAACGCCAGAGAGAAGCCAAGTCCTCCGGAAGTATTGCAGCTTGCCTTTTGTTTATTCCGTGCCCAATCATATCCACCAAGTTTTCCGCTCTTCCATCCATACGTAGAGATGCTGGCGTCGAGGCAAGTAAGTAGCTCGATCTAAGCCCTGGGCACTACTCTGAGCTCAGACCCGATTTGCACACCATCCACTCCACTTTCGATTCCCTTGCTTCCAGTGGCAGCTGCATCATTTTTAGGACCTAGTTCTTGATTTCACCAACAATTTATGAGTTTCTACCCCGCTGGCGGACTCTCGTATTGTTGTGTTCTGCTCGCTTTTCATTTCTGTTCCTCTTGTAGGCCCCATTGAAATCAATTCAGCATGTCGACCTCAGCAGCCGATGGGTCCGAAGACGTGAATGACTTCCTGCAGCGCATTAAGGAATTAGGGGACAAACGAGACCAAGAAGATGAGGAGCGCAACAGGAAATTGGAAGAAGAGATTTTGCAAGGACGAGCCGAAAGGCAGGCGCGCCGAGCAGGTAAGACGCATGGCGTGGAGATCGATCCCTTGAGATATATTAGTGATGAGCATCTTCGGAACTGACAGACATTAGAACGCGCCAGATCCATCTCCCCCACGAAATCTTCTCCTGCCACAACGCCTACAGCTCGCACCCCAACGCAAAGCGTAGCCCCTATTGAGATTTTGAGTCCGACAAGACGCGACAAATCTATTGACGACGCGACGGATCAATTAACAGGGTCATCCCCTACGAAAGAGAACTCCGTGCCCGAGCGGTCACTCTCGATCAAACCGACATCGCCATCCAGTGCAATGCCGTCTAGAAACTCTCCCCTTTCCTGGCAGAGACGCCCGGAATCGCAAGCTTCAGATCGTCCTCGAAGTAGGCCATTGTCCATGGTAGCAACAGAAAACGCAGCGCGATCTCCTAGAGCAACTCCAGCATTTGAAACAGAATCGGAGCCTACACTTACACGAGAGCAAATTGCCCAATCACTAGCTTCTAAAGATCCGAAGTGGTTTCGTCAAACGGCGGATAGAGGGCTAAACTCGCCAGCATATCGTAGAAATCAGGTGGAGGACGGGGATAGATCAGACCACGGCTCACACACTTCTCGGGGCGTTCAAATGCCAGGCATGGCTACCAAGACGGATACTGGAGAAATGGATAGACCAACCTCTCCTGCACGACTTGCTAATCAGTCCAGGGGCTCAGTCTCCAGCGGATTGGGTTCTCCAATTGTATTAACCAGCGCGCAACGGTTCGACCCCCCTACGCCTCAAACAACGTCTCCTGCGCTTGGTCGTTCGTCCCCAGATCGAATGGACCGGCCTCCGTCGCCAACAAAAGGCATGGGAGGGTTCGTGCAGAGTGCTATGATGAAGAGATCCGACAGTGTCAGCAAAAGATGGAGTGTGACATCTCCTACGTATGTAACTTCATATTTACTCCATTTGTTTTCCGTGCAACTTGTCTTATTTTCATGCTAAGCAAAGGTGCACGGAGCTTTCTATTGCATCTGACGCAGAGTCTTGCAAGTCTCAGCTTTGAGAGCTGCCTGCAAGCTGTAATTGATATCTGAACTTGAGATCATAGTACAGAACGTTTCAGAACAAGAAAAACTGACGATGATGTAGTGGCTTAACTCGTGGCAACTCTATTGCAAGCAATCGAAATAGTGTAGATCCATCTATCCTCGCTTCCCCTCCAAGAGACAGTTCGCCGAAACCTCCTTCGAGACCTACATCTAGTCACAGTAATGCTACAATCGCTCAAGATCTGCACAGACCTAGTACACCCAGTTCTATGAGGAGTAGCATGACCACATCTATGACAAATGACAAGGACGGGTTCGCGAAGCCTGGTTTACCTGCATCGCGGTCCCAAACATCTCTGGACAAGGCTGGGGATGACGTATCTGTAGAAGCTCCTTCTTCAGGTCCGGAGACTCCTGTTCCTTCAAGCCCATCGAGAACTATGGACCCCAAAAGGTGGAGTCCTACGAAGTCTAGCTGGCTGGAAAGTGCACTAAACAAGCCCGACACCCCCAAACCAAGACCAGCACCGGCAGTACAACAGCAACCAGCATGGATGGCAGAAATCGCAAAGGCAAAACAAAAGGGTGGCAGCATCGACTTAGGAAGAAGCACAACCATCAAACACGAGGTCAAAGTAGGAGGCCTGATGAGATCACCACCTCCCGGGGGCCTCTCGAAACCGGTTGCTGTTGGTGGTTTACCCGCCGGGTTCACTGCTGGGCTCCCAAGGAAGGGCTCAGTAACAACACCAACGGGTTCACTAAATTCTACACCTGTGACACGAACTCCAAGGTCTGGTAGTATCGATACCCCGTCTCCAGGTGATACTAGAGCGAAGCCAGACACGCCACCCAAGAAAGACTTCAGATCTGTGCTAAAGTCTCGCCAGCTTCCGTCAGAGAATACCGGTAAGGATGAGCCTGAATTCAAGAACGTCTTTGGATCGCTGAAGAAGGCTCAAACACAAAACTATGTGGCGCCAGATGAGCTAAAGAACAACATTACCCGCGGGAAAATGGCACTTAACGTCACTGGCGGTCCGAAGAAAACAGAGAGGAAGGACGAGTTCAAGGAGGCCATTCTTAAGAAGAAGGAAGAATTCAAAAACGCCCAAGCCGAGGGAAAAGGTGTTACAAGAACCGGAAGCATTGGAAGCATTGGAAGCGCTTCACCAATTCCAGAAGCGCTGATGAAGAGGGAGTCTCTAACACGGTCAGGTTCTGTCTCCTCCGTTGGGGCGGACGCAGAACTTGATACCCCAGCACGCAAACCCTCGCTCCAGAAAGAGACCGGTACAACAGCTCGCCTACAGACCAAAGACTCTGGCATTGGCGGTAAACTAGCCGGCCGTCTTAACCCCGCCCTAGCAGGTTTGCTTGCTAGAGGACCGCCTTCCGCATCGAGTGATGTTAATGCAACTCCCTCCCTACGACCAGCCTCTACCAACGCATCTGCAGGCAGCCAAGACATACCAGCCAATGGCCCTCAACTTACCCATATGACAAAAGGCCGCGCTCGTGGTCCAAAGAGGAAGGCACCGTCGGCGGTTGCTCCCTCGGATCAGTCCGCTGCGGTGACAGTGATCTCACCAAAGCCTAAAGAGACAGAGAGTGTCTTTCTGGACACCAAACCTTCAAACACCGAAGAATCTTTAGTGAAGCTTGAGGAGACGAAGCCTGCATCACCCACAGAGTCTGAAGCAACTGAACAACATGCTGTGGAACCCGTGGAAATCAAGCCTGTTGAAGCTCTCAAATCTCCTATCAAGTCAACTGAGACTGGCCCAGCATCTCCCACAAAGTCCCTGGAGCCTGTGGAACAGGTCAGATCTCCCATTAAGTCTATTRAGACGGGCCCAACCTCTCCTTCCAAGACCATGGAGGGTATCAAATCTCCTGTTAAGTTATTTGAGACGGGCCAAGTATCTCCGTCCAAGAAGACTATGGAAGGTATGAAATCCCCGACCAAGTCTATTAAGACGGGTCTTGCCTCTCCTACGAACTCTCTGGAGCTTGTGGAAGATGTCAAGTCCCCCACCAAGTCTATCAAGACGGGTCTCGTATCCCCTTCAAAGACTCCAGAGGATGCCAAATCCCCCATCCATTCCATTGAGACAGGCCCAGCATCTCCAGTCATGGCCATCAATAGCCCTCCAAAGTCACCACTCAAGCCAGTTGAGATACCTCCAACCAGTCCTGCGAAGGCGCCTACTGGACGACCCAGATCACCCACAAAAGTTGCAAGCATCGCAGAGGCTCTAAAGTCACCTAGGTCGCCGAAAAAGGCAGATGCTGAAGGTATCACATCACAACCATCCTCTCCGCGCAAGCTCGATATGAAGCGCAGGTCGCAGTTCCTCCAGGAAGCTCCGAACCAGAACAGCAAGACAGAGCCACAGTTGGAAGCCCCCAAACCACTCTCTCCTACCAAACTAGCTAATGCTTTCGAGGCACCACTGAAGCCTCAAGAGTCTTTCCACGAGCCTGTGGAAATCTCGACACCCCAAACAAATCTTGAAGCTCCTGTCACCTCTCCTCTCTTGTCCCCAAAGGTATCCCAGCCGTACTCTATACCGAGTCCTAGTGCTGTGTCTCCGGTCACTCCAAAGTTAACGCCCGCACCACTTAGCCCGGTCAAGACGAAAATCCCAGTTCAGATAGAGACAACTTCAAAGGAGAACGACACAGCAGCGACGAAACCTGTTGAAACGAGTATTGAATCTCCTCGGACAAAGCCTGATGTTGATTCCGAGCCTGTTGTATCAGTCAAGAGTGCTAGAGCACTTTGGGACAATTCTGCTTCTGTAGGATCGACTTCCAACCCACCTCGTGCTAGATCGCCCATCAAATTACCCACGGAAGAGATGACTGCTGAATCACAGGCATCAGTTGTGCGGGTGTCAAGCCCAGTGAAGGAAATGGCCATCGCCCAAGAAACTGCTACGGCCAATGAAACCAAGTCTGGTATCTCTGGATTACAACCTATTGTGGTATCAAATAGACCACTACCTAGAGTACCAGCCAAAGGCCAGTTTTCGCCACCATCTAGTGCTGGGCTGATGCCTTCTGCTAGTCCGACTAGGTCAATAGACTCACCAGTACCACAAACATCCGAAGCGTCCACACTACTGGAAAACTTCTTTGTTGATCGCAAAGCACCACCTCCCTATAAGGTGGATACTACTCGCGCCTTAACTTCCCGACCTGTGCAGGACCAGGTAGTCAAGAGTTTGCAATCAGCAATGTACCAGCTGTTAGCAGACGGCAAGAAACAACTTGTTCCGAGTCACCAGGAACGTTTCTTATTTGAAGGAAACATGTATCTATGTATTCACTGTTTCGAGAACTCTTCTGGAAAGAAGCTTACTGAGGCATACTTTTGGGTTGGAGACGATGTACCAACAGCAACTGTAGACATGACGAACAACTTCGCACAAAAGGAAGCTAAGGCTGCCGGAGCAAAGCTGCTCAAGCTTCAACAAGGAAAGGAGACTTCCGAGTTTATACAGGCGCTAGGCGGGATTATTGTCGTCCGCAGAGGCTCTGCCAACAAGTACGACTCTTTAGCACCCCACATACTCTGTGGTCGAAGCTTCTTTGGACAGATAGCTTTCGATGAGGTAGATTTCACAGCCGCGAGCTTGTGTTCTGGATTCGTCTATCTCATTTCGGCACCGACCGGAAAAGCATACTTGTGGAAGGGAAAGGGTTGTGGAATCGATGAACTCAGCTGTGCTAGGCTTCTTGGCATGGACTTCGGGCTCACTGGTGAAATTGAAGAAGTAGAAGATGGCAGTGAACCTACAAGCTTTCTGGATCTATTTGGCTTTGGTGCCAAGATACCAAAGTCTGCAGACCACTGGCGACTGAAGCCAAATTACAGTAAATACTGTGGACGACTGTTCTGCGCTAGTGGCTCTGGAAAAGCTCAAGCACGAACATCTTTCGGCAGCCAATTATTCGGGTCTACTGTGGAACAAATTGTGGAGGTATCTCCTTTCAACCAGGCCGATATTTCTCCCTCCAATATCTACATATTAGATGCATTCTTCGAAATTTACGTCATCGTTGGAGCTCGTTCTCAATCTCAATATGCGGCATTCCACAATGCCCTCATGTTCGCTTCTGAATATGGAATTCTAGCAGCAAGCATGGAAGACAGGCCATTTGTACCAATTACGAATTGTGTCATGGAGGGCATACCGAAGGACCTCAAAGCCGTTTTCCGGAAGTGGACAGATGGCTTAACGCCAACGATCGTACAATCTCCAACTACTCCTTTGGGTAGGGGCAGAAGTCTGAGAATCGTGCCTCTCACAGCTGCTTTGGAGGCCATGAAGAGTTAAGGGTCATAGAGTGCAATGGAGGGCTATAAGGAGTTTGAGGGCGTTGTGTATGGTATATGATGCCCATTTGAGTGTGATGATTCCATGTAGATATTAGGGCAAATGACTTCCAGATGATAGATAGGTCACACGATACCTTGTTATGCACAACTAATGAACGAATTAAAATCACAACATTCTATGGCTCAGTGTTATTTGTGTGCCCAGGAGATTTCGAGGTATGACGACTTGACAAGCAGCATTATTATGTAGGGAGAACTTTCTGTGAATAACCTGGGTCCTATTACAATCTGCAACGGCATAGGTTTTGCACTCAAGGCACCTACCTACCTAGGTATCTAAACCTACTCATACTTGACAAGTAGAGGGGACATGGAGCTTGTTACCAGATGACAATGGTTAGTTCTTGGAAGAGGAGTTAGGACATGGTGAAAGCAAGACATTCATGATCGTCTACGATCAAGATATAGTGCACAGATATTCAAAGCATAATAATCATCCTGTTTGATTTGTGTTCATGACTCTCCATTTTTTCATCATCCACTCTTCTCAGCCCGCCAGCCCGGCCATCCTGCTACATACTTCATTCTCCTGTCATGAAATAGCTGAATAGCCATAGATAGCGAGCCCGGGAACAAAAACGCCTGGGTTACTAATTACACGAAAAAGAATCTGGGTGACAGAGTCGAGAACCCCTTTCGCACAAAACAAAGAGACAACATTCCTTGAGACCCAAGAAAATTTTCATCAACCTCTTACTGCTTGTTTCGCAAGTGAGGTGGTACATATCCTCCCGTCTTCTTTGGTGCTGGGGCAGCCGGCGTTGGGGCCGGTGCTGCAGCTGGAGTTGGAGCAGGTTCCTCTGGGCGACCGCGAGGAGCTGCAGCTGGTGGAGGTGCTGAAGTGGATGGTGCTCCGCCAGCAGCCTTTGCAGCTTCACGCTCTCTCCAGCTTGGCTTGGCACCAGAAAGGTTGAGCACTGGGCGACCGGCAGGTACTGGTCGGTCGTTTGACTCGGCACGCTCCATTGGTGGCTCTCTGGGTGCTGGAGACTCGGTTCTCGCAGCAGGAGCTCCTCCTTGCTCTTGTCTAAGCTTCTCTTTCTCGCGCCATCCCATCTTGGCGCCGGCCAATGGAAGAGGAGGCCGTCTGTCGTTCGAGTCGCTTCGTTCCATCGTGGCAGCACCACGGACAGGAATAGCTGTTCGGCCTGCCTCCTTCTCCTTCCTGCGGCGCTCTGCCGCCTCCTCGGCTCTTCGTTCTTGTAATGCAGCAATCTCCAAAGCCTCCTGTCGCTCTCTCTCCCGAACAGCCTTGAGCTCTTGGAACTCTTGTCTCTTCTTCTCGTCTCTTGCAGCCTTCTCTTCAGCCTCCTTTGCAGCACGCTCCTCCTCCTCCCGCAATTGCCTCTCTCTCTCCTCACGTTCACGCTTCTCACGAGCTTTGCGCTCCTTAAACTCCTTGACTCTTGCAGCCTTAGCCTTCTCAAACTCTCTCTCGGCATCACGACGGCGCTTCTCAAACTCGTCATGTCTACGCTCGACAACGGACTCGCGGAAAGATTCGTAGTGAGGCATCAATCGGGTCAATCTGTTCTTGAGCTCGACATTCTCCTTGTGCTTGGCCTCAGCATCCTTCAATGTCTGAGCCTTGGTCTTCTCGTAAGCATCCAAATCACGTTCGCGTTGCTTGGAGTAATCTTCTGGCAGCTTCTTGGCTTCTTCCTTTCTGAAGGCTCTCTCCAGATGGTCAATACGTTTGCCGGTGATTCTCAACTTTTCATTTACATCATTCTTCTCACGCTCGAGCTGAGCAAGCTTCATCGCACGAAGACGGTTGCCATCCAAGTTATCCAAGTCGTCGATATCAATATCAAGAGCCTTAGGACCAATCTTGAGGTCGGCAATCTGCTTCTTTAATTCCTCCTTGCGAACGCGATCAAGCTCAGCCTTCATGCGCTTCTCTTCACGGTCCTTCTGCTCTTGTGCCAGACGCTTGTCCTCAGCTTCTTGGAGTTGTGCTGCTCTAATACGTTTGCGGGTGGACTCTTCCTTTTCTTTTCGTGCTTGAATGTCGGCTGCCTCTTCCTTTCGCTTGTGGATGATATCCTTTCGAGCCAAAGTCTCACGGTGCTCTTGTTCAGCACCAGCTCTAGCTCGAGCATATGCTTCATCCCGAGCCTTGATCCGGGCCTCGTTGAAGGAGGGATCAATATATTGGCAAGTAACAAAAAGAGACTTTGAGAGACGTGTAAGTTGGGTTCGGACAATTTCGGATGGAGTGTTTTGAAGTCTTTGGACAGAACCAGCCTCGCTCTCAGCAGAACCAGCAGCAGAACCAGCGTGGATTGCCTTGGCAGACGAGAAGACATCAGTATCGAAGCTAAGAACACCGGTGGCATGATCCATTCTGATAGCAAGATCACCCTTCTTGTTTCCGTTCATGATGAACTTTTCGATGGTATCGCGAGACACCTCGAATGGCTCTGGGAACTTGGCGAGGTTCTCTACGAAGGCAAGGTCAACGGTCTCGTAGACCTGGGACAATTGCTGGAACAGTCTGGTCAAGATGACCTGTTGGAGAGGTAGAACGTATTTCTCCATCTCGGCATCAGCACCAATCTTTGACAAGATTGGGGAGATCTTTTGGCAAATCGACAGAGGATGGAAGTCAACCTCAAGAATGTTGTAAAGTTCACGGATCTCAGGGCGAGCCCGCTTAAGTAGGCCCTTGCTCATGGCATCTCTGAACAGAACGGCACGGGTTGGAGCTTGTGCCATACCAAGGAGATGTGTGAGGCGGGAGTTCTTGTTCTTTTTGGCCTCGTCGATGTCCACCAAGGCACCACGGGATCGGGAAGTGCTGATAACAGGAATTGCCAAAGCTGACAAAAGGACAAAAGAGGCAGCCTTGGAGAGATCTGCATCAGATGTTGCGGGGTTGTCGGCCTTCTTGCTCTGGCCAGACGCGACCATGGAAGCAGATTGACGGAGGAGGTTGTAGAGTCGAGACCAAGCCGCAGCATGGAAAAGGTAGTTCTCTCCAACCAAGAAGATTCTGGTCAACTTCTCATAGTAGTTGGCCATCATTACATTCTTAGGAGGTCGCTTGCTCAGGTTAAGTAGAGTGTGAATATCCTCGACACTTCTGAAAGCCTCCTGCCAGAGCTCAAGCTCAACTGCGACATTCAATTGTTGGAAACGGGTCTCAAGATGGCGTTGGAGAGTATCGGGGTCATTAAGGTTGATGGCGTGCATCTGAGCTGAGTACTTTGCAGCAGTTTGAACATGATTTCGGAGCAACTCGCAGAGTCTGCGGAACTCGGTCTTTCTGGTGTACTTCTGGCAGAAGTCGAAGGCCTGCATAGCAGTGCTCTGGTACATAATTTCCAGTCTCGCATTGTTTCGGAGGATGTCCAGGACGGTTCGATATGTCTCCCACAAGAACTTGAGCCATGGGGTCACAATGGCGCGGTCGGTGCGGTCTCGAGACTGTTCGCCGGATACAGTGGAGAGAAGGATCGACTCAGGTGTCTCACTGGCTTCGAGATCGTCGACGCTGGCGGTTGCTGCGGTAGTCTCGAGACTGGACTGGACCTCGTCGGCCTTAGCTTGGGCAGCCTTGACCTTCTCTTCGGCGAGCTCGATGAACTTCTTGAGAACCAGCTACATCGACTCATTAGCATGCGCCGGCACATTCCACATCTCAATGCCCTATCAACGCACCTCGATAGTCCCAACGTTGGTGTTTTGACTGATGTTCTTGTACTGGTACAAGGCGTCCTTGGCCAGCTTCCCCTTCTTCTGCTCGACGGACTGCTCCACCAAAAGGAGCATCACTGGCTCCAGGGACGCGATCGGGACATTTCGAGATCTCTTCGAGGTTACGTGTTCGTGGAGTAAAACCAGAGCGGCCTGGGCCTGGCCCACGCCCATGAGCTCATGAGCGCGCTTGAGCACATTCTCAGGCTTCTGGTGCGGCGGAGGAGGCATGTTTGCAATATCAGGATGGCTTCCTTGATGCGCCGGGAAACCAAGGTGGGTGACTTGCGATATCTGCAGAATCAGCGACGATGATGCTGAATGTGGTTTTTTGTGTGTAGGCCTAGCGTCGGTTAAGAGGGGTGCCTGACCTGACAAGGCAGCCACGGCCGGGTGATAGAGCCACGGCAGGCGGTGCTAGTAGAACGCTGGACGGACGGGGCACGGGGTTTGCGCCTGGGCTGGGATGCTCCCCTCGCTTGCGCCCTTCTAACGAGACAGACAGGATGGAGTCTGGACGGCTTCACGCTCCAGAGAACGTGATAACTCTATTTCAGGCCTTTGCTCGCCCTCTGGACATCTCATTGTTCTCGGCCACTGGGCGAAGAGGCCAGGTCTGCTAGTCGACCACCATTCTTGCCGGCCGCAACCCCATTCTCGTCGCGGCGATTCGTTTTGGGAAGCGGAC
The DNA here is from genome assembly GCA_003369665.1 of Coleophoma cylindrospora. NCBI lineage: Eukaryota > Fungi > Ascomycota > Leotiomycetes > Helotiales > Dermateaceae > Coleophoma > Coleophoma cylindrospora. Next base: position 1,039,406 of record PDLM01000008.1, on the reverse strand, counting down.
CAGGTTGAATTGGGCAAGAGCGAGGCTAAACCCAAACAAGCATCCTCTCCTCCCAGGAGCAGAACGCTCGACCTTGATCACCAAATCTCCTTTGCAACGTTCGGGGCGACAGCACACAACTTCACCATCCATCCGCTCCTTACCTTACCAACCCTTCGTCGCTGCTTTCTGCTTTCCTCCTCTCGGGCCCGCCCTTCCTGTAGGTCATAGCTGTCCTTGCACCTCTCGATTGTCCCGGCTGACCGCAGTGGAAGCTGATAGGAGACCAGACCAACCTCATCAGATCACGACCCGCTTTCGCACCTCACGACCACCATCGCAACCCGATCTCCACGATGCCTTCCTACGCCTCCCGCGACGTTGGTGACCCATCCCAGATCAAGAAGAACAAGCAATCGATGGCCGATCTCAAGCTACGACGTCTTACTGAACTGAACAACCGCCTGCGAGAAGATTTGGAGCGCGAGCGGATCCCTGTTTCTCAAGCATCCAAGAGGTATGGCCTTTTCACCTCCCCCCCCCCCACAACGCCATGTTGTGGCATCAAGTCGTGACTAACGCGCCAATTGCACAGCATCATTTCCTACACGAACAGCACGAAAGACTTCATGGTCCCCTCGGTCTGGGGAACAGTTGATAAGAAAGACGACCCCTATGCGCCTCAACAGAGCGGAGGCTGCTGTGTGGTGATGTGATGGAAGCAACAATACCTGGTGGGATTGAAGGAGCGGCGTTCACAGGCGTACTAAACCAAGTTTTTTCTTTCTCTTAACCGCGACCACAGCCGGCGGCAATGGATGTTCTCTATGAGCGACTTGTAGCATTTCCGATCTTACACAGTGGGCGGACATTGTTTTGCCATCAGAATAGCACGGGCAGCAGCAGCAGGATGCATGTAATAATTTCTTTTCAGGCAGGGCAGGCGGAGGAACCGACGTGTTTTTGTCAAAAAGGGGGAAGACTGCTTTTGATACCTTCGAGTCACTTCTTTGTGTATAATTGTCTAAAGTATGCGAATGATAGCGGATATAATTGAGTCTGGCACGCCACTTGCACACCATTGAGACTCCGGTACGTGAACTGAGGAGCAGTGTCATTGAGCAGCCCAATAGCGCAAATACTAGAGCTGTGGCTCAACTGGGCACGCCAACGCCCAGTCCAGTGTGCAAATTCCAAGCGAAAGGTGGTCCGAGTCCGAGGGCGATGCATATTATTACATCAGCATCCCACGGCGACCCTCAGTCTCCTCCTCCCTCCCCATCCGATCGTTTTCGTCGCGACCTCTACAACAAGAACAACAACATCAACAATCTCTGCTCTCGTAGACTTTGCTTACAACCCGAAAGCAGGTTGACTGGGAGAGGCAGAAGATTCCCGTCAGAGTTGGACGCCGTCGCCTGAGACCAAGCCAGCCAGGGCAAAACTCTAAGCCCTTTCTCGCCCTCTCTCTCTCACAGACCCGAACCCTATCCGTACCCGTCGTACCTCACTTCCTGGCCTAGCATGGACAGCTCGTCGCCTCTTCCCCGAGTCACCATCCAGTTTTGTGTGCAGTGCAAATGGATGCTCCGTGCAGCCTACGTAAGTCCCTGCGCCTCGACGCTCTTATCACTGTACTCCATATGCAGAAATGCCATCTATATTTCTTGCGTTGCTTGGCTTGGGGAATGCCTCATGCCCCGATGGTGACTACGGTCTGCTCCTGTCCCTTTCTCTTCTCCTGTTCCTTTCCATTGGTTACGTGTGGCCTTCCTTGGCCAGGTCGGCCGGCCTTGCTCGTACCTTGTCATCCTAACTCATGCGACCCTGGCTCCTGAAGACCCGAGCGATGTGTGGACAGCGGCTGAGTGGTCCCAAGAGTTGACTTGTCACGGTGGATTTCATGCCTACAGATCTTTGACCAGTTTCAGAAGCGTGCGGTTGTTGGCTGGAGCCATCGAACGAAAGGCCGGAGGTAGAGCAGGGCCATCATGCGGCACGTGATGCTTCCGTGGCCGTCGCTTGTCTTGTTCATGCAGTATCTACTCCGGCTCCATACGTATGCCACCTCCTCCAACGGGACGTCTTCTGCCCTGGATACCCTGGAGTCCAGTGTCCTCGGATCTGACCGAATGGGCGAGTGTGTGCTAAGCCAGAGCAGAGTTGCTCGGCTTGAAGCGAAGGAGGGGCTTTTGCATGATGGCATGTTTCACTCAGGGTATCTCTACTTTCTTATATCAGATTCCGGGATGCAGGGGTCTTCTTGACTGCTGGATCAGCCCCTCAAGTGAAGTAATACATATCTCCGAGTCTGGGGAAAGGAAGAGAGCCAGTGTGAGCAGAAGGGTTACTCAAGGTCTTGCAAGTGCTACGTTGTATATAACGTCGCGCCTCAACTACCCATCCTTCGAGATATCTCAGATAGCAATTGACTCTGCCAAACATCTGTCATGGATGAACAATCCTCAGTCATCCGGCCTCCTGCCTGCTTGCTTCTCTCGAAATCCATGGGCCAATTCTAACAGCACATCAAAGTTCGCCCAAGAACTCCTCTCAACGTTCTCCACCTCGCTGGGTGAGGTAGCACTGCAGCCCAGCACAGGTGGCACGTTCACGATCCACTTGTACCATCTTCCTACCGACGCAAACGTCCCTGGGGACATCTCTCTCGACACCAATGTTGAAAAGCTCCCACTCAAGGTTCAGAAGTCTTTGCTCTGGGACCGAAAGACCGAAGGTGGATTTCCTGGTACGTGCCTTACCTTATTCTTATTTCCTCCCGAAACCGCGCAAACCCACGGCAGTCGATGTGGCCGTCGCATTTACATCTAGGTACCAAAGGGTCAACAGAACTAATGCATACGTAAACAGAAACAAAAGAGCTCAAACGCCGCGTGCGCGATATCATTGACCCAGCCCGAAACCTGGGACACGTAGACCGGGTACACAACACCACCACGAGCACACCTCCGACGCAAACCTCCGACTCCCAAGAATCCCAACATCAACAACAACAACAACAATTAAAACTTAGCAATTCCTTTGACTCCAAGACAGGAGCCAACCTCTACGCACCACCACGCACCGTGGTAGAAGTAGGGCCGGGACAGGCCAACCCCGGCATAGAGCGTACTTCGTACGGCGAGGCGATCATGGCTGGGGTTCCTATCCCGGGGCCGATTTCACACCAGGCCACTCCCGAGGAAGGAATGAGCGAAGGACCGGCAAAGAAGAGAAGGCTCGGACAGATAGAGGATACTGAGACGGGCGGAAGCGGGGGTGTGGAGAAACGCCAGAAGGTGGAGGAAGGAGGGGAAGGAGTCTGTAAGCCTGGGGATGAGTGCTGGGAAGGCTGATGTTTGTTTGCACACGCGTGTGGGCCGCCCCAGATTTGAAGGTAGAAGGTAGGAGGGGGGGGG
>PDLM01000008.1:943387-1035988 GCA_003369665.1 Coleophoma cylindrospora | reverse complement strand
GGGGGGGGGCATTGGCTTGATGTATGAATAAGGAGTATATAAATATATGTATAGGCAGGCCAGGAAAACCAAGGAGTGGAAACACGAAGCGGGGGAAAGTTGCGTGGGATATGCCACCATGGTCACATATTTCTAACCCATTGGCGTGAATTGAAATAAGCATCAAGCCAATTGATTCTGTGGTTCGTGAAGCAGGTCAGTCGGCATATCTGCTAGGGTAGAAGGCTTGTCAAGGAGAATACGGTGCATACGCCCAACCCAGAGAAGCATGCTGCCACGGGCGGGTTCTGCCAGAGAAGAAGGATCGTAGCGCCAGCCGGACAGCAATGACAATGGCTGATGGTTGCCACTGGATCTCGCACAGAAGAACATACGCGGAACGGGTCAATTGAAAGCCAGGCGAGAAGCAAGTGAGGCGACGAGCACGCCATGAGTTTCGAGTTAAACAGACAAAGAGGTACATTATCAAGTTTATCGAATCGCGCAAGTACTGAGGAACCCGCAGAAGAAACACGCAATGACCAGAACCCTTCCCAAGCAAAGTAGAAGGTTTTCATATACACATAGGTAAGAAAACAAACACCCCATCCGGCTTCCTAATTTCCCAGACAAACGTATGAATCCAATGCCCCTATAGCCCCCTATACTTTCCGGCCTAGCCTTCCGCATCGAAAGTTTCGTCGTGTCGTTGCTATGAGGTCGTTCGTTCGATTCATACGTCGTAGTGGCGTGGTGTTTTGATTTTCAAGAAAAGAAAGATGTGTACAGTCAGCTTTTACATTGTTGAGAGAATCCGGTAGGGCGTATCTGCCGTCAGTTGCGCAGATAGGATATGTTTATCGGGTGGTTTCGAGTATTGAACCTCACAAAAAGTTGGTCGAGGTAGTGGATGATGGAGGTGAGGAGTAGAAAGGGTTTGTCGAAAAGTTTGGGCGGCGGGGTACTCGATAGAATATCGCATTTATCTGCGTCCGAACCTGCTAACACAAGGAAGTTGGGAATTGCTCTAAAAGATCTTACTTCTTCCTTTGAGGAGTGACAGGATTCTTTCCACCGAGACCACCATAAACGTACTTTTGTTTCTTCTCCGCTGGCTTCAAGATCTGCCGTAGAGGTCAGTATGGGACGTATGAGAGCTACGAGTTGTCTACTAACCTGGAACGAACATAACAAGCTCTCGTCAACACTCATCATGGCTCCAGCATTGTCAAACTCTCCACAGTAGTTAGGCGCACTGAAGAGGGTCACCAGCTGCCGCTTTGAGAAGAACTCATAGCCGTCCTCGACTACTTGATGTGCTCGGCATATCAGATCCATGTCGTGCTTCTGCAGGAATCGTGAAACAACGTCAGGTCCGAATGTGAATGAGACACCTCGGTCGTTCTCGCTCCAGCCTGTGATATCCTTGTCGGGATCTGACCAGAGAAGATCGCAGAGGAGACCGCAGTCAGGAATCTATGGTCTCGATTAGCACTAGCCCAGGCCGCCTCAACCGAGAGAGCTGGCAAGAGCAGTAAGATGTCACTTACATCAGTTGGTCGCATGACACGGCGGATTTGCTCCATAGAGTTGAGATCTGGGCTCAAACCACCGTGCATAGTGAAAATCTTCTCGTCAATAATTGCGGCAATTGGCAAGCAGTTGAAGCAATCAGTGAACGTCTTCCACAGCTTAATGTTGTACCTTCTCTTGCACTCGTCGTAGAAACCATAGATACGGTTGATGGAGGCGCATTCGTGGTTACCACGCAGAATGAAGAAGTTTTCTGGGTATTTGATTTTGTATGCTAGGAGCAGGCAGATGGTCTCGAGAGATTGCTTGCCTCTGTCCACGTAGTCGCCCAGGAAGAGGTAGTTGGCTTCCGGAGGGAAGCCACCGTACTCGAACAGACGGAGAAGATCGTAATATTGGCCGTGGATATCACCACAGATCTTTGAGGGTGTAGGTTAGCACCAGGTGATACCGTGCCGAACTTTTTGCAGGATGTAGGGAGGGGGCAAGCACATACCTTGATTGGCGCCTCAAGCTCTAAGAGGATGGGTTGAGAGATGAAGATCTCGCGGGCCTTCGTGCATAGATAACGAATCTCGGCTTCCAAGAGTTGCACTTGCTTTCCTGGGCGGCTGCCTCGGACTTCCAACAGTCTATCAATGATGGAGTCGAGGTCCACATCATTTTGGTCCGCCATGGCTTCTATCCTCTCGTGGGAAGAAGAGACGGGGTTGTGTATTTGTTCTCCGCAATATGTGTGTTATGAGATGCCAGCAACTCCTTTGATCAGATTCGCTGTTAGGAGGACTGTGATTCACTTCTCGATCTGGTGCGCGATGGGGGGTTAGCAAAAGTTGCGTTGCGTTTTGCATTCGGAGCAAATTCTCAATCGCGTTGGGGTACCCGCCGACGCGGCCCAGCCCCGGTGAAAACTTACAATGAAGTGAGATCGGCCTCAATGAAGCTCTCTACAGAAAGCTGGTGGGGAGACGGCCTTGCTGAGAGCGCCTGCTGGGTTGATCTGAAGGCGCCGGAAGGGTAGAAGGACGCAAAGTTCACCGCTGGGTTTGAGGACCAAGGCTGGTGGCAGTGGTAATGATCAAGCAGGAGGTGACCAGGAGATGTATAGACCGCGGGTGTGCAGAGTTCGCCGATAGTTGTCGCTTTGTGACTGGTGATGGTGATCTTTGTTGTTGACTCGAATTCTTCGATTGTTGCCGGCAAGAAAGGATCCTGTCTCTAGCGCGCTAAAGGATATCGCTCAGGTTAGGCTCAAATACACGAATTCATAAGCCAGTCCGCCAATTTCAATGCTAACCTTGGGGTCTCGGAGGACGTTTACTATGCTCAGCTCGACTTTGCAGATGGCAGCGAGGACGAGACGACTTAATTTGCAGGTTTCGGCGGCGGCACGAGATCGCTGGGGAGGGGACGAGGTGGTGGTGGTGATGTGATGGACGTTCGTGGTGCGAGAAAGCGAGGTTGCTTTCGCGTTGCCGTTGCCGTTGGAATGCCAGAGGCGATTACCTAAGTTCTTATTTGGACAAGAATGGACGTCAATGTCACTTTGCATTCAATCCGCAGACCGGGCAAAATTTGAGCTGAGGATCGGTGGTGGTTGATGATGGCTGCAGGTAGGGTACGGAAGTCAAGAAACCTTGCGAGGAGCGCTGATGCCTTCCACGGCCAGGACTATTGCTACTTGCTACGGCTACTATTACTGCTACTGCTAATGCCACAGCTGCTGCTACCACAAATAGCTTACAGCATCACCGTCAGTCCACCTACGTTATTGGACAAGCCCCAGCGAGCGACAGAGCAGAGCAGGGAGTAGAAACAAGCGCGAGCTTCCTTTCCGTTCAAACAGCGACGACGACCGATCGGGGCAGGGTGTTGCTCCCAGCACCGTCGCACGACGAGCAGCCTACCAGCGCGCAGCTCGCCTTCCCCGCGCTTAGCTGCTGCTGGGCAGCGTCCCAAGACAGCCTTCTTGGCCCGCTGCTTTCTCCCACGCCCGTCAAGCGGCCATTGGCTTGCGCGCTTGTTGGCCCATCCTTCGATCTACTTGCTTCGTGCTGGAACGACGGCGACAACTACTTGCTGCTCCTCGGCCGACTATTTACGCCTAACTTGGCTGCGATCTCGAGCGCAGACGACGACGCTCGACGGGCCACCAGGTCCACTTTATCGCTCTGAGCCGTCCTCCAGAAACACGAGGACACCTACGAGTACACGCTGAATGGTGCGATACCAGAAGGGTTGCGATGCTGCGCGCGAAGAAGAAGCGCTGGCCTGTGTATGGTAGAGCGTAGGGCGTCGAGCGTCAAGACGACGCGACGCCGTGCGGACGCTCAGTCTCCACCAGCAGCCGTCCTTTACGTTCTAGACTGGCAGCTGTCTCTGTCCGCAGCTGTCCGACGTATCCGATGCTGCAGCGGGCCCTTTCCCTACCTTTTCTCTCTCGTGCCCCTGATCTTGATCATTTTCTGCACCGGTCGGCTCCTCTCGGCCCCTGTGCGTTTAGCGACTTCGGTGACGAAAACGGCCAGGCTGACTAACCTCACCAACCTCAACCCACGCCGCCGCATAAACTTTGGTCGTTCCCCCCCAAGTTTCCCCGACACGAGAGGGGAAGAATGTATCAGGATAAACTCTACTGCAGCTAGTGCTGATGCGTTGCTGTTTACCAGACAGGCATCCTTCGCTGACTTCTGCCTATCCAAGGCTGTCGAAACAAGGCTCCAGCTGGCTGATATCATTCCCATCCCGTTCTGCTTCTGTGCAGCTGGTCGGCCGGCAACGCCAGCCAGGGTGCAAGACCTTGCCATCCGCAAAGGCCACATGAGAAGAAGAACCGGCCAAAGTATGTCTGGTTCCTCGAAATAGCATGCGGTCTTTGGTTGTTTTCGGCTGTGTCAGGGGAGTGAGAACAGCTGATTTCGCCACGCCGCTCTCGAGCTATAGCCGAAGGCACGGCGTCGACCCGAGCTTAAAACCCTCTCGACTTACCTTACTATACCCAACTTCCTTCATGTGGGTTTGCACAGGAAAGAGGTGGGTCGGCCGGTAGTTGGCTTCTTCTGATGATGAATCCGGTGACGGCACGCCGGCCGTTTTGCCAGAACTGCGTAGCATCTCGGTGACGGATGGGCAGATTATCCCATTCGAGTATTGCCGGACTGCAGCAATATGACTGTCATAACCGGACAGGGTGTGGTAAGTTCTTCATCTTATGTAAGGTACGACCACCACCGATCGGGGGGTTGAGGGTTGATTCTGTTGGGCAGAGACGCGTCCATTGAGAGCACGCACATGGTGCAGACATGTCTGTTCTAACCGAGCCAGCAGCATCCAGCACTGGTAGGCAGTCAGTCCGCTTGACATCTTGAGAGAAAGTCCAAGTCATGAAATAACCAATATCAGCTTGCTATCATCTAAGCCAAAGTACCTTCGCCTATAAAACCAAACGCTTGCTGAATAACAGTAGCATGCATGATGGAAGAAAGCGATGAGATCAAGTAGAACCGAACTATTCATTCAGATGTGCACAGTGAACCCGTACCCCATCAACACCACCACATTGCGGACCCAGCTCAGATCATCTCCACCCCAGGGGCGTCTCTCTTTCCTTCGTGACATGGCTTTTCCTGCCCCAGCAACAAGACATACACGGAATTCTCTACGACAGGCCCATACCAAGTTGAAGAGAACCAAACGAGACAGGAGGGGCAAAAAGGGAAAAAAGAAAGGTATTCCCACGCCCGGCGGCTCCTATTCCTACACGGCAACACTACCTATATCTAACAAATCCGCACGCCGCAGATGTCCACATTCTTGCACTCCACCTGGGCCTTCATCCCAAAATAGAGGCGGGCCACATCCTCCACAAAGCCATGGTCACTCATACTCCACACGTCAAGGCCCAAGCGGCCCATGTCGCCACTCGTAACGTACATGGTCGGCCCACTCGGCACATCTTCATCATCTGGCTCTCCTGATCGGGAACTGCGGAGGAGCTCACCGCTTTCGCCGCTGTGCTCAGGCTCGTCGTCCTCATCGGTGGCGTCGGCCGCGTCAACAATGTCAGCGATCGTGGTCAAGTACTGGGTGGTTAGGCGGTGGAAATAGGCTATGATGGCGGTTTCTTGAGTCGCGGTGGGCCGAGGGCTCGTCGTGTCCATACCGGTCGAGGGAGTATGTGCTGTGAGGGACAGACCCGAGAGGAGAGCCGAGTCACTATCGGCTTCAGCGTCGATGTCGAGTCTTTGTCCTTCTCCCGCTGATGCCCACCACATGAAGCCTGAATATGCGAGTGCCGACCAGGATAATGGCTCAACGATGAGGTCCGTGTCGGGGATATCTAGCATAGGGTCATCGCGAGCAAATGGGTTCTGGCTAAACGACGAAGAGCGAGCCTCATCTGGAGTGTCCGGACTATTTGGGCGGCTGCTCCTTGACAAACCCCATCGCAAGGCTCTGTACCGCCGCAGATCCCGCTGAGTAGCTCTCAATTCTACACCTTGCGGCGACTCAACCTTTGGCCAAACCTTCTGACTTGCCGATGAGGAGTATGGTGCCGGCATTGTAATGAGCACATCATACAGTTTACTTTTCATGGCCAAGATACTATCGGTTGTACATGCTATCCAGCCTTTGCTAGTCTCATCGTCCTCTTCTGGCGTTGATCCTGATGTGGCTGATTTGCGAGACACTTTAAGATCTTCCTCCAAAAGCGGGATATCGTGGACCCCGATTGAGAATAAGGGTCTCAGTCTCTGTGGCGGTGTCGCACTTGGTAGAAGATCTATCACTGCTAAGGGAATGTTGGATAAGATTGATAAGTCATATACTGCGGCAATGTCAGTACACCTGCTAAAATGGGAGGGACGGACTCACCAAAGTTACAGGTCTGTTCCACGGGCGTATGCCCGGTGATTAATATCCGTTTTCGAAGCAGTGCAGCACGGTGGATGGGGAAGATCAATGGCCCAAAGATATCTAGTAAGTCTGGTAGACTCCATGCCGGATGGTATTTGGAAAGAGTTTGTGGATGAAGTGCATGTCCATCGGATATGGAACGATTCCTGCCACTGCTCTTGGCTTTCCCCGTAGTAAGTGGCTCTGCGGCTTCGTACCGCACATCAGAAGGCGAGTCAATGGAGTCTGGCTCCTTCTGCGGTGCCTTATCTTCCATTTTGTGCTGCTCCCAGTACTCCTCCAAGACCTGTGTCTTAGCCGTGTCTAGTATAAGTTCACTGTAGGAAGAAAGTCAGCCAAACCGTACGATAAGTTGCCCAGGAGAAAAAAAAACCACAGCCCGTACCTGGCCATCTCCTTGAGTTTCTCTGCATGCTTCCAACTCCTGCCCAGCCTGCCATAGCTCAGAGGAACCATCACGCCCACCGCAATCATCCTCGCATTCCTCGACTCCTCATCGGCTGGCGCGTTGATAAAGGCACTAAGACCGGCATGATTCTCGTGGACAAAGTAGATCAAATCCTCCTTGACCGTGTGCAGGCCCGAAGGCAGGCTCTTGTATTCCACCACGCCTTCCAGCTCGACCCCGGGCACCGATCGTTTCCAGCCGATGGTGTAGCCAGCCTTGATATCGAAGTAGATGAGGAACAGCGCCGAGATAGGAGGCAAGTCAGACGGGGGCGCGGTAGACAGATCTACCGTGAGCGGAGAGTGGCCTCGTCGCACAGCGGCCATGGTCGCAGAAGGCCAGCAGTCCAATTGGCATAGCACGCGTCCAGAATCCGAGAGGAAAGGAGGGAACCCAGCGGAGGAGGAGGCGACTCGTCTCGATTCAACTGTGACCCGGATGGCCCACCTGCTGAGGATGCAGCAGTCAACTGCAGCAGCGCAGCGCCCTTCTCCACAAATGGCGGCCGTTGTTCCGGGGTGAAGCCGGGCTAAGGCCAAACGCTCATATCGATCGGCCTGCCGACCGAGCGTGATAAGCGACCAGCTGCCGAGTTCAACAGGGACTGTATTATCCTGTCATCAACCGTAACAGCCCGGTTTCTCCAATAAACTCGGCCACGAGGTTAAAAGTCAATCCATGATGGTTTGTCTCAAGTATTTGCAATGACTAAGAACCGTAAGACACATCCTATTCCCTCTAATGAATCTAGTTGCTCAAGTCATATATTATTAACCCTTCCGGCAATCTCAAGTCTGAGGAACATGAACACGGGTGGTCAACTCAGTACCTGGGCAAAATTCAATGTAGTAGATAGTAGTAGGTATTTATGACTTGTAATGAAATATGCGCTGTCCCGTCTAGCCGAGAACTAAGTATACAGTTGGATTCTATTGCAGAAAATGAAATGAGAGAAAGTGGTTTAAACCGCCCCAGTGACACCATCTTCTCCTCTCCAACCCCAGATCCTATGATCAGATTGCTCAATCATATGACTTACAAAATAATTCTAGTTAATGAGAGACTATGAAAATATACAAAAGGTAAAAAGGCGACCGATCTAGGACCAGCCAGCGTTCCAGCTTCCGCAACGAGATGCACCAGTAGTGTACTTGTTCGCAGAATAACAGTCGTTCCACTGCTGCGTACACTTGGTGGTGGCGCTCGAGTAGCTATCAGCGCCGCCGAACCAGATCGCCCAGAAGGAGTTGCTGGAGCAGCTGTTGGCATAGGTCGTCTTGCAAGAAGCGTATTGGGCATCGCAGGAATCCTGGCACGCGGATGCACAGCTGGGCTTCTTGTATGAACCGCACTTGGTGGTATCCGGATGTGTGTACAGCTTGAAGACGTTGCCAGCATTGAAGTCAGACTTGAGATTGTTGCAGGTCAGGCAAGGCATGGGCACATTTCCGACGGGCGAGGAGCCGCTGTATCCGTAGCGGGAATTGCTGGGCTGCGTGCAGATGTTGCTGTTGGTTGGGACGGGAACACTGGTTGTCGCGGATGTCGTGGTTGTGAAGGAGGTTGTGGTTGGCTTGGCCGGGGCACAAGTGTAGACCGAGGTGGTTACGGTACTAGATGGAGCTGCTGGGCCAGAAGGCGGGTACTGCTTCTTGCAGCTGCCCTTAGAACAGTTTCCTCCCGGGCAAGCGCTGGAGCAGTAAGTCTTGATGCTCGAAGCCCAGCCCGCGAAATCGAAGCATTGCAAAGACGCTGGCCATCCGGCTTGCACGAAGCAGGAAGCAACTTGCACCGCAACCCACTCGGCGGCTGTGGAGCACGAGGTTTTATCGGAGAAGTCAGGCATGGGAGCAGAGCACCAGCCTCCACACTGGTACTCACAGGTTGGAGTTGGGGAGATTGTGACTGTGGTCGTGCACAAAGAAGCAGTCGTCGATGTGGCAATGGTGGTGGTGGGAGGAGTTGTGACTGGCTTAGACGATGTGGTGGAGGTTGTGGAGGTTGTTGGGTAGGTGGTAGGAGTTGTGACCGGCTTAGACGAGGTTGGGGATGTTGTTGGATAGGTGGTGGGAGAGGATGTAGAGGTGGTAGAAGAGGTGGTGGACGATGTAGAAGTGGTGGAAGAGGACGTAGAGGTGGTAGAAGATGATGTAGAAGTGGTCGAGGAGGATGTAGAAGTGGTAGAGGAGGATGTAGAGGTGGTAGAGTAGGTGTCTGTAGAGGTGGTGGATGTCGAAGTTGTCGAGTAGATAGGAGTCGACGACGGGTAAGAAGATGATACGGTCGAAGAGGATGCGCTTGGAGGAGCACTTCCACCGGTACAAGGCTCGGAACTCTCCAAGTCAAGGGCCACATACAAGTTGAGGGTGCGGCTTCCACCACACATCTCGGACGAATCACCTGTGCAAGGCATGTTACACTGGCTTTCATCCAGCAACAACGTGCCATTGCCCATCACGACGGAACAATAACATTCCTGAGAGTATTCCACACCAGCAAAGCCATATCCTCCAGCCTTGCAAGCAGCAAGACAGCCCTCAACCGTCATGGTGGGTTCGGGGAGCTGGTCCTGGCGCCAGTTCAAAGTGCGGCCGGCCAAGGCCAGATCGGAATAGCAGCCCATATACTTGTAGTCGTTAATGAGGGATAGGCTCACGGTTGGGAACGTGGGATCCGAGTAGATAGACATGATGTCGCCTGCTCCGCAAGCTTCACTGCTGTTACCGCTGCAGGGGAAATTGCAGTTGCTCTCGTCGATTGCATAGCCAACGACCGAAGCACCACAGAAACACTGCCCGTAATACTCGAGTCCAGCATATCGGTAATCATTTCCTGGATCACTGTTAGGGTTTGGGTTTGGAGATGCGGTGGATCGAAGTTACCTTTGCAGAAGGCGGTGCACTGGGCAACGGTCATGTTGCTTGTATCCGCAGCATCCCACTTGTACAGAAGAGACTTGGAGATGATTGGATCATGGAAACATCCGGAATAGACATAAGGAGTGAATTGCGTACATGAAGGTTCCGCTGGTTCTTGGTTGCGCTGAACCAGAGCACCAGCATTAACCCCAGCAATGAGAGTAAGTGCGGCCGAAGCGGCAAAGAGTGACTTGAGCGTCAACATGTTCGAGAACGGATCCGACGTCACCCTGGGTCAAACGAGAAAACAAAATAAGGAATGTAGATGCAGAAGGAATGGAGTTGAACTGATGATGCTCGGCATGAGGGCATGGACCGAGTCATATATAGATCGGGTCGCCCAGGGGCATACTTCGAACTGTGAGCATTTGTTTGTCCAAGCTAGGATTGAGGCTGCCCGCCGTGCTGGTGCTGGCGCTGGCCAACCGCCACCGTAGTAGCTGACAGGCACGAAGGAACCCACGCCCAATGCCATCGCTACACGAACCTAGGGGAGGCCGAGATTCAGGTACCAGCTTTAGCAGCGCCAAAAAGCCACTGGATCAATGCTGGGACGCACGAAGCTCGAGCAGCCAGTCAGTCCTATCCCCGGGGGGGTGGCCGTTCCATCCCCGACTTGGGGAAACCCAGGCCATGGGAAGTGCACGCTGTGTTGTCCGACGGTACTAGCGTCGGTACTGGACTGGACCGCGTTCAATAGGGTTGTGTGTTCCCGAGTAAGGCCAATGGGCCGCGCTATCCAACATTGGATGATAGACAGGTACCCACGTCGTTGGGCGAAGCAGCCTAATTGGCATAGTCAGCGTGGACGACTTCGATCTCATGGCCCCGTCAAGGCATGGAGCAGCCGCCATTGTGCAGACTTGGAGTGGGCGTTGCAAATAGTCGCAACCGTCCAGAGCTGAAATGGAAGGGCGACATTAGACGAGCAGGCCCAATGCGGTCAGCCACGAGCCACAGGCTAACCGCCTTGAGCCAATGTCATTATTACGCGCAGGACTAGCTCCGGGCCCTGGATCGTCTCCTTTATTTTGATGCTTAAATCTTGTCGGCCGTCCCCTTGTGGCGGTGAGCCTTCGCTTCGATTTGTTGCTTGTTTCCCATGGGGCTGGTTGGCCCTCCTCTAGTGTCCCTTGTGTGCCACCGCCACAGACTATCGATCAAGAATAGCTGCATTGCATTCCAGCAGAGCCCTATTGTCTGCCTCTCCGCTTCTCCGTGGGTTTTCAACCCGAAATCTATCCCACGACAGCAGGAAAGCTGCAAGTGGGAAATGAGATGTGGTTGGTCGTGTCACTCATCCTTTGACCATGATGGAGAGGACTTCATTCACGCGGGGATCTTCACTTGAGAGAAGCTGCCATTGGTGAACTAGGACCACCAGCCCACCCGCGTTCAAAAGCCAGCACCGATCTACGCTGTGACCTTGACTATTATCGTCTCCTAAAGTAGTCGCTTCTTCAGGTCCACTCACGTCCACAACCAAGGGGGGAAAGCCACCGCACATCGGATGGACTGGAGCCTCGGGCTTGCATAACATTTCGCGGAGACAGAGTTGGAGAAAGCCAAAGGTGCCATGATTGTGCCATGCAATGAGTTGGCCGCCCGGCTGACCCAAGCGAGCGGGAGAGCAGTCTCAATTCGAGCCCGCTGCACTCTTAGCATCGGTGTGTTCGAGTGTCAGTCACGCGAGGAGCGTAAAATTTGCAACGTCAGTGAACCACCACCGTGATAGACATGCAAAGCGGCCTTGGCCCCTTCTAGAGTCTTGCTCCCGCTTCCTTACCACCCCACGTTCCGATGCAGAAAGTCGAACCAGCCGCAAAGCACGGAGGCAGAGATGCCACTGCTTTCTGGGGCGTTGAGCTGGCGAGCGATAGGCGTTTTGTCGCCCAGGCGACCTGCTTACTGTAGTATCATGGCTTTGGACAATTCGAGCGTGGCTGTTCGACATGACACAAGAACATAGACACAAAGGGTCTAGAAGGTGTCGCCTGACGCTCGGCTTCCAAAGCTCTAGGAGAGAAACATGCTCGCACCTCTCCGAGAAGTAAATGCTTCCCACACAGGGCACAACCAGTGGAAGGCTGCCATACAGCCATTCCACGCCGCAGCAAGCTTGAACCGCCCAGGTGAAGATAGGCACAGCGAGATCCAAGGATTCGGAATCCTCGGAATATCGCGAGTGAGTCCCCCAAGCGATTGCTAAAAAGTCCAGAACAATGGTCTACATGATGTCGCTAAGCCAATCTCAACGCTGCCCAAACTAGCGAGGGACCGAAAAGCCATATTTGTGTTGTGACTGCACCTTACTCCACCACATTTATCTCGACTCCAAAACAATAAAGATCCCGAGAAGAGAAAAGACAGAAAAATCCCTTCCCCGGCCCCTTGGATGGAAAGTGATAAGTGATAAATCCCCAAAGCAAATTCAGAGATCTCGGGCTGTGATAAAAGTCCAGGTACTTCCCTCTACCCCCCCCCCCCAGCCACAGAACAAGAACCTGCACCAACCCCAAGCCGAACGCCAGCTGCTAGCAAGAAGAAAACACATTCCTACCAAAAAAACGTTGTGCATCCATGCAAATCACCATCCGGGTCATTCTCTTAGCTCGGCATCCATACTCGGCGTTGGTTTTGCTCGGCTGGGCAATGGGGTTCGTGGGTTGAACCATTGTTCGGCAGGAAGGTAGACGTCAATGATTTATTGGTACGACGCTTTGGCTGGATACTCTCGCCGCACTATGTATTCAAGGAACAGAGCATAGTAAGGTGCAGGCCTATTTTGATTTTCTTCATTACACTGGAAGTCTCATGTATTTCGCTCTGTAACGCCATCAAACGAGCAGAAAATTGCAGAAAAAGCAAACGAAGAAGCACCATGTGTAACAAGACTGGTTTGCCATCCCTTCCTCTGCCATGATTCCATAACGCCAGTCGTATGCATGCATATCATCATCTCATGCCCGTCTATCATGCCGGATGCACTTCATCTCAGCACCCCAATATCCTAACCATGGAAGCTTCGGAGTGCCCGTCCAGCTCCCATGCTGTTCTCCCACTCATCTGCACCACCGAAAGTAGCTAGAGTGTGCTTCTTGGGGCTCTTGACTTCAAGGTCGGCCTCGGCGATGTTCATGTGTAGGATTCGACGACGTGCTTCGCGCTCGTACTCACGTGCTGCGGCGAGGGTTGAAGCCTGGAGTCTGGCTCGTGCATCCGATGGGACCGATGTGACAACCTGTGGAGGTGTTAGTAAACCGGCGAAGCTGAGAAATGAATACTGACCCGATTCTGAGTATCGATTCTTGCATCGAGTTCCTTGCGTGCAATCATCTGAACCAACTCCTTCTCAATGCTCTTGCCCGGAGCAGCGAATTGGCTGTTGAGGTTATCCAAGGTGACACAAGAAAATGGGATGAAGTATTGAACAATACTCTTGCTGCGAATCAAGTGATAGAGCTCATCGACATGCTTCTGAAGGTGAAGATCCAACAGGTAGTCGGCTCGGTAGGATTCTAGAATAGCAAGGCATTGGGCGTAGCGGCTGTTGACGAAAAAAGTGATGGCGCGTCGGATGTGTGGCTCCAGCTCTAAGTAGCTGCGGAAGTTGCTGTTGTCCAGAACCTTTCGCTGGAGCTCATTTCGATCCATCGATGCCAAGGCACAGAGACCACCATAGATGGCAATGTCGTTTTGGGAAATGATCTCAGAGCATTGGCCGGGTGCTAAGCCTGAGTTGGTTGCGAGAAACGAGTGTGCTGCGGAGTAGTACTCGCCAGAATCCATCTGAGCAAGACCATCGGCTGCACACAGATATGGCTGAAGACTCTTATCCTCCTCCATTGAAACTGGATTGTTGCCTCTGATCTTTTGGGCGTTTGTTGACACAGCTAGCCAGTTTCGTTGTTCGATTGCGACTTCGATGAGATGCTTGGAAACATCGACGATGTGTTTCGAGATGGAGATGTCTTGTCGCATGCGGGAATAGGCCTCAAATGCTTTCGCCAGGTCGCCGATCGCCTGGTAGTGCTTTCCAAGATCTTCGTTGCCCATCTACGACGTATCAGCATGTCTTCTTTGCTAGCCAAGGGCCCTAACTCACACGTATGCTCTCTTTGATCAGATTATTCTTGTAGCCTTTCAACTCATGCTCCAACCGGTTTGTCTCTGCAGCGTTATGCTTGTTTTGTTTCTCAACCCAAGCGTTATCAACCACAGCTTCCTTCTCTGTAGGGCCGATAATCTGCAGGTGTCCGACTGCTTCTACGTACTTCTTGACATCTTGACCTTGCTTTGCTTCAGTGACGGCAGCTTTGAGGGCGTCGACACCTAGGAAGGTGGAGGAGGTGCCAATGAGAATCAAGCGGTCAAGACGTGTGCGTCCTGTTATAAATTAGCTCTCTAAAACAGTGTGGAATTGTGGAATTCGTCGACGACTTCTTACCCTTGTAATTCTGGATGTAGCTCTCAAGATCGAACTTTGGGGTATCTGCCTAACTTCAGCTTCTTGTTCCGGGAGAGGCTGGGGGTTATATTTATTTACCAGTGACGACGATAGACCGCTTACGCGTCTGCGTAGGTGACGATGGTGCTGAAGCCATTCTGAGTTTGCGATCCAGTTCGATCTGACGTTCGGAGCTTGGTTGAAGTCATGAGTTGAAGCTTCGCGAGGCTGAGATACAGAGAGGCTCGGAACTATGTTTTTCCGAGCGTCACCAATAGATACCGTAGTTATCTCTCTTGATTAGCAACGAAGCAAGCAGTAGTTCAGATGCAGACGGTCGCGAGAAAGTTGGAATAAGCAATGGACATTCATCATGGTATCTATCATTAAGCACCAAGCTATATGCATATTCTGGTAAAGTCAAGCCACCCGCTAAATACACTGCCAATGTGTCCAGGTATATAATACAGCAAATCCATGGAAAAACGCCATCTATTTAAATGAATCCGACCCAAATCCGTGTAACCAATCCCGACCTTGAGGGTTTTAATCACCTTAACTGTAACGTTGATCCTGTAGCATATTATTCCACTCATCCCCTTCGCCAGAAAATATCCCATCGAAATTCAAGTCTGCGTTCTGTGCCATATTACCACCCACCAGTCCAGTCATATCATTGGGTTGTAGTCCCATCATACCATTGCTAGACCCCAAATCCATGGGCATGTTGAAGTTTTGCTGCCCTTGCATAAGATACGGTGGTAATGGTCCAAATAATTGCCCTTCAAGATCATCATACACTGCAGTTCCAGAGGGTCCATTCGAAAGAAACATTGGAGTCGTCGTTTGTGACTCTCGGTTTATGTTGAGAGAATCTTGTTTTGCTGCATCAAATTCCATCATTGGCTGATTTGGGTAGGCAAAAGGATCACCAGATGGAAACATCATGGCACTAAGATCCGGGAGCCCATCAGGGCCACAGTTCAATGATTGGTTTAAGTTGTACTGCGGCTGGCCTTGCGAGAAGCTTCCACTACTGATAGAATCAGGAGTGCCACTGCCAGAGATCTCCGCCGCGGGTGACATTAATTCGTGAAATGACTGTCTTAGGTTTGGGTCTGAGGCCTTGCTTTGCTGGAAACGAGCTCCGTCCAAGGATATTCGAAGACCAGAGGCACCTGGGCGTACAGAAGGAGGATGCGTAGGGAACGTTGTAGCTCGTAATGGCGCTGGAAATGGACCCAAATCTGATGATTTGAGGTCTGGTGAGCTTTGTTTCTGGAGCGATGCGGTATGGCTTGAGGTAGGTGCAGATCGTTTCTTTTTGGCCACCACAGGAGCTGAACGACCGGTCTTCAGTCGGTCTGGAAGCTGCTCAAAGAGGCTCTGCTCACAATTAGCTTAGCTATCTGAATCGATGGATTATGAAAGAACATACCCCCAATGCGGATGCACATCTATCCGCAGCCATGCTGCGTTTTGCGAGCCCTTGGAGGGCATCCTTTCCTGCCATAGCGTCGGCTAAGATCTCAGTGGTGCCGGGTTTATCAGGATTCTCCAGCACGAAGAATAATAACGATAGAATAGAGAAGAATGTGGTGTACATGGTAAACCAGTATGCGCCAATAAGAAGGCCTCGTCTCTTCATCTCCGCGGTAATATGGACGACGTTTCGGGAGACACTAACGCAAGCTGCAGCGCAAGCATATGACCTGTCGTCCACGGTTCTACCAACACAGGCTTTCGAAGAGACGTAATGTAGAAATGGACGGTAGAGCATCATCTGAACATGTGCATAAGCAAGCCTAAGGAGTTGTTGAACGCTATGAAAACAGTCAGTATTTGAGCTCCAATTAAACTATAGCCTTATGTAATTCTAGAACATTGATGCATGGACCACCGACTCGGAAGCCATGCATATTCGCCACAGTAGTGGCGCGATAGTAGAGTTGCACGCTTGATGCATCCACTGCTCGCTAGACAGTATGAAAAGACAGAGATGCAGAGCACACTCACCGAAGGACCTCGGATGTTCCTTCCCCTCCCGGCCGCAAGGCCATTGGTAATTTGTCTAGCCAATCTGCCAGATCACGCTCAATATCTCTAATTTTTGCATGGCCAATTACATATGAGGTTTTTGAGTTGCCGTGGAAACTTTGTTCTAGACCTTTGATGGGATATATGTATTTGATTACTTTCGTTAGGATTCCCATCAGCCGTGTATGAGCGTTTGTGGCTGCATACAGCGAAATCTTTCCCGGGGGCATTTCGAGAACAGCATCCTTGGTGATGTATTCGTCATCCACCTCGAGCGGCAGATCTTGATCTATATCGTCGCTACTCAGCATCTGTGGAAATCCTAGTAGAGCTGAAACGTATGTGTCCATCTTGCGGATGATGTAGAAGACTCGGCGCCGCGTTTCTCGTTCTATGGGCGTGAACTTGCCGGGAATATTTCGGTGCATTCCCATTCGCAAAGCTGAGCGCAAGGCAATTCCTATATATGAATAGCATGTGCTCAGATTGGCAGATGATTGTAAGAATAATATCATAAACAATACTGCTTGTAAAGCAACAATGTCTCGACAATCTGTGATATCCATCATACCCCTTGCCGCCCGGAAATATTTGATCCTACTAGCAGTCAGCAATGTTTCGTTCGCATTGGAGAATAAGCCGAAACAAAACGTGGATCCCTGTCTGAGTGGTATGGACGGATTTTGGGGGTTATCATTTGTGTTGCAGATTTGGAAAGCTTGGGTAGAGACTTCTACCCATCGAAGAACTATTTACGTGACAAAAGTAGATATAATGTTAGAATCTTTGCTTACCCATGATCTATACTGGTCTTATAGGACATCTGCATAGGCTCGTCCAGGGGGTCAGAATCAATGTTAAACATACAACCAAGAGCCAGGACCATGTAGAGTAGTGCTAAATAGCGATTCTCCTCATCGCCATAACTTTCTGGAGAGTTGTCGTATATCCTGTCAAACATTTCATAAAAGGTAGGTTGATGGACAAAGCGCAACAGAGCGCATGCGCAGTTCAGAGCATTCGTGCATAGGATCTTTGCTTGATCTCGGCTGGGAAGATCTACTGTATTGGGAAGTCCAGATTCCATTGGCGACTCCATAGAGTTAGACTTGGGTGAGTCCAGCATAGCGGGTAACACCACCGGCCTTGCAGGTCGGGGAAGAAATGCTATGCTGTTTTCCGTGTTAAGGAGACTACCAAATTGCTCTCGCATTCGTTTCAAGAACATTGCACCAGACGAGCCCCCGTAGAAATCCCAGTGGCCACGTTCGTCAAGATCAAGTTGACCAGTGCTCTCAATCATAGAACGTAACTTGGCTTCTTCACATGCGACATCTGGCGCGTCCGGTTCTAGCTTTATCGGCGTATCCGTGTTTGCTCCGTTTTGCATACTGTTCGTCACGTTGGTCGTTTTCTGCTGCTGTTGTAAGATCGCATCAACGTTGGGATCGTTGAGGTCGACATTAGGTAAAACCGTCCTCAACAGTGCTTCTGCACGCTGAAGACGATGCTCTAGCGCCTCAATATATTGTGGTGCAGGATTTCTCCTGCGATTCGAAGGCTGATCATATGTGCATTCTGATGGCGGAGTTAGCCTGGACATCGGAGTGGACGTGGGTCGCAATTCTCACTAACCATAACTATATACAGTACAGTGAGTACACGGCTGTTTGCCGTCGCATTTAATTTTTTTCCTTCTACATTCGTCACAAGCTCTAGTCACCCGTCGTCTTTTTTGTAGCGGCGCAGAAACACGCGGAGCTTGGGATTGCGATGTTGCGCTGGGAGAGGACTGCCCGGGTTGTTGCGGCCACTGGGTGGAAGTATGGCTGCTTGATCCGTCTTCGCCTTCAAACTCCTCGGGCGATGAGTGATTCGGACTTGCTGGGGCTGTTGCCATTGACATAGCGCTCTGACCGTTCATCGACTACCAGCTGGGTGGTGCCCTATTTCGACAGCCGTCCGTTCAGATGCAAGATGTAGGTAGCAGGCCGAAGTTCACGGCGAGTCAGCTTGAAGCCAATTCCTACGCAGATTCCAGGGTTGCAAGAGCTTCCACGTTGGAGTCAGAGGACCGAAGGATTTCAAAGCCGTTGCGGTGACGTCTGGGAGATTTTGAGGCTTGGCTTTTAGGACTCGGATTTGTTTAACTCCGCCGGGGCTGATGATTACACATCAAGGAAGGTCTGCTTTGCGCGCGTTGCTGCTAGAAAGAAGAATCGCGCGACGAGACAGCACGTTCGGGTCAGGGTGTCGGGTGTCCCTGGAAGTCTCTAACAGACGCAGAAAGGCTTCTTTGGGCAGTGCGGTGATGTTGGGGAGGAAGGAGAAATCACAAGAATACAAGAAGAAGTGGGGCATCGGTGGACAAAGTGCTGCTCAGCCCTTGGTCAAGGTGCAGCCTACCCAGCCGCGACAAGGCGCCTCGGGGTACGGATACGGAGTATGTGCACAACATAATAGTGAACGGCGTCTGCGACTTGCTTGGATGGAGGCCGCAATCGGTGGCAAAGCTCCGAATGGGGAAGTTTGCGCAGACGTTCGATCGGCTTTGCTTGGCCTCTACACCTGCCAAGCCTTCAGGGCTGACGGCGAGGATTCACGACCGATCTTATCTGCTGGGCCGATAAAAGATCGGATCTGACCAATCGACCACGGCGCAATCCGCTATATTTACGGTGTTGCTGCCCTCTGGTCGCGGCTGGCGACCTGGTCTCCCTCCAGTCTCGCTGCATCCGACGGGGTTGGAGGCATTTGGCACCGCTGCCACACTCCGCGATGCGCACGCAAACGATTGGAAAATGCCGCACGGTGCTGCGCAGAATGGCTCGTGGTGGTGGTGGTGGTGGTGGTGAAGCACCCGGGACTCTGTAGCCATTGGCCCAGTCTCCCCCGTCCACCGCTGCAGCCGGGCCAGCCTGTCACTTCGACACCGACGCCGCGACCTGCGACTCGGTCGATCTTGCCTTCACCACGGCACCACAGGAACCTGAGGCAGGCCAGAGGGCCATCAACCACCGAAGTGGTGCTCCATGGAGTTTGGCTGCTGACACAGACCACCCCGAGACGCGCTGCACGTGGGTGCCCTCTGGTTCGCTCAGCGGCGCGAGGCCAAGCGCAGCCATTCAGAGGATTGCGATTGGCATTGCGGCGTCCAGGTCTCAGCTGCATAACTTACCTTGCCTTACCTTACCTACTTAGCCGTTGCCTAGGTACGTGCGCGATTACTTCCGTGCGGTGCCTGTCTCTTTGTTTCGGCAAGGCGGTCGGCGTCGGCGTGCTGGCTGGGTTGGATGCACATGATGACGTGCCTACTCGCTTCTGGGCCTTTCGTGGCCGCAGCCACCTGTGTCACGCCTGCTCCCAGCTCCCAAGGCGCTACAAGTACACAGCCAGGCAGGCCCCGGCGACGACGAGGGTACAGGTACCGTCGGGCCAAGTTTGCCTTACCTTATCTCAACCGGTGTCGTCTCGCTTCGGCCAGCAAATCCTCGGCCTGGTGGGGCAGCCAGGCCCAATGCGGGGCATCGTTGACGTCTTTGTCCTTTGATGCAGGCTGGTGTTGGATGCGCAGGCTGCCATTGGCAGGAGGGCAGACTCTGGCCAGAGTTTTCATCGGGACCCAATCCCATGTGCGCCATCCTTGGTCCTCCCTGAAGCCGTGTGGATCTGGGGACACGGCAGCTTAATCTTCCCTTCTGCTGCCATATACCACGCTCCCGTCGCCTGAGGCATGGAGCGTCGTCCATTCTCTACCCTATATAAGCTTGCCTTGTGCACCACCACCCGGATTGCTCTTCGCACCCTTCCAATTTTCCAATTGGTAGTATACACATCTTGCAGTCGCCTCGTCCTTGACCGGGAACACGGTCTATTTACGAAGAACAGCTTTCGGCGAGGACTCCTTGAAGTACCGTCGCTTGATCCAAGTCCGGATTACTTGTTTGGAGAACCGTCTTACACCACCATCATGTCTTCCAAACCTATTTTCGTCGCAACCCATCCCCGGGCATGGTAAGTCTTACTTGCTCTTCTGCTGACCATCAAGACCTGGCTGACCGCTCCGCCTCCAGCTCGACAGCATTCGAGAGAGTTTTCATGACTCGTACAGATATCCTGAACTGCGTCCATGAACCATTCGGAGACGCCTTCTATTTCGGACCCGAGCGACTCAGCACCCGATACGAGGACGATGAACAGGCGAGGCAGGAGAGTGGCTTCGAGCACAGCACTTTTAAGACTATATTTGATCGGATTGAGAAGGAGCATGAAGAGGTTCGACCCATTCTCCTCGTTCAGTGCACACCTGCACTGTTTCCGGGATCTGAATCCTCTTCATCGTCGAGCTTTTGGCACCAGTGTGGCACTTTACTACGCTCTACAGTTCAGCAAGCGCTGGCTGGATGTTCACTATTCTGTATTCGCAAGTACTTAATAAAAACATATTTACCCCAACCATCTGTCATCCGTCTTAGTGGTCTCCTGAACACTGGGCATATCACCCCTCCTATACCTTTGAATCACTTGGCTCGGGGTACCATCATCTCGCGATTCAACGAAATGACCATTGGCCCTGCACAGCGAGGTTAAGCATTGAAGGAAGATCATGGCTAATGTTATGCCTCATGACGGATCGCGGCGAGTTAGCGCCGAGAAGTCCATTGTTTCTTTTATTCTTTTTGATATTTAGAGGTTGTCAGAATGCACTGCCACAATCCAACTCACAGCATGTAGGGTAAACGTCTATTTATCAAGGACATCACGCACTACCTTGTTCCCCCCGAGGGAAAGCCAGCCACTATTGCTCCATCTCTCGGCGGCAAGCGTGTAAAGAAAGGAGTGGGAACGAATGGAACCACAAATGGTGCCAACGGGGTGAATGGTGTCCACACGACACCATACCCCTACGGCACCGAAGCTGAGCCTGGTAACCCCAGCGTTGTGCCAGCTTCAATCTTAAAGCAGTTTCACTTCACCTTTCTTATCCGTCATCCTCGAAGTTCCATTCCTTCATATTGGCGTTGTACGATACCTCCGCTTGATAAAGTCACTGGGTTCTACGATTTCATGCCCTCGGAAGCGGGCTACGATGAGCTTCGCCGTGTCTTTGATTTCCTGCGCACCGAGCAGCAGATCGGCCCCACTCATGCCGGTGAGCATGATGACCTTAAAAACGGCGAAGTCAGCATCACAGTCATTGATGCTGACGATCTATTGAATGACCCTGAGGGCATTATCAAGGCTTACTGCAAAGAGGTTGGCATCGACTACAAGGACGACATGCTGTGCTGGGATACCGAAGAGGATCACCAGCGGGCCAAGAGCGCGTTTGAGAAGTGGAGAGGCTTCCATGATGACGCTATTGAAAGTACGAGCTTGAAGCCAAGGGATGCAGCACATGTGAGTTTTCTCTGTTCTCCCATGGCGTAGGCTTTCCTTGAGGGTTGGCGTGCATTTTCGATGTAGAGGGTTGTCAGCTGATCTATTCCTCGCTTAGAAAAAGAAAGTCAAGACCGTCGAAGAGGAGAATGAAGAGTGGAAAGCGAAATATGGGGAGGAGGCGCAGAAATGTATTAGAGCTTGTGTCGATGCCAATATTCCCGACTATGAGCACTTGAAGCGCTTTGCTCTCAAAGTCTAATCAGTCCCATCAGAATTCAGATTTTCCTATTACTTGTTCTTGCTTGTTGTATGATTCACTTTCAGTAGCAGAACATTGTACGTTCAGGGTTACAAGTTCACTATAAAATTTATTTAGGGATGGGAAATACGGCCGGGAAGGAATGGATAGGTACAGCAACAGCGTTAAATTTGTACGTTCTTAAATGCGAAAATCTGCTTCTCTATTGTAGTTGAAACAAGACAGTAAATACTGTCTGGATACAAGGTACGTAAGAAGCCTGCGACTGTATCTGTCGTACAAATCAAGCAGACTGCTCATCAGATGTGTGATAATGCGATAATTACCGCCGTTGTCTTATGCCCGTTTGAAAAGTTTTGTACATGGTTACTATACATACATCTGTGCCTAATCATGTCAAATACTATGATGGAACTCCCAAGA
The DNA here is from genome assembly GCA_003369665.1 of Coleophoma cylindrospora. Taxonomy (NCBI): domain Eukaryota; kingdom Fungi; phylum Ascomycota; class Leotiomycetes; order Helotiales; family Dermateaceae; genus Coleophoma; species Coleophoma cylindrospora. The sequence goes on along the minus strand of PDLM01000008.1, from coordinate 1,013,645 downwards.
TGCTCTCCCCATAGCTCAAGCCCCAATCCTTTTTAAATGAGGCTCAATCTCTTCCGTGTCCGCCTCCAATTCATTCCCTTCCGCATCCACTGGGAACCTCCGCCTTATAACGTACTTTCGATTATTCTTGGCATACTCCAGCGTATCATGAACCACATTGTCACTCCACTCCCCAGCATACTCTGCATCAAGAACATCACTCCACTCCACCACAACCTCGCCCAAGCCTTCCTTGCCCTCCGAAACCTCCCTCAGCACCGCCGCCAAATCCGCAACAGCGTTTGCCTTCTGGTCGCAAATCTTCCTCTGTCTAACCTTCTTGCTCAAAAAATAGCCCGTCTCGGGGTCTTTGCCGAGCACTTCAGGATCCCACTCTAACTCGTGGCGTGTCTTGTACTCGCGGAGCCTTTGGAAAGCCAGGAGGCCCATGGTGTTGATTGGGCTGCTATGCGGTGCTTGTGCTTGTGCGGAGGCTTTTTGGTTCCGTTTGTGCCCTACGGGTGCTGGGGGGAGGGCTGGAAATTCAACTTTGCATAGCGGCATCCAGTGGTCTTTGCGTAGCGCTGCCGGGACGGTCTTTTTGCCGTTGAAAGGGATTTGTTTGAGCGAGGCATTATTCTGTTGATTATTCTTAGCATTGCTTCATCGTAGTCTCCCATTGCCTGAGTTCATATCCAGAAATCGCGTGGAAGATTCAATGTACCTTCATAGCCTCCGACAGCGAATAAACAACCTGGTTCGTCTGTAGGTGGTTGTAGACATAGATGGTCTTGCCATGCTCCCTTCGAGGGAGCTGTGCTGCTTGTGTTCGTGGTGGTAATTCTGCTAGCCGCGCTTGATGTGCTGCTTTCGATTCTGCTGATTGTATCGCTCGTCGTCCGGCATCTCGTGCTCGCCGCGCTACCATCCGATGTCCCCCAGCCATGTTGATGAGGTCTTGTGCGCTGCAATGGACGGCGTTACTCGAATTGAGGCCCTAGGCTTAAACTTAGGAGGCTATCGTCAACTTTCTTGATATGCCGCTAGTCCCAATGTAGGATTTAGTGTTTGTCATGTTTGCTCGCTGTCGGAGCTGCTGGGTTGCTTAGTAATCATACTGATTCATCCACGTGCATGGCTAAAGGTGAAAAGTTGTTGATAGACACACACCTCTCACGTCACTCCAGATAATATCCTTGCTGGTGGGGTCGAGTGTCTTCGAGTAGATTCTAAGAAGGATGTACTCGTATGTTCAAGTCGCATCTGGATGATTCTCAGAAGCCTGCTTTTGAGTATATAAGGCTGGCGAGGGGCGACTTTATTGCCCTTTTTCTTCACGCTCATTCAAATTCAATTCTTTAAATATCAAGTGCGCAAAACGCAATAGCGAACAAGAAGCTTGACCTTGCTTTGTTAAATAACAAGCAACCAGCTGAATAAACCCCCCACATACGACAGAGCCATACAACAATCGGCTCCTAACGACGTAACACATCACGACGATACCACACACACACCATATTATCTACTGATCACAACCTGATCAACTCTCAACATGACGTCGAACATGAATTTCACAAACCGGGCCAAGAAATCCCTTGAGGATGCCATGGCCCTGGCAGAGCAATATGCTCACCCACAACTCTTACCGATACATCTTGCAGTCTCACTCCTCGACCCTCCGCCGGACGAGTCGAAAGACCAACAACAAACAGTCAACGCCTCACACGGAGCTGCGTCTGCCTCCCTCTTCAGACAAGCTGTCGAGCGAGCTAATGGCGATCCACAACTCTTCGACCGAGCTCTCAAGAAGGCTCTTGTGCGACTGCCCTCCCAAGATCCCCCGCCAGACCAGATCCAAATGTCTCCAGCGTTCTCAAAAGTCTTGAGAACTGCTTCGGAGCTGCAAAAGACGCAGAAGGACTCTTTTATCGCTGACGCCCACATCATCACCGCGTTGGCTCAGGATGCAAGCGTTCAAAAGTGCCTGGCGGAATCGAACATCCCAAATACCAAAATCCTGCAGGACGCGATCCAACAAATCCGGGGCACCAAGCGAATCGACACACAAACTGCTGATGCTGAGGAGGAAAATGAGAACCTCAAGAAATTTACCATCGATATGACTGCTATGGCCAGAGAAGGAAAGATCGATCCGGTCATTGGCAGACAGGAGGAAATTGGCAGAGTCATTCGCATTTTATCACGCCGTACAAAGAACAACCCTGTGCTTATTGGTGATCCTGGTGTAGGAAAGACTACAGTCGTTGAAGGTCTCGCACAACGAATCGTCAACGCAGACGTACCAGAAAATCTCCGGGCTTGCAAGCTCCTCTCATTAGATGTTGGCTCCTTGGTCGCTGGTAGTAAGTACCGAGGAGAATTCGAAGAGAGAATGAAGGGTGTTTTGAAGGAGATCGAAGAATCAAAGGAGATGATTGTTCTTTTTGTCGACGAAATGCATCTTCTCATGGGTGCCGGATCTACCGGTGAAGGTGGAATGGATGCTGCCAATCTACTCAAGCCTATGTTGGCACGCGGTCAACTCCACTGTATCGGAGCTACGACACTTGCCGAGTACCGAAAATACATCGAGAAGGATGCAGCCTTCGAGCGCCGTTTCCAACAAGTTCTTGTTAAGGAGCCATCGATTACCGAGACTGTGTCTATTCTTCGAGGTCTCAAGGAGCGTTATGAGAACCACCACGGTGTCAACATTTCCGATGGTGCCATTGTAGCTGCAGCAAACCTTGCAGCCCGTTATCTCACACAACGACGTCTGCCTGACTCTGCGGTCGATCTCATCGATGAGGCAGCCGCCGCCGTCCGTGTCGCTCGAGAATCACAACCTGAAATCTTGGATGTTCTTGACCGACGACTTCGCCAACTGAAGATTGAGATTCACGCACTATCACGAGAGAAGGATGAAGCATCGCAGGCTCGTCTTGCACAAGCCAAAGAGGAAGCTAGCAATGTTGAAGAAGAACTTCAGCCACTCAGAGAGAAATACGAGCGCGAACGTCAACGAGGCAAGGACATTCAAGAAGCTAAGTTGAAGCTCGATCAACTAAAGATCAAGGTCGAGGAGGCTACTCGTATGGGTGATGATGCCAAAGCTGCTGATCTCCAATACTACGCTATTCCCGACCAGGTTGAGTTCATCAAGAACTTGGAGCGTGAGAAGGCTGCAGCGGATGCAGCACTAAGCTCTTCACGCAATCCTGATTCTGGTGGATCAATGATTACCGATGTCGTCGGCCCAGACCAGATCAATGAAATCGTCGCACGCTGGACCGGCATTCCAGTCACTAGACTAAAGACTACTGAGAAGGACAAGCTTCTCAAGATGGAAAAGGCTCTTGGAAAGATTGTTGTCGGCCAGAAGGAAGCTGTAAACTCGGTTTCGAATGCTATCCGACTGCAGAGATCTGGTCTCGCAAACCCAAATCAACCTCCAAGTTTCCTATTCTGCGGTCCATCTGGTACAGGAAAGACCCTTCTCACCAAGGCTCTTGCCGAATTCCTTTTCGATGATCCAAAGGCAATGATTCGGTTCGATATGTCCGAATATCAGGAGCGACATTCATTGAGTCGAATGATTGGTGCTCCCCCAGGATACGTTGGTCATGACTCCGGTGGACAACTTACTGAGGCTCTTCGTCGTAAGCCTTTCTCCATCTTGTTATTCGACGAGGTTGAGAAAGCTGCCAAGGAAGTTCTCACTGTACTTCTTCAGCTCATGGATGACGGGCGTATTACTGATGGTCAAGGACGTATCGTCAATGCTACCAACTGTATCGTCGTCATGACTTCTAACCTTGGTGCCGAATACCTTGCCAACAAGAATGCGCCGGACGGAAAGATTGATCCAACCACCAAGGAACTGGTCATGAATGCTTTGAGAAACTACTTCCTCCCTGAATTCCTCAACCGTATCAGTTCAATCGTAATCTTCAACCGTCTTACCAAGAGTGAGATTCGGAAGATTGTCGATGTCAGGTTGGAAGAAATCCAGAAACGATTATCTAGCAATGGCAAGAATGTGCACATTGAGTGCTCACCAGCTGTCAAAGATTATCTTGGATCTGCAGGTTATTCGCCTGCATATGGTGCAAGACCACTATCCAGACTTATCGAGAAGGAAGTGCTCAACAAGCTTGCTGTCCTCATTCTCAGAGGTAGCATCAAGGATGGAGAGACTGCTAGGGTTGTTATGGAGGATGGTAGATTGAACGTTCTACCAAACCACAACGACAGTGAGAGTGACAGTGAGGAAGAGATGATGGTGGATGACGATGATGCTGTAGAGGAATTGGTCGGTGACGACATGGATCTCTACGAGTAAGCGAAGCAATTCAGGAATGATGAATGACGATGACGATAATATAACGCTGGGTTTTCGTAGAAGCTCAAAAGCGAGGAGTTTTCTAGTGTACAGGCGTTAGGGTTTCTGATGTTAGATACATCATAGGATAATAATATAGAACTTTCTCAAATAACTGCAACACCAATATGAATGTGAATCTTATGTGTGAAAATAATGGAATATTTGAGTCTATAACTGCCGAGTTTTTTCTGGATAATCAGACAGGCACGAAAGTTTAAAAGGGAGTGTAAGGAATATTCTGCTATGCATCTAACAAGTGTGCTCGCTTACCCGCTTTTGTTGAAGAAGTTGATCAGGCGTATTGATGGCTGTTCCGGCTATTGTCACAAAGTATTTCCTAAGTGCACCCTAGAACTATTCTCGAAACAGCACTCTAGAGTTGAATCGAAGTTCCAAGTGTGTTAAGTTGTTGCCGACTTGTAATAAGGCCACATCCAATCCAGAAGTCACAGGGAATACACGGTCGGCCCGTCGTTGGTCCGGATCACGGGACGAGGCTGAGAGTCCAGCGAAGCTCAGACCCCGGCAATTTAGTCTTCCCGCTTCTGAGGACAGATAGAAGCCCAGGTGCAGGAACAAAAGATCTCCAAGGTCGCGCAGCCTTTCTCTCCTTCCTCTAATCTGTCCCTTATTCGCCGCCCATCTTTGCCTGTCCTCCTAGTCTTGGACACTGCGAGCCTTTCGCAACAGCAGTTTGCGCAGAGCGTCGCCTTCCATCACAAGCCCTCTGAGTCTTGAGAAGGCTATTTCTAAGAATATTGTCGAGGTGTGGTCTCTCGTTGATCGCATCTGGTCAAAATGAGCAGCACCGACTATTCCTACGATGATCAGGTACGAGCTCCCAAGGACTTGTGGAAAGCCTGCTTGGACTAAAGATAACATAGGGACAATTCTTTCCCTTCTTCATCATCACCATCGTCGCCGTCTTCACCCTACCACTCACTTATAATGTCTTGAAACCAAGCTCAGAGCCCGGGGCCACTGCGCCGAGGATAAAGACAGATTTCCGCCCAAAGCATGCGGTTCTTATCGACGAGCAGAAGAGAGCCCAGAAGAAGAGGGAGCGCAAATTAAAGCGTGGAATTGCCGTTGTGGTTGGTTGGGCAGTCATGTTCTTCATGGCCTATTTGATCGTTGTCACTGCGCGCACTCAGACCAAGATTTGGAACCCATATGATATTTTGGGCATTTCAGAGGTAACGAGACCTTAACTCTGGTAGAATTGGTATGACCTATGCTGACATCTCTCCAACAGTCCGCCACCGAAAAAGCCATCAAATCACATTATAAGCGTCTTTCTCTCAAGTTCCATCCCGACAAAGTCAGACCAGATCCATCCAAAAATATTACGCTCGAGTCACTTAATGATCGCTTTGTCGAACTTACCAAGGCATACAAAGCACTTACTGACGAGGAGATTCGAAATAACTATATTCAGTACGGCCATCCAGATGGGAAGCAGAGCTTCAGCATTGGTATTGCGCTCCCAAGTTTTATGATCACGGAGGGAAATGGTAAATTCGTTATCTTGGTGTACGCGCTATTGCTGGGTGTTCTAATGCCATACACCGTCGGAGTTTGGTGGTACGGTACCCAGGCGTTATCCAAAGAGAAGGTTCTTATTGAAAGCGCAAACAACCTGTTCAAGGAATATGACGAAAGGACAACGGAAGGTGGCATTATCACTGCTTTGAGCACAGGTGCTGAGTTCAAGAGCATTTTGAAGGGCGACAAGGCAGAGTCAGGCCAGGACAAACTAGAAGCACGCATTCTTGCAGAGGGCGAGGCAACACCATTGGCTGGCGGATTGACTATTAAGGACCGTGCAAAATTGGAAGATCTCGACGGAGGTGTGCGAAGAAAGGCTCTTGGTCTTCTCTGGGCCTACCTTGGTCGCGTAGAGCTCAACGACCAAGCTCTTGAACAAGCAAAGGTTGAGGTCGCTCCCATTGCCCACGCTCTTACCCAGTCTTACCTTGCAATTGCTATGGCTTATGGAACTGTCGGTCCAATTCTTAACGCTTATCGCACGATGCAATGCCTCATTCAAGCAGTACCACCAACCGCCTCTCCTCTTCTGCAAATACCACATTTCACTCCAGCAACTGTCCGAGCCGTGGAGGGAGATGCTCGAACGCACTTGACTGTCCAGCAATACATGCAAATACAAGAGGCACGAAGACGCAGCCTGACTGTTGGAAAAGGTCTTCTCACTGAGTCTGAGTACGATACTGCTATGAAGGTTGTCAAGCAGCTTCCACGCTTCCAAGTTGAGAAGGTCTTTTTCAAGGTAGCTGGAGAGAAGTACATTACGCCTGGATCGCTCGCTTTTGCCGTTGTAAAGGGACGTTTCATTCCTCCAGGAAGCACCAATGTCCCCGAGGTGAATGAACTTGACCTTGAAGATATCGATCCCGCTGAGGATGACGTCGATGCTATCCTTGGTCGCAAGAAGACACCAGCAAAGGGAGAGGCACCAGTTGCAAACGACAAACCAAGTCAACCTCCTCTAGCCTTTGCACCATACTACGCCCGCGACTATTCACCTAGATGGCATCTTTTCCTGACCGACAGTAAGCAAGATAAGATGGCTGTTAACGTACACACTTACACACAATTCGAGAAGCCAATCTTTGACGAGAGTGGTGCACCAACATACAACATGCAGACGATGAAGGCATCTTTCCAAACCCCGCCACAAGCAGGACAATACACTTTTGTCTTGAACGTGGTTTGCGATTCATACGTTGGTTTCGACACCAAAGTGGAGACTATTTTGACAGTCGACGAAGCCAGCAAAGCAGAGGAGATTGCGATTGAGGATGAAATTAGCGAGCCAGATGAGGGTACGTTTTCTCGTTTCTGTTACTTACCAAATTGCAGTATGCTAACGCGAGGCACAGATTCACTAGCAGGGCAAATGAGCATGCTCAAGAACGGAGGTGCACCACCACCCCCCCGGAGGAAGAAGGCTGTGGAGGACGACGACGACGACAGCGATGAGAGTAATACGGAAGGAGAGGTGGACGATGATACCAGCGAGACGAATACAGATACCGATGAGGAATAGAGATCAAATAAAAGGGTTCTTCGTTCCCGTACTTTTGCCGTTGAGGTAATGTGCAGATGATGGATGAGGAGTACGGACTTGTACAAAATCACAAAACATGAAAATGCGACATCTCTCGGGCATTTTGGGAAAGTGGCGTTGCTACGGTTGCTTGTTTTCTTCTTTCCTTGGGGATTTTTGGATCTTGACTCGCTCTTGTGTCCGTTAACCTTGCTTTGAGAGCCGGGTCGGTTCTGTATCTTTTGTAAACTGGCTAAGCGTATCTTGAGAGCAAGATAGAGAGGGGAGGTGTGTCTTTGGACCGCGCAGAGAGCCAATGTAAGAAATGCCTCACTTTGGATACCCCAAAAAATCTCGTGTGCCTTAGTGACCACCAGACCAGCGTTCCTGGCTGGAAGATGATAATTCGTTGGGTGTACCTAGGAGTGGGGAGATAGCAGGCCATTTTCTTTTTCGTTCGTCTTGTTATGTGATGGGGCGGAGAGGCGGGTGGAGGAGAAGGTTCAATGAACCTTTTATATATGTTGAAAGAAATGGTCAATTGACCTCAAGAGTCATTCGTTCCTTGTAACAGGTTATGAGCCCGGCTAGTTTATTCTTATTCTTATTATTATTATTAATAACAGACGTGTCGTTGACTTCCAGCTAGTAGTACAAGAACTAGTCAGTATCACTTTGAAAGGAATCACCTTTATCTCGGATCATAGAGATGCTATCAAAGCCCGAATCACAGAGGCACGTAGTGAGCAATCTACAATCACATAGACTTGTTAATGTTAAATTGTGTATATATATATATCAAATCGAAGTACTCATTGCTCTTTGAGCCTTCAGGGAAGCGTCCTAGAATTCGTAGGACTTCTAGATCCTAAATATACAAGACTAAAATCCCTTTCGCTGAGCACACGAGTAAAGCTCCATTACGCTCGACAATCTGATTTGCAACGTTACTGACAATGCTAAAGATCCAAAGAGACGAAGCAACGATGACAGGCCTAGAAATAGGGGAAGAGCTAGATAGGCAAACGGTGGGGTCCCTATAGTTAACGTTAGCAACCAGACTATAGAATAGACAACTACTTCCAAAAATCTCTAAAAACGGTCCTTGAATAGTAATAGCAGAAGTAGAACGAAGCATCCGAGGAAACGAACAACGAGCCAGGCCACTACATGGCTTCCTAAATACACACGAACAGGAATGAACGAAATCCGAATATACGCATAGTACGAAAGCACACGAATTGCAAACCGCAAGAAATAGAGCCAGGACGGGTACCTCACAAGAGCAGTATCTACCAAAACTAGGAAGCAGGGAGGCTACCTCACCATCGCTGTAGTAATACATGAAGGGAGGTGCGAGAAGAAGTAGATAGGCATATGGCCATGCAATAAGCAAACGCATGGAAATAGACTTCCGGGCCGCCTTCACATTCATTCTATATAGTCAATGATTACTTTCTATTGACTTTAAGGTTCGTCCCTTGCAATAATATATAAATGATTATCTTTATCACGATGATATTGAGAGCTTGTCGATGGTGAACATCACGGCATGTCAATGGTCTGGTGAAGGTGCACGAAAGGCCATGGAACAAAGGTGTGCAAAAACAACAAAGGTCTTGGGTATATCAACAGGAACCGCTAGCAGCGCCTCGCCTTGGATGTAGATGGAATGGAATGCCTTGAAAGGAGCGGCACGAAAATTGCAAAGGGTCTCCGACTCCCCCCTCCCATATCTACAAGCTATCACAGCAAACCAAACCAAGAAGTAGCAGGAATAGAATCAGAAAATAAGACAAAAAAGAACTTACCTCCGCCATCTATACACAGTGTAAATCTCAGTCCATGCCCAACTCCGCTTTCCTCGCTATGCTTTTATCCTCATGCATTCATGGCGACGTGCCCATCTCCTTCCTTGCTCTCTCCACAACGTCGATCCAAATCCCTGGTCGTTGCACTCTCGCACTCCCCACGCGTTCGGCATGCATCCCCCAATGAAGCAGTAGATCTTCCTCCCCCCATTCTGCCATGCCCATCAAGCCCACAGGAATCTCCGAGCGATCAGAGACTTTCTTATCAGCGGGCACGAACCCCGCGGGCACCGTGACGGAAGGTAGGCCAAGGAAATTTGCCATCCACACATACTCCATAGTCTTGAGCGTACGGTCACCGTCACTGACGCCAAACTTCATCTCGATTTTGCTACCAACGGGCCAGCCTTCGCAGGCCGTTGTGGGCGTCACAATCACCATGCCAGGGTGCTCGGCCCAGAGGTAGGCAAGATGTTCCATTAGGCACCGACGGAGTTTCTGGGCGAGGAGATAATCGGTCGAGGGTGTCACAGTGCCGAGGGCGATGAGGATCTTGTTCGCGGGTGTTAGGCCGTGGGTCTTTGGGAGCAGGGTCGCCGCGTCCGTGAGCATCGTTAAGGCATGGGCGATTTGCGCCTCGACGAGGAAGGGAATTTTGATCGGGACCAGTTTATAATCATGTTCAGCGACGAGTTTGTCCAAGAGACTCCGACAGCGGCCCTGCACCAGCGGCGTCGCGCGCGCGAACCATTCTTCGGGGATTCCTAGAACTTTAGGTCGAGATGCTGATATGTTGAACGGTGATGGGGCTGCGAAGTGGGAGGATGGATGGGGCTGAGCAATGACATGGTAAAACGCTGCGAGCGAGCTTATATCTGCTGCGAGGGGTCCATTGACAGCACACGTGTTGGAGTGGTTTGCTGATGGCTCGAAAGCTAGGCGCCCGTGGGTTGGCTTGAGACCGTAGACTCCACAAAAAGATGCTGGAATGCGAATGCTGCCACCTCCATCACCTCCCAGCGCGATCGGGATCAAACCAGAACTCACAGCATACCCGCATCCTGACGAGCTCCCTCCAGTGTAGTACTTGGTGTTGTAAGGGTTTGGCGGTGTTCCGTAGTTTGGGTTGTTTCCCGAAGTATCTATCGAAAGTCAGTGACATTTCCTGGGAACATGGCCTTGGGCATTGGAACCTAATCCAAATTCATGCATCGACAATTTGCCCAAGATAATGGCTCCCGCATCTTCCATTTTCCTCACACACCAACTCGTGATCTTGTCTCCGGGGACGTCCTTGCCGGTGTAATCATTCTTGGAACCAAGGGTCGTTCTGTATCCCTCCATATCATACTCATCTTTGATCGCAGTTGGTACACCATCCAAGGGACCAATCGGGCATTGGTTCTTGTAGCGCAATGTTGACGCTTCAGCTGCTTTGAGGACCATTGCGACGTCGGTGTCGAACCAGCCAATGGAATACTCGCCTGGCGGGTTGAGATCTCGGCGGATGAGTGGAAGCAGAGCTTTAGCGACGGCTGTTGGTGTAAGTTCACCTTTCAAGTACATCTCATGATAATCAGACACCGAGTAGCGCAACTTAGACAGTCTTTCAACGTCGGCGTTTTCCTTTGACACTGAGAGATCCGTGGCGCCGTCGCTTGAATCAGAGGTGGGAGAGTCTAGTACGATGACCGTTGGATCAAATCTGGGCTCGTAGTCCTCGATTTGGGTTCGAATAGCCCGGAGGTTACTGAAGCCTGCATTTCTCCAGATAATGTAACGTACGAACCCGAGCCATTCCATTCTGGAAAGTCGTCAGATTGACTGTACCGGCAAGCACGAAAACGTGACTTCGGTCTTAAGGCGAGGGAACATACAAGAAAGCTCCTGCGATCAACAGCAATCCTTTCACAGCCGGATTCTCCTTCCGGTCATTCTTGTATGGGACGTCTGGACTAAGGCTTGTTAGTAAAGCACTGCAAAATCCCAAAATCGGAAGAAGAAGATGCATTGACGAGATATTCGCCCTAAGTTTCTGAGAGACTTCTCAACAACAGCTATTCTCCTAGTTGTAGATGTGGCCCCCCCAAATCGGTCAGAGTATTCCTTCAAGCAAGTTAAAGAAACTTCTCCAACTGGTATGTTTCCGGCCTGGATCCCGCTCTTTCCGAGGATCGACTCGGGAGCCAGAGGACAGCATTTGGGACTGGGCATGACAGAAATGCAAGGCAAATGCGATTTGAGACTTCATAAAAAGGAGAACAGTAGCGAAGCAAAGACTTTCTATACAAAAGAAAGAAGTACGCACCCCTTCTTCGGCACGGGATAGTTGATGAACTTCTTAGTTGTCCCACCCGTGGCCATCTTGTCGTCGAATCGCGCTCTGGCACAGCACCTTTTAACTCCACTAAGTCAGGGCTAGATATGTATACTTCTGCAGCGAGACGGTATGGCGGGAGCGAGAGGGATATACCAAGCGAAATATAAGAATAAAGATAAGTCTGTAGATCAGAAAAAACAAGAGAGGAGGAGAGAGCGAAACAGGAGCAAGAAGTAGCTTTGGTCACAGTTGCCTTCCAAGAAAGGCCGTGACGGTTCAGCGCGTCACGAGCATCCGCAGTGGCCAGGGCCGAGGGGCGAGACAGGCGCGAGGTCGCATGGCCATTGGCCAGCGGGTGACCCACCCGGCTGCCACTCTGGCAAGGGCACACGTGACGGGCCCAGGTCTGAGAAAGATGGCGGATTCATGCGCGAGCGTAGGGGCCGACCTTGTTGGCTTTGTAGGAAGAGCTGGCCCCGAGACTGGGCTGCACTGGCGGATGACGTACAGTACAGTACAGGGCGCGAGGGAGATCCGCGAGAAGGGTGCGCGCGCGGATGCCTAGTTCTGCTTCAGCTTCAGCTTCATGCTTCGTGGTGGTGGCGAGCCGGAGCACAACGGGACATGGTTGGGGCGAAGGGACTTTGTCGAACCCTCGATGATATCACCTTGGTTTCTCTCTTGCAGGCCTCCGAGTTTGTGGACGTCTCGAGGTGTTTGCGACGGGGTAAAACAAGAGAGTCCCCGCTCCCCTCCTGTGTGCATCCCAGCTCGCTTAACTCCTGCCTCATCTTTGCCATGGTCCATTTCTCCAGCAGCTAACGGAGGGAGACGGCAATACACAAGGCGTGCACATCTATCTATAGCTAAGTGCCCTTGCTGCTGGTCTCTCGCTGCCGCTACGCACCTCTGACCTAGTCCTGCTCCAAGACGCGGGACTCGACCATGGGCCCCGAGGGATATCAGTCGCTTAATTTGGTCTCGAGGGCGGACTGCATCTGGCGGACCTCAGCTGCTCTGAAGGAGAGGGTGCCTCGTCCGGGGAGCCACCAGTGCCTGTCTCACCTCATCGCTAAACAAGGTTTGTTTGGAGTATATGCCCATATCAAAATCATCATCATCTCACCACCACCGAGCAAGCCAATATCTCAGGAAAGGTCTTTCATTTTTCATTATCTACTACTCTTGATCTTAATCATTTATTCCTAGCTAATTCTCTTGCAGCCCCTTTCCTTTCCCTCCACGTGTCAGCTTCATCATGACAGACATTGCAAAATAGAGTCGTCCCAGAATGCTCCACGCAATGCAAGTAACGTTAACATGCAGGAACCCGCGCAACGCAAGAGACGGCAGCGTCCCCAACAAAAAAACTCCAAGAACACCCAGAACGCTCCAAAGGATATCCCTAAAATAAAAGCTCCAAAGGCATGAAGAAGAATCATGAATCATGAAAATCCACAACTGTCCTTCGCTCTCGCACCGCTCTCTCCGCTTTGGCTCTTCATCTCCCTGCTCTGTATCGAACCCATAATGTACAAAAAACTGACGAACCATGTGCCCCGGTCTAGCGAGGACATGTTCGTGATGATCGGGGAGAAAACAAAAAAACACAAAAACAAGAACCGAATTGAACGAAGAACACATGAAGACCGCCGGCGCTATGCTAAAAGACGATGCGGTAGAAGACCGCAATGCCGCAAAGTTGGAAATATGGGAGGCGTGATGAAAAGAACAAGAACGATGCAGTTTTGAAGACCGATGAGGGTATCATGAAAACTCCCGTCTTTCGACAACGACCACCGAAGGCTCCCCTCGGAACAACTAATTTTGGTTTCCTCAATCATGTGCGGATATCTGCCCACCCAGGGTTCTTCCGCTGTGTATTGTTTGTTGGCTATTCGCCCTCGGTGTGGAAGGACTGGGCCGGGCCGTACTTGCTGGGCTGAAGTCTGGGGTGGGATACCCTTGACCATTGCCAGCTTTTTGTGGATCCCAGTTCTCCTCACTGAGCACACTCAGCCAACCGTTTCCAACCTCATTTCTCAGTGCCTCAATCTTCTTTCGGTATATTTCACCACTAATGTTCCAATCCTGTGGCTCCTTCGTCGGTGGCTTGCTGGAAGGTGGATCATAAGCAGATACAGTCTCGAGAGGTGTTAGGCGAGGAACAACTGATGTGTCGATTCGTGGAAAGTCCGGAGTTGATTGGGTCTGCCGCTCAGAGTGGACATACAACGGAATCGTGCGTGGGGATGGATCAGGGCTAACACCGTAGCCACTATCTGAGGCGGCCGCAGCAGCAACGGCAACGGCTGATTCTTCAGTAGAAAACCTCACCGCAGGTTTTGGTTTGTTTGGTGAAGTATCCGTACTCGAAAGGTCCACTATCCTCCGTTTGGGAGTCCGTCTCCGGCGCCCGGAAGAACTGCGATGAATCTCGCTGGTGGCCGCCATTGGCACTGGCCTCTCTTTACGCAAGAGATTCGGATCTCGCGGGGCTTGTTCGATGATTGGCTTGTTCACATCAACTGCGGGAAGACCATAGTCGGGAGGCGGTGGCTTCACTACGGGAACGTTAGGTCTCTCTGCGGCTCGGTCTACCAGATTCCTCCTCTCGGAATAGCCTGGCCCATATGTGTCGACTATAATGTCTTCGGTGTAGCCCGGTGTCTTTCTGAACAAGTTGAAAATTGTCACTCGGTAGTTGCTATGCGTCTTGGTGAAAGGATTTCCCGCCACCCAGATCTCACGGATGTCTGGTAGTCCCGTCAAGCGGGCAAATTCGGTCGGATCCGTAATTCTGTTGTCCCGCAAATCCAAGCGTTCCAAGGGGTACAGTCTCTCGATACCAGCAATCGATATGAGACGATTGGAGCGGAGGTTAAGGGCAGTGATGGCCGGTAGGGGATTCTTGGTCAGCGAGTGAAGAGAGTCTATCATGCAATTCGAAAGATTCAGTGCGCGCAGAGCCGTTAGGGAAGCCAAGCTGTCGGGAATCTGGACAAACAGGTTTGAGGATAGATCCAGGGAGTGTAGAGTATTGGCTAGTGGTGCGAGACTCGTAGCCGACACGGACGTGAGACCGTTATCTGCCAGACTGAGATGCTTTAGGAATCTCCATTTGGAGGACGGCAGAATGCCCATAGATAAGAGATTGGAAGAGCTGCCTCGGCCATTGTTCCAACCGTCCGACAGGCTGGATTGTGAGCTTCCTGACCCGGATCTCTTCACTTTGTATGAGCCTCTGAAATGTCCATGAGACGAACCGGTTCGAGAACTTGGGGGGCGCACCGGCGAGTTGCTTCTCGGTCTACCCTTCGATGGAGACTTCGCACCATCTGAGCCTGATCGTGCCAATGATGATCGTCGGGATTCATCGTCATCGCTGTGCGTACGTGGTTCGGGCGATCCTGGAGATCCAGGGTCGGATGATGCCTTGACCAGTTCGGCATGTGGTAATGTAGGGCTTCGGCGGGGACTCGAGGAGGCTCCCCATGTAGTCGTTGGGGACATTTGTGCCTTGGAGGATCTCCGCCGCCTCCTATCCATGTCGTCAAGCACAATATGGATTAGGAGGTCGGCGGGGTCATCTACACCTGCACGCTTCACCGTTAGAGATCTGAGCTGCTCCGCGAGACGGTCCCAGCCAAAGAACTGTCGAATGTCAATATCACTGATCTCCAGAGCACTGAGGTTCTTGAATGCAATGAGAGGCACAGCAGTATCGAAGGGGAATTCTTCGTAGCCTTCGATCAGGCGGGCGCGGCGATCCGGGGCCAGCCGCAAACACGGAATCTTGGTAAAGGCGGAGTATAGATATTTCAAATCCGCCTCGATGGCGGCCTTCTGTTTCTCGGTCTTGGCGGCTGATGATCCACCGCCGAGTCCAAAGTTGGCCCATAAAGAGGACATACCGGACATCACACTGCGCACACTGGACACGGAGTGAATAGAACCATGATCAGAGCCTCTGCCCTTGGGCCGTTGCGACTGACTCAGGAAGGAGACATAGTTGGTGGCAGATGTTTCATGAAGGTTTTCTATCCGCACATTCATGGGACCCACCGGGATGCTCAAGTCCTCAAATCTAGACAGAAGATAGAAAAGATGATGGGGTGTCAGGGCGAGTTTGGCAGGCTTGAGATTATGGGAGGCGAAGCTTAGGTATGGAAGGGATAAGGCGGCAGCGAGAGTACTTGAGGTGGTTGCGGAGGAGGCAGATGAGGGTGTGTTTGTAATTGTTGGTGAAGTTGGAACCGCGGTCGCACCAACCGTGCCCGGATTTTGAGAGCCATTATTAGGATTCTTCTGGCGGCGTAATTGTAATGCGTTGGCTAGAGCCTTTTCATGGGTGCGTACAAAGTGCGCAAGGTTCTGCAGAGCGTTCAGGTCAGTACGAGGAACGGGAAAGATGATACCAATGGCCGTTTACCTTTATGAAGAACTGCCCATCCTCAGTGTCCATCATTGAGGATGCATGTGGCCAATATAGAGAATTTTAGGATGTGAAAAAGGGAGATCAGTCCGCCCGTGTCAACCGTGGTCGCGGTCTGGCGTTGTGATGAAGGAGGGTGGTCGTGAGGGAGAGAGGTTTGGAGAGAGCAGGAGGACGAGGGTCTGTAGCAGCACCGCGCGGTTAGCAACAGCCGGGTCTTGATCGTGCTAAGGATGAGGTGAGATCAAGGGCCAAGAGCAGCGGCAGCAGCAGCAACGGCCGCAGAAAATCGAGATCAACCTTGTGGGATCCGGTGGCATCCCATTGTGAAATGCAGCAGGACTGGACGCAGCAGAACGTGCGCAGCAGCAGCCGCCGCCGCCGTTGCAAGTCGGAGGAGCGACGAGATGGAGGGCAAGGCAACAGGGGAGCAGACGTACCTTGAGGATTAGGGAAGGAAGAGTCTCGTCGTGATTGTGCTGGGCACCAGAAGCAGCAGACAGGACTGCCGGCGCTCGCACAGTACAGCAGCAGGTAGCAAGAGACGGAAAGGACAGGCGCAGCACCTTTATCAGACAGTCGAGTCGATTCAGAAGTGAGAAAAGTTCTGCCGACACTCGAGACGTGAAGGTGTTGGTGCTCGCTGGGGGTAGGATGGGTTAGACCAATAGTGGGGACGTGGTATGGGCTCGGGGTGCTGTATGGATGAGGAGACTTGAGAGGCCCTTGTTGCATATGCATGCATGCATGCATGCGAGTTGAGTTGAGTTAGGCCCACCGGTGATGCTTGCGCGCGGTGGCTTGGTGGTGTAGGATTGGGAGGCCGTATGTGGGATGTGGGATGGGAGTGGTTATGCGATGGGAGCGTGTCGGCCGGGAAAGGCGACAGCGACAGAGAGCACTCGTCGTCCTCGAGCAGCGACGGGCGACGGGTATCGTGAAGAGCAGCGAAAAGCACCGTGGCCGAGAGTGGAGTCACAACACAGAAGTTGCCGGTAGTCACCCACGCAGCAGCACACTAAGGACGGACGGGCATCAGCACAGGTGAAGGAGGTCCTTTGTTGACACAAGCGGAGGGGGACCGGTGGACTTTTGTTGTTATTGATCTTTTTTGCTCTGTTATTGCGGGTAGTTCATTTTGCTTCATTTCGGCGGCAGGGGACGCTGGTCCGTTGCAGCGTCTGTGCGCCCAGGCTAGAGAGACATCGCGCGCTAGGCCCTTAGCAAGACCCTCCATTCATGCTGGACTCGCCGCATGTCTCTGCCATACCATACCGACAGTACCAGACCATACCGGACCATACCATACCATGACATACCATGACATACCATACCAGACCACACCCGACCAGACCACTCACTCACTCACTCACTCACCCACGGCCACATCGTGGTATCCAGTACGGGACCGGTCATCGCATCGCCGTGCTGCTGCACCGACGACGGCACTACGGCCAGCAGGACGGCACTGCACGCTGCCGAGCCTCTGTTCGCCCGTCACCTATCGCTTTCCTTGCTCATCCGCGCGGTACCGTACGGCCCATCCGCGCATCTGTCTATTCTGGAGAGCAAGTCTTGCTCTGGTTTCGTATCGCCTCGGGGGTGTCTGTGGCCCAATGCGTCCTCCTCGCGCCGGCTCTCATTTCATCTCATCTTCTCGTTGGTCCAGTAGGCATCCAGTATCGTCGAGCCATGCGCATGCCAATCTGTAGAATCTTCTGTACAGTACCAGCGGTGCATGGGCGTCGACGGACCCGTGCAAGCTGCGGGCCAATCGAGCGCCGGGGCACAGCCGACCAGAAAGGAAAGAGGGGTCCTGCGAGGAATGGAGCGGTTCAAGGGCAGTCAGTCGCTTCCCAGCCAATAGCAGGCGCCGCTGCGGTGCAACAAACTCCTTTTGAATGCTCGCTCTTCTCTTCTCATGGCTCAAGCTCCCCTCGCCGTCGCGGTGCTCACGAGCGAGCTAGTCCACGAACCTAACCCCAGCGTGCTCGTCGTCGCGCGCGCCATGCTTCACGATGCCCTCGCCGTCGTCGTGTCCTGATGTTCACCGTCGCTCACCGCTCCGACGTGCCCGTTGCCGGCCACGCACTCTTCTTTGCTCCCTTCCACCCGTATTCCCTCGCGCTCGCAGTGTCTGAAGTTTGCATCTCCTCGCCTCCACCCACCCACACCTCTGGTCCGTCCATCGGCCGAGTCCCTCGACCAGGGTCGTCGCTAACCACATCCAAATGCAAAATAAGGGTACGAGCATCAGCTCTGACCAAGAAGCCATCCTGGCCACCAGCAAGGGCGCATTAGCGATGCCAGTGATACCAGACATCGGTCGACCCTCAGCCTCGTGTTGTGATCAGGTGTCTTGGTGCGGCATCTGCTCCAATTTTCCAGTCGGATCATCCATCGTGCACAATCGTGGCCTCCTTGCCTCTTCTTAGTGGCTTGTGCCCAGGGTGTGAACCCCTCCCGAGTCAGTTCGCCGGCGGGCGGGTTGGCTCCAAAAGCACAGTATATCTTCCTCGCGCGTCGAGTGGTGCATGGAGCCAGCTGAGGATCCGTCTTCGTGTGGTCTAGCGTCAGCTGGCTTGACTCCTCCCGATGACAAAGGCAGCTTACCAGCGTCGAGATGGTGTGGGGACGAAAGCAGACATGACGAGCTTCTGCAGCGCTACCAGCCTTGCCACTGGATTAGCCTCATCACTGGCGGGCTGCAGATGGGCTGGGTGAACGTGCGGGTGCCAGCATTCCACTTGATCGATGATAGCCTTTACATTCTCCGAGGAAAGTCTCAGAGCCCTCGGCTCAGGCGAACAACCACGGCGACGGGGTGATCAGCAGTGCGCAAGTCAGACGTCTCACCCATTCTTCCGACCGTGTCTGGGGTTGGAGCCGGTTGCTGCGGCACCTTGCAGTACGACGCACTTGGAGAGAAAGTGGTAGGTCTGTATGTTCGCCGTCGCCTCGCTTCACGCTGGAGTCGGCGGGCAGGGCAGGCAGGCAGGCAGGCAGGCAGGCAGGGCAGGATGGCTCGGGGCAGGTCGATGGCGTAGATGAGTGACAGCGGTGAGGCGTGGAAGTCGGAGTCGCAAGCTCTAGACAGCACCGTAGTTTCATCGTCCCAAGTCCAGTCCAGAGGCCGCGCCAAGACAACCTTAATCGCATCTTATCAGCTTAACGAGCAGAGTCGCACAGACACCGACTACTGTCTGGATGCACATCATTAACAGGCAAGCAGCGTGCGGCAAGTGCGCCTACGACCAGCCACCTTGACTGGTGGCGAGCCGTAGGGGTGCGGAGGGCAGGGCAGGGCAGGGCATCTGTCTCTACAGTACTGTACGGTGAATCCAATGTCGTGTCGTGTACTCCGTCGGAGGCAAGAGAGAGAACACTGCCCCGAATGGATCATCCCCGGTGGCTGCCGTTACAGATGCAACGCAAGGACGCCAGAAAGGCAGATCCTCTCGCCCTTACTGCCCAGCCCGTTTCAGCGCAGCATCGATCGAGCAGAGTTCTGCCCGAGCCGACCTGCCACTCCCATTCCCTAGCCCATCGGCCCAAACTTTGATCCTGAAGTCACGGGACGCGCCCGCCCAAAGGGGCCATGGTGCAGGAAAGACCTCGCGGTACACGACGGTACACTCTGTTCTACAGTACGAGTACGGCCTCATCTGCCCTGCACTGCACTGTGCCGTCGCACGCCACCGAACTCTGGGGTGCTTTAAGCTTTGCCGGTGGATTTCCCTCGTCTGGCCTATAAACCGGCTATGGAGTGCAGTTGACGTCAGGCTTCGCTGCAAGCTACAGCCTTGTCGGCGGGGTGATACGTGGCCGTTTACCCCGCTACAGAAAATTTCGATTGCTGAGGAGGAGACATCGGATCGACTTCTTGACGAACCTCATTTGCTCTCGCGCATTCCTCCTCCGGTTTCCCGTTCCGACGTCAACATCAACATCATGCGTGTATCCTGTGCGACTCGGTCTGCGCAGGACTTCCCAGTCGGGATACCATTCCAGCAGCGCTAGGCCATGCGCCGGGCTCCTCTTGCCGCGCTGGACTCGCCGCGCCCATAATCCTACAATGCCATGGCAATACGGCATCTCTGCTGGTGGATACCCCTTCTCATCCGCTGTCATCTTTCGACCAAACCTTTCGTATCTCGTTCGCGGGCTCCAGAGCAACCGGTGTTGCCATTGCCATCACTAGGCGCCTGCCAATCGCATACCCAAGCGCCCACGCTTAAGCAAGGAGTTCCTCGTCGCCACTGACCGCCAGACCGTTGAACGCCGGCTTGGACGGATAAATGGTGATGACGATGTTGGTTCAGGACATCAACAAGTACCATCATGTCGTTGTTCCGGTGCGAGGACGTATAGGCGGTCAGTTTGCAGCTACGGGTAACCTAGCACGCCTCACTTCATCGTTCTTCGCTGTTGGCAATGTTCCAGAGCCCATGAACACTACCACCGCCTTCTCGGCTTTGAATCGTTTGATTTCTAAAGCGAACGAGCTTTGAGCACCCTTTCTGATAGGCAGTGGCTCTGGAGTTGCTAATGCGTGCCTTTTGTTCTTCATGTGCCGCTCTAGGCGTGGTCCATGAAGTGCATTGAATGCTCTAGATCCTCGAGTTCCACAATGACTTCACGCAATACGAATTACTGCACCATTGGGGTCGAGTGTTGTCTGCTCATCTCGGACAGCATCCTATCCTGCGCAGCACGCGACAAGGAAGTTTCTTGCTATGATGAATTGCTTTTTCAAATTGTTCTCGAACAATGCTCACCGCTTGCTGCTGAGGTCTTGAGGTATGGGTTGCACTGCACATTCCTTTCTGCCAGCGAGATATTTGACACCGGATGCGCATGAGTTGATGAATATTATTGTTCTGCTTGTGTGCATGAGTGTGTATGCATGAATGACGCGCGGTAGTCCCTTGCTTATGTTGAACATTTTCCTGACTCAGTAGGCAATCCTATACACCAGTGACTGTTACAAGTCATAGACCAATGACAAGTCGTAGACCACAGTCTAAGGCGATGGAGTCAGCTCGAGAAATTGCGGCCGTCCTTGTATGATATTGAAGAGCTACTGCTAGGAATCATACAATCTCTAAGTTGATAATTATCATCGCATGTAGAATTGTACTATTTCTGCGCAGACTATAAACGCAGTAGTCCCACAAGTTGGTGACATGACACCCTTCTCGTGGTACTGCAATTGACAACCCTACCCCTCCAAACACTTGATCACAAGCAAGCTCGCCCACCAAGTACATGAAAGCACATGCTGGCACTCAAGCTCTGCATGCATTGGATCGGAAAGGATGTCCTTGGGCCAAGGGGGGAAAATCCAATCAACGCCCAATCTCACCTATCAACCGCCTCAAGAATATCTCCCTCCTATCGAAGCTCCTTCCCGCAAAGTCGGGTGACGTGCTTCTTCTACCATCCATCCGTTTCGCTCCGTCCGCATGTATGCATGTATGTGTGTGGATGTATGTACAACCTCGCCGGATCAAGCGATCCCCCCTCCAAAAAGCAAGAAAAAGGATGCTTTTCGAAAAAAAAGGAACAGGCAAGACGCTGCCGACTCACCTCTCACCTGATCCCCCGTCCAATTGGCATTGGCTCCGCGTGATGGCTGAGTCTGCATGGACAGGGTGCTGCATATGTCCACAGGTATGTACTTGCGTACCGGATGTCTGCACGCATATGTATCTGTACCAGTGTGGGATGGAGCCGTGCCTCCCCGGGAAGGGCTGGCGCTTTTTATTTATTTTTTCCGTCCATGTACCTTAGATGAGGTAGCGTTGGCGAAAAAGGCTTGTCGTGCCTCCGGAGGGGGGGACCAACAGAACAGCGTCGGAAGCGCAGTTGCAGTTGCAAATTTGCAAATTACCGCTGCAGCGAATGGAGGGCGCTGGTTTAGGCGATGATGTGCTGCTGACTGCTGCTGTTGCCGCTGCTGCAGTGGTCGATGTTGGATGCCTCCTGTCTCGTGCCTCGTACCTCGTCCACGTGAGAAATGTTGAGAGATTGGGTTTGGCGTCGGCTTTGTCTGATTTGATCGGATACCACTTGGTATCGACCCTTGGTTGGATTCTACTGAGCTTCCGGAGGGCGATGTCCCTTCGCGACTAAGGCGTGGTACCTAGGCTAAGTATCTTTTCTTCTCCTTTCGTTTTTCGCGCACTCTCTTTCTTTATTCTTAAATTCAAAAGAACCTTTCGGATAAATAGCAAAGACAC
Source organism: Coleophoma cylindrospora (assembly GCA_003369665.1). Lineage (NCBI taxonomy): Eukaryota > Fungi > Ascomycota > Leotiomycetes > Helotiales > Dermateaceae > Coleophoma > Coleophoma cylindrospora. The sequence goes on along the minus strand of PDLM01000008.1, from coordinate 991,401 downwards.
TAAGACTAAGCTATGATTTCGAATTTAAGACGATGGATACTCGCTCAAGTAAGTAGACAATCAATCCAGACAAACCTGTTTCTTAAAACCCGGGATGCTTACTAGGCTCTGTAGAAAGCCTCAACAAGAGTTGTTTCACTATTCCTGGCCTCTTGACCCCCACGAACTGCAGTCTCGCTGACGGAGCGAACGCGATATGCGCTGACTCCTGGTCCTTCATCTCCTCTTTCACTCCTTGTTCTCTGTTATACGTGTTGATTATAGAAATACTATTATAGTTCAAATAGGATCTAGTAGTTATATTACCTAGATTAGAGATGGATTAGGTTTCTTTAGTTAGGATATTATGTAAACTTTCCTCCTCGACTTCTATATCTTCCCAGTGGATCTAGTTTGTTCATATCATAATACCTTAAAGAGAATTATAGTGTTTTCATTATTGTATATAAACGATTATCAAGTCTTAATTATAGAAAGCTACTAGTAACAGCTCTAGTTAGACCAAAGAGGCCAATTATAGGTCGGTTAAAAGAAAAACTACTTTATGACCTGGACAGACTTTGAACTCATGAGATAATCTCGCTCTTCAAGTCAGCTCTTAGATTGGAAATTCATTCGCATCTAACGGCTAGGATGCAAAGTCTAAATACACAAGAAGGCGTGAGGCTTCTTCTGGTAGCCATTCTGTATTCCTCGGATCTAGAGACTAGAACCAGCAGATTGATGGCAGAGGCCAGACTGAAACCTCTTTCCTACAGATCGTTTGGACGATTCTAACTCGGAAGCATATCAAGGGCAGCGACACTATAAACACTCAAAGAACGCGGTGCTTAAACCAACAAGCTTATAATTCCTGGAGTCCACTCTGAGATCATAAACGACGACATCAGAACACTCGACATACTCTCAGCCATCAAAGTTGATATATAGAAGGTGTTGGTCTAGAAAGTTGGTCTTCAAAACCTTATAATATGATAGAAGGTATATAGTCTATTAACAATACCCGCGTCATCTAGCTATGAGCACTTTGTAACGCTTGTACATGCTTTGTTGTATTGCAGCAAATCTAGCCCAGGCACGCCTATTGAAGAATTCCCAAAACGCCTCCCCTATGCTCTCTCTCATCCCTGCTTTCTAGCAAAGACATACCCTATTTTGCAAACCTTGTCTTCCAGTACCTTGATCAGAATATCATCATCTATGCTTCTCTTCAGATCTGCAACACCATCAACGTCATGGCCGAATACGTCTGTTGTTTCGCCGAGGAATGCCGAAGTATCAATATGACAATATTGCATCAGTGCCTGCATCCGACCTTTGCCCTTCCTCTTACTCGCATATTCTCGCATCTCCCTATCTTGCTCTTCTGCATTGTATTGCGAGGCCGGTATAAGTCTGCTGGCTGGGAACGACTCATCACTGTCGCTGTTCTCCATATCGGTCCCATCGTCTTCACCGAAGTCTTGACTCATCGACTCAATATTCCTCGTGCCCAGACCCTTGCAATCACAACCCAGAAGATCATGTGTCTGACACCCGGCATCTAAATTCAGACGAAACAGATCTCTGAGTTCTTCCGCTGAGAAGCTAGCCTCGTTCTTCTTGCCATCCACGACACTATCTGCCAATCCCATTTTCGAAACTTGTCGTTGGTAGATCTTTTCATCCATGCCCCCAGACATTAAAAACCTATAAATCCTGACGGGCCTTTTCTGACCATCCCGATGAATTCGGGCCATAGCCTGTAAATCAGTGGCAGGGTTCCAGTCAACATCAAAAAGAATGAGTCTAGAAGCACCAATAAGGTTAAGTCCCACGCCACCAGACTTTGCTGATAGCAGAAATGCAAAATTTCTGGATGCAGAAGTCTTGTTGAAAATATCTACATACTCTTGACGCTTTGCGGACGGTGTACTCCCATCAAGACGAAGAAATGACAAACCGAGAGCAGTGATGTGGTTTCCAAGAAGATCCAGGGTCGAGGTATAATTAGACACGATCACAATCTTCTCCGAGGTATTGGTAGAAAGATGTCTCAGCAAGCGGTCGAGTACTCTGAATTTGCTGCTGGCTTGGAGAGGACTCTGTTTCAGAATCTCATTCGGAATACTTTCTAGTAATTGTGCCACATTCGAGTTGCTTGGCGCCACATCGTTGGCCTTTCTGACAAGAAGACTGGGTGCGTTGCAGACCTTCTTCAAAATTGTGATGAGTTGAAGAGATGCCTCAGAACTTCCCAGAACTGTTCCAAATACAGGGGATTTAAGTACATTCTGATACAGTTGAGCTTGTGCTGAGGTAGGTTTGCAGAAGAGGACATATTCTGTTTTTGACGGAAGATACTTCTCAAGAACCTCAGCAGTCCGCCGTAAGATGAATTGCTTTGTTGTTGAAGAAAGTTCCTCTTCTCTGGCATTTCCCTTTTCAAGATCTTTCTTCGAGGCTCCCGGTTGCCGACTCTTCAGAATAGGACCGTCAAATTCCTTCTTGAAAGTGTTGTAGGTTCCTAGTAGCCCTGGATTCACAAAATCAACCATAGTATAAAACTCTGAAAGATCATTCTGAATTGGTGTGCCTGAGAGAATGATTCGTCGGTCCGTGTTTAATGCTTTGATGGCTTGGGCGGACTTGTTTGATGCTGTTTTCAATCGATGGCCCTCGTCGGCAACAACAATGTCAATTCCACTGCCCTTCTTTAGCTCATCCTGAACTGACCGCAGTTTTTCATAGCCAATGATCATAACACTATAACTCTTCCCGTGAGTGAAGTCAGTCAATCTGACTTTTTGACTATCTGCAACAAACACTCCAATCCTCTCATTGCCAAGCCACTTCCTGAATTCCTTCTTCCAGTTCACAATCAACGTGACGGGACAAACTATCAGGGCTTTCTTTATGACGCCTTCCGAGCCTCCATGAATAGGATTCTGCTTGAGAAGCGTCCAAAGGAGGGCAATTGTTTGGAGCGTCTTTCCCAGGCCCATCTCGTCTGCTAAAATAGCACCCTGGCCGTTGAAAGACCGCATGCCCATGACACATTCGTAAAGGAATTTGATGCCCTCCTTCTGATGGGGCCTTAGATGTTGATTGAGAAAAGGGTCAACAACTACATCAACAACCTGTTTTCCTTTGGGAACATCCTTCGGTCTCTGCATAACAAGGGCGCCGGGCATTTTCGGATCATGACGCGGTGTTGGTGCTCCGCCTTTATTCTGTGACAAGACTGTGCTTGACAGTAGAGGATTCTTGAATTGAGCTTTTGTAGCAGCACTTTTGAATGCAGAGCCATAAAAGCTCTTGGCAGAGATCTCAACACTGTCATTATCTTCTCCATCTACTGCTTCCTTCTGTTTATTGAGTAGCGTCTTCAGCGAAGGCGTTGGTAATGATATCTTCTTGGGGTTGACAGCATTCCCAATCGCTGGCGCTGGTTTGGCAGCGCCTTTTAAAAATGGTTTTCCAGCAAGGAAATCTGCTTTGGGAATGAGGTCGTCAATTTCGACATCCTTCCCTCCAATACTCAGAGTGCTACCGGGAAGTAGCGGGCTATTCCACCTACACCTCCCCATATCTCTTCCCGATATATCCTGCAGCATTGCATAGCCCCCTTGTACTGACAGTACTCCATCACCATCCCAGGTTTTGTGCTTTTTGGTTGTGAATTTGCGCCTCCAAGAAGACTAGATGTTAGCATTTTAACGTATCTTAGGGTGAATTGCCATCTCACCAAAGAACCATGAAATAACCTTCAGAACCGACTGCTGCTTCAAGTGGTGGCGAGAATTGGATTGGAAGGTCGGCATTTGAACTTTTGACAATGGCCAGTGGTTTTCTAGGGGAACTTGCGCCTATAAAAGTAGCAGGTGTTTGCTTCCTGGGAGGACTGTCCTCAACCACATCCACCAAGAGTCTTCTCCTCTTCGCTGGTGGGGTTTGTCTTTCCTCATCGGATACCGTCAAATCGACAAGGGCCGGATTTGGCGCTGCTTTGAAAGCTGGTGGTTTGAAGGGCTTGAACATAGTGGAATGGTAACAGAGAAGGGCCTCGAAATATCATTCGCGATGTTGAGTGCAAAGACGCGTCGTGAGAGCGTGGCAAACAATTTGGCGTTTGACGCCTAATCCCGTGACACGCCACACCCCAATTTGGTTCTTGGTACGAAGTAATACTTTCATGCTCGCATGAGGGTGGCAGATAGACTGTACTTTGCAAACGATTGACTTCTAGTTCTATTCTATGGAAATGGTAAACCTTCAGCTAGCTACTAGCTAGGCCCAAATTTCACTATAAGGTACAATTATGACACCGCCATTTGCGCCTTTAATCAGGCCGTCGAACTCCTTATCAAATACCCTTACTGAAGCATGGAATCAAGACTTTCTCCCAGTACGCCTTCGGCCTTTACGATCCATCGGTGCGTCTCTTTCTCCACCACATCATCATCGTCCTCTTGAAGCTCACTGATAAATGGTAACATCTCTGGCAGCATAGCTAGCCACTCCTCGCCCAATCGATCAGTCAACGCCTGTTGGCACCTAACCGCTGCTAGTCTAATGCTGGCATTTTCAGAACGCATATGCTTGAGAATAGAGGTATTCAATTCCTTGTGATGATCCTGAGAATCAGCAGCAGCAGCAAGCTCCACAATAGCAGGAATCAGGCTCTGGACGAGAGGCAAGCTTGAAGCGTGAAGGAATTGATTGCACAACGCCGGCGCAATGGCACCAAAATGTGACGGTGCTTGCCAGAAATCATCTTGGTCGTGCTGGAAGCACTTGACCAAGGTGAGGAGAACTCTAGACCACAGTTCCTGTGAATGCTTGTCTTTGGGGTCGACAGTACTCAGGACCTCGACAGCGTTTTCTAACAGATAGGTAGCATAGCTCGTAACGATGGACTTCAAGTTGTCGAAGAAAATGGCCATAAAGCTGTATATACTTTGGAGGCGGAGGATGCGACCAGCTGTGTCTTTCTTTGGAAGGGACGAGGCTGCCCACTCGACCAAATTTGCGAATATTGGTCTGAACGTAGCATCGTTGAATTTGTAGATCATCTTGATAGCTACGTCGTTAACCTCGCTCTCTATCTCCGACATGTCTTCTTCGCTGAGAGGCTCCGTTTGCGAAATCCATTGGCGACGCAAATCAAAGGCATTCAGGAATATTTTGGAAAGAACTGAAGCATGTTTGGTGACTACCATCTTTGGATGCTTCTCGATGGCAATGCTGAGAACAAGGAGATATTCGTGGAGGGCCTATAAACATTAGCAAACACGTAAAAGAGATTGAGTTTAGGGTACTCACCAATGGTCCTGCAGTTGCGGCTTGGCTCCAATCTTGGTCCAAGGCACTGAACATGGCTTTGGCGTCTATTTGTTTTGCTGCAAGGCGAAGACACTGCAATCTGCATTCGCTGGCTTCGTCGTCAAGTTCTGCTGCGGCGGAGGCATTTGAGATTGTTAGAAGCTGGTCTAGAAACCCCCCGGAGATCATGTAAGGTAGATGGTGAACAAGAGAGCTGATAAATGCATAACCAGCGTTGTGTAGTTTTAGCGCGTCGTCATCGTTGCGCAAGTTCTGTGAAATGTAGTCTAGAGCTTTGGGGATCGCGACAGGTAAGACGGGAACGATGCCTTCGTGCAATATTTCCACCAAGGAAGACAGACATAACAATGCCATAACACGAAGTCGAGACTCAGATTGGCCAAGGCAGTAATCGCCAGCGATGGTTTCTGCAGCAGCAGCGACAGCTTCTAGATCCTTCTTACCATACTTCTCCGAGATCAGGTCTACACACCTGACAGCAGTATGCTTATAAAAGACGTCCTTGGACTCCCGAATGATTGCAGTAAGCTGAGGCAGGAATCCAAGCATGGCAATTCGTGAGGACGAATCGGATGGGCTTTCTTTCTCGATACGGGCTTCTAGGGAACGCAGGATCTTGCGACGCAAGGCTTCATCAGGTCGATCAAGCAGGCTCTCCACAGACTTGACGAACTCGGCAGTGGAGAGAAGACCAAGTATGCTCTCCAGTACATCGCCACAGGCATTGTGAAGAGATTTCTGACCTTTTAGGGTTTCGGCCATAGCGAGGAGATCCTCAAGAAGCGTTGCGTAAAGATCGCGAACTCTCGCGGCATCCATGTCATCACGCTCAAGAACTTTCCCGGTCTGGCGAACCAAGCGCCTCTGTGAGAGCAAGTGCGGCAAAACAGAGAGTTCTTGTAGAGCAATTCGCTGAGGATCCAATAGCCCGTCGTCGTTGGTGCTCAGTAGAATGCTAGAGAAGGATGGTTTTGGTTTCAGTACATCGGCCACCAGTTCCAAGAATTTGACGGCTGTCTGCAGCTGTATTTCTACACCAAATGCCCCGGAGACTTCCACGATAAAGTTCTTGATGTCATCAGTGGCCCCATATTTGTCGACAAGCATGGTTTCGAGTGCGAATAAGAAGTCTTCTGCTCCTAGTGTTTGAACGAGAGAAGTAAAGAGACCCTGTCGTCGGTGAGCTGGAACATGTTCATATGCTGCAACGAAGCTCAAAAGAAGCTCCGCAGCACCGGTGACTGGGTTGCCCTTCTCCTGCCTGAGAGACGAGATCAAGGGCGGGATAACTTCCTGGATCGTCTGGTTGATCACATGAGCAGAATACTCATCATTCTGCCGAAGGACAGAGCTGCCCATGAAAGTGAAAATTGGCATAACACTGTGAAGCACGAGTTCTGGGGCAGTTGCTGCGAGGGACGCAATAAGCAGTAATGCAGAGTTCTGGACCTGTGGACTAGCAGTCTTTTGAACACAGTCAACTAGCAGATCAGCCCGAACCGTAGACCGGTCCAATTTCATGTTTGGATCAGATTTATGTGCTTGCATGATTGCGACCATACTACCCAGCACTAGACCTTGCAGGTATGCAAGTTCTGACGAAACTTGGGCTTTAAAGTGTTGAAGTTCGGCCAGAACATTGAAGAGATCACCCAGTAGTTCAGGGTGTCCGGCTGGATTGGACCCATCAACGAGTTGCAGCACAAATGTGACCTTTTGAATGGCGGCCGAGAGCTGCGCAGGATCTTGCAGAGATGTCTTTGCAACTTCCCCATGGCTTGTTCGTCGTCGCTTGGTAGCAGGTGGGCTATCCGAGAGTTTAGTAGCCGTTGGAAGCTGGCTAAGAAAAGACAGCAAGATGTCTGTTGATAATGACACACTGTTCAGGAACTGGGATGCCTCTTCTGAGGCTTTTGTTTGATGGCTCGAGCCATCCGCACCATGCTGCGATGTATCCATGAGTCGCTGCGCCATGTGTAGCCGCAGTTCTCCTTTCAAGGATGTCCACATGGACCGCAATCTTCTGAAAGCGGCACTCAAAAGATCGGGCCTTGTGGTGGCAACTTCTCCACTGAGTATGGCGGCAAGGAAATTCAAGCCTTCCTTGTCAGTTGCCGTAATAACCAATAAGGCTTGGTCGTTATATACAGTAAGGTCAAGCTGCTCTTCCTCTAATCGAGCAGTAGCATCGGACAGATTCGTGTCAGCCCATTGCTGGAGCAGAGGTAATAACACTTTAGTTCGTGTAGTGCTGGCAACACCACGGACTTGATTCAAGGACTTCAGGAGTCTCAATTTCGTAACCATAATGGGTGTGTTCACGGCATGGCTTGCCAGGAAGGACATGATAGAAGCCCTTGCAGCCTGTGTTAGACGCCCCGAATCTGTTTTCTTTGGACTATCGGTTGAATTTCGAGGACCATTCAGAGCCTTTTCAAGGACAGATTCGATATGGTTTTTATCAAGTACGCACTCCTCCAATGAAGGAAGTATAACGTCTCGCAACAACCGACTCACAACGTCTACTGGTAACCATTTTGTTTGAGCCGTCTCTTCTCCAGTGCCATATATGTCGTCAAAAGCCCACACCACTATATCTTTGGTAGCCTTTTTTCCTTCGGCATGATCTGGATAGAGCCGTTGCAACTCGATTAAGAGCTCGGCAGCAGCGCGACGGACCTTAGTTGCGGGATCATTGAGAGCCGCTATAGCATACGGTATGGCCGCTTGGAAATCAACTCTTGACGCAATGCTCTTAGACAAGCATCGAGTCGCCATCTGAATTGCGGATGTTCGTGCCATGACTGGGTAGGGGCCGCACCAAATTCTCATGTACAATGTCAGATACAGAGAATTTGAAAGTAGTGCTTCGCGCTGCAGGATTGGTAGTCCATCAAACTGATCCTTGTCGGCTTCAGTGATGATTGAAGCAAGAAAGGCTCGGCAGAGATCTGAGTAGATGTGAGAGACCTTATGAGTAAGAAACGAAACTTCATTCTCCACACGAGCAGGGAGTTTTTGAACGAGTTCAGACAAGCTAGATGTGGTCCCAGTGACAACATCATTGGCATCTTCCATAGGTGTATCTTCTGAAGCAGCCTCCAAAGCCTTGGGCCGGATAGACGCTCGTAAATTCATCTCAAGGTTGTCCATATCGATCTCGGTGTTACCACTGATCGCTCTAAGAGCCACAGCGCCGCTGTGACCAGGCATTTGTGTCAGTGACACCAACAGAGCCGCAAAATCGGATCGTGTTTGTTCGGAAGTGTCGTCCCTTATTCGGAGGGCGGCCAGTAGCAATGCTTTTACCGTCCTCTCAATCTGCTCATCGACAAGAAGGCCATACTTGATAACTTCTCCAATAATAGAAAGACCTCGCGCATCACCACTTTTTACAAGGCGGTCCATAAGCCCACCACATAATTGGGCGGCTAATTTGTCAACTCGTTGTTGCTGTGAGATCTCCGTAAGCAGATTGGCGAGGTCAGAAACTTTGAGAAGTTCTTTCGTGAGTCGTTTCGTCAGTTGTCTTGCTGTTCTATGCTGTGCTAGCACTGACAGACACACAAGACCAGGAACAGTTGTTTCCGTAGTCCACCCAAGCACGACTGCTTCCATCATTGCGGTAAGAATTTTGTCCTGAAGTCCGCCTTTGGAGGCGAGTACCGACAATAGCATATAGCAACCAATGCGTAAATCTGGCACTTTCTTCAGAGCGAGAGCCTCATTTAATGTCGGGAGCAGTCCCATAATAACATCCTGCTCATTCTGCTGCTGTACACCCTTTCTGCCAGATCTGGCTTTGTCCAACATTCCACTGGTCGCCTCCGTCATAATTCCAGCCCAGAAAGCAAGCAGAGCCTGGTGGTGGTGTCGAACCTTGCTGACATTGATAACATATGAATTCAGCATGAGAGCGAAAGAAGTATTGTTGATTGTAGCATGTACGATTGCATGCCTGGGAGGTTGCGACAAGGATCGAATGTAAGGTTGCAGGAACCTGAATTCATGTGCAAGATTTGCAGGTAATATGGATAGCAGCGCAGTGAAGATAGGTAACGTGTGGTATGGAAGGAACGTCGCCAAAAGGAAGGATGTGTTATACTCGTGGACTCTGGGAACGATTAGCTTGACGCAACATAATTTTGCGATTTATTCATACCTGAACCTCCTGACTAGCCACTCCACTGCCTTAACACCAGGATTTAATCGTAGTCTTGCTCCTACAAGGCCCATGAATGCCTCAAGTCTCCTGTCCAACTCCGCATTTTCAGCAGCAGTCATCTGAGTTCGATCTTCCTCCTGGCTCTGTTCGCTGAATATAGTCCTCTGGAATTCTCTGAATCGGTCGTCTAAAAGACATAGCTCTTGGAAGCCCTCATGGCAGATTGTATAGATTGTGTCAAAACTCTGAGATGCTGCGACACGCGGTTCAAATATGAGAGATTTCGAATGTGCTGCCTTTTGCGCCTTCAAATTCAGTGAGTTTGTTGAATTGGCGGCGATTTGCGCCAACTGCGCTCCTAATATGGATGCCATTTGGTATATCGTGTAGTGCTCAGTGAGGAGCAGTGAACCAGCAGGTCATGGTCCTGAAATCTGCAGAGGCTTGCCGTGATTCAAGATTGAAGCTCTATCGATATGGAAAGTCTGAACTTTTTTTTACCGCTAATGACAAGGCTGAGATTTGTGATTGATAAGCACGTGACCCGTGATTATCTACTTCATTCAGCCTTCTCGTCGCGGCTGCAATCTCATATCGTCTTAGCATAAGAAATGCAAAGTTGCCAGTCTCTCGATGGCATCGGTGATAGAGTTGGCATCTTCTAGAAAACCATCGGGTCACTACAAAGTCTCTCCTTCCAGCACTTGTTGCATCTAGGTTCGTCACAATGCCCGAACAGAGCCAATCTAGTGTCCCTAAGTTTGCATCATTCAGGCCAAGGCCAGCGGTCAATGACGGAGGCGTCATCGCAACAGAACACTTACCGCGAGATCTTGAGTCTCAAAAACGTAAAAATGATCGTCCAAGATCGCGAAGCAGAGAACGACATCATGTTCGCCAAGGATCCCGGAGTAAGGAAAAGCGGAATCGAAGTCCTAGGAGACAAGATCGACACCGTGATCTGAACGTCAACTCGATCAAGTTCGTAGATGATGAGCGTATCTCAATCTCAGAACCGGCTGCTACTAGTTTATTCGTCACCGATCTCGAAGGTGACGTGAAAAATCTGACTTATGGAAGCATACACAGATATGCTATCCCGCTGTTCCATAGGGCTGGGGCTGGAAACGTCCTTGGCGCCGATGTCTCTGTCAAAATTGACAGAGATCATGGCGAGGAGAGTGGCATTGTTCTTGCTAGTCGGAAAAATATATCAAATCATCGGGAGAAATATGTCTTTGCCGGGATTCAGAAGGAAAGGCCAAGGCTACTGAGAATACGGCCCGAGCTGGTTGAAGAAAACTTGGGAGACTTCAATGAAGATTATGTCTCTTTGGAACCCTTTCGAGCGAGGAGACGCCGGCGGGACAGTAGTGGAAGTACTGATGCGGAGGACGAAACTCATTATCGTTCGATACATGGAAAGGCTAAACGCAGTTCCCAGCCAGTCGATAAAATTCTTCAATTTGTCTCAGATAGTGATTCGGATTCAACTGATGGTCGGAGGACTCTGAAAATCGATTCTAAATTGAGAAATCAAACAGTTCAGCTTTCCAAGATGGTGGACCAGAACCCCGGGAGTAACGAGGCTTGGATGGCCTTAATCGCACATCAAGATACGCTTCTCGGAGTTGGGGATGATAGCTATCGAGCAACAAACGCCGAAATCAAAAGTACAGCAGAGATAAAAATTCATATGTACGAGAAAGCTCTTGCACATGCTGTCTCCTTGGAAGATCGAGAGAGATTACTGAATGGATTGATGGATGAAGGATCTAAGATATGGGACCTGAAGACACGATCTGATCGATGGGAGGCAATTGCGAGTGACAATATTGATAGTCTCTTATTATGGACCAACTTTCTGAATTTCAAGCAGACCTCTTTTTCAATCTTCCGTTACGAGGAAATTCGAAATACATACACGCAGAGGATCAAGGCTCTTCAGAGTGCAATTGCCACAAAGAAGCCAGAAACAGACCAAGCAACATATCAACAGCTCCTTTACATTATTTTGAGATTCACACTGTTCTCTCGGCAATCTGGATATATGGAGTTGGCATTAGGAATATGGCAAGGACTTCTCGAATTCAACTTTGATGCACCCCCAAATTTGGAGGATGATAAGTTGCATAGTTCGTTCCAGGATTTCTGGGAAAGTGAAGTGCCACGATTAGGTGAAGATGGTGCTGTTGGCTGGTGCCAATATGCGCTTGACCCGGACAAATCGACAGCCCCGGACGCGATTGAAGACGAGACCGACAGCGGACAAAGGAAAAAAGGAAACTTTTTTCAAAGTTGGGCCGCCGCTGAAAAAAACCAAGCTCTCGCATCACGATTGCCTGCACGGACGATGGACGAAGTTGCAGAGGATGACCCTTTCCGAGTAATATTATATGCGGACATTCACGAATTCCTCTTTCAAATACCAAAAGAATCACTAGACTTGCGGGATCTGCTCATCAACTCATTTCTTCTGTTTTGTGGGTTGCCGACGATGCCCAATGCACAACAAGACCTGTCAAAGATCTGGTCTGCTGATCAATTTATCTTTGGCGGCTTATTAGATACGGACATCCAAGCCCTTCGAAGTCAATACGGTGTATCAAACGAAGCCTCTAGTTCAGATGGCGGACCGGAAATCTCATCCATCCTGGCATGTCCAATCAAGAACTTCGCAGCCTCGACGTCCGAGATGTTTGGAGAGTCTTGGTTTCGAAGTTTGGAAGTATGGAGGCACTCATACACAATGGATGACGGGCCCCTGAAGTATGATTGGGTTCGTTATAGTTTACGGCAGCTTTCTTCTAGAGCTTTTACAGAAGACTTGGCCGAATACTATCTCGCATTCGAGTGGGTCAACGAACCATCCACCATCAAGAAGGCCTGTAAAGCTCTGCTGAAACTTCACCCTTCATGCCTCAGGCTTTACAATGCATATGCTACGATCGAATGGGCAAGAGGCAACAAGGAAGGTGCCTCGACTGTGTTCTCTGCGGCCTTGGACATGAACATCGAAAAGAGCTCTATCGATGCTGGGGATGAAATTTTGTTATGGAAAGGCTGGATATGGTTAAATCTCGAAAGCCTGAACATGGAATCAGCAACCCGGCACATTCTATCCATTCCTGACAGACGCCCTGGCGTGGATATTGAAATAACAACATCATCTATTCTGAAATCGAGTCAATACCTGTCGTCTCATCGGGATCACCTCCTGTCCTCTGGTGATTACAAGCATGCCGTCATTCATACCGAAGTTCTAGCGCTTTTACACTACATGACCTCAGCATCTACAGGAGAACCGCAGGCAAGCTCGCAAGGGAACATCACTGCAGCTCTGGCGGTCTTCAGTGATGCTTCGGACGCTTTAGTGTCTCGCAGGCTAATGCAATCTACTGTACATGAACAACTCCTTCAAGCTGCCACTAGGCTTCTCTTCCATCATATTCAGAACGGACCATTTCGACCAGCGCTTTTAAGAAGTAATTTGTTGCACTTCCTACAATTGTTTCCCCAAAATACCATGTTCATATCCCTCTACGCCTGGAATGAATCTCGGTTAAGAATTGATGCCCGTGTACGCACCATTCTTAATTCGAATATACTGAGCCACAACAACGACACCTTGACGTCGCGTTTGTTTGCAATCAAACATGAGATTGCGAATGGGACAACACATTCTACACGTGCAGCATTTGAACATGCGATATCATCACCAGTATGCCAGAACTGTGCAGGCTTGTGGAAACTATACGTCCTATGGTCTGTTTGGATCGCAGAAAGTGTAAGTGAAATTCAGAGGCCAAAAGAGTTGGAAAGAGCCAAAGCAGTGTGGTATCGAGGAATTCGTGCTTGTCCATGGTCTAAGCAGCTCTACATGTTAAGCATGACAGTGCTCAGACGCGCTGGAATCATGGACGACAAGGTTCTCAGCGAGATTGGAAGGGTGCTTAGTGAAAAAGAGCTAAGGATACATATAGATATAGATGACAGGCTTGAGAATTGGGCCCAGGGAAATCAGGCCTAGTTAAACGTGGTTAGTTTAGCGAAATAATGAACAAGATAGCTGATCACTTGACTCTTGGTTCAGTTGTGAAGAAGGAGAAAATTCTATACACGAATACTTTATCACCCCCCAAAACTTAGCCGCTGGGGCAAGTATACACTGTACGGACTTGCTAGTTGGAAGCGCTCGCTTACTTTCAGTTGCAACGAAGCCAGTAAATGTTTAGCGAGGTCTTGTACAGCACGATATACAGAAACATCCTATCACACATAGACTACCGGTACATACGTTCCTTCCACTGCCTAACTTACACAGATATGGAGTAATTCAATACCATTACATGATTGAACATCATCAAGACATCCACGGTGATATATCAATTCACAATCCCTTGACTGATAAGATGAGATTCATTCTTCACAAAAGCTGTCCAAACTCATGCAGCTGCTACGGGAATCATCGAGATTACCTTAGTTGTCCATAATATCTTTATCTGGACCAATGGAACCCTTTCGGTAAGCTATGTGTAAAAATGAAGAACGTATCAGCTTTCTTGGGAAATCCACAGAGCGGATGCAATCTGTGAGACACGAATCTTTGGAAATGACTTTGTAATTTACCCGTGAAGATTTAGACGGCCAAGATTGGTTTTGCGATCAAAATACTTCTAATTAATCTTACAAAGCTTAAGGCTCATGGCCGAAACCCAGGATTACTGGTATGGTACAATTACGACAATCTTTTGTCGACGGTAAGAACTCGCTCCAATGCCCTTCCACCATCCAGGACCCAGCCTCTTGATACATCAAGTTTATACCTCTGCTCCTTGACGCCAAGGCTCCAGAATCCTTCTCGAGTCCATGCCTGTCTTAATGCCTGGAAAAACTCCCCAGCCCCCTGCTTCATATGCCGAAAAGGTCGAGTCATAACATGCGTGTCTTCGTATTCCCTGAATTCTTTCAGTTTCTGTTCTGCAGCCTTCCTCTCAGCTGCCAGTTCCGATGCGCTCTTCCTCGAGACGATAGGCGAAAAGGAATTTGGTAGCTTGACTTCGTCAGGTTTGACAAGGAGTTTGCGCGCCGAGAAGAAAGGAATTGGAAACATCTTTCGCAGCTCGACCTCGATCATCAGTGATGGCTGGCCATTTGCGGAGACAGCTTTCTGAGGAACCGCGGTGATTTTATGGACGATGCGTGCAGGACCTAATACAAGCCACCCTCCGACTCCAGCCATCAAAAAACAGATTCCTCCAAAAGCAATTGGCACCCAAGGAGCCAAGCCCGGATCCGCGTTCAAGTAGTGAGCGTTGAAGTTCCAGGCTGCATACACGAAACAAAATACCGAGCCTCCATAACACGATATCTTATACAGCGTATGGGAAGGTGCTTGATAGAGCAGGACTGGGCTCGACTTTTGAGCGAGCTGAGCTGCATAAGATTGGTAGGCGGGCCGTGCTATGGCTGAGCCTTGCGAAGCATTTTTGGTCGAGGAAATACGGAGTTTTGAGATGCTTGTTTGTTTTACTTTGGGTGCCTTGTGCTTGACTGTCGTCGAAGCTGCGGACTGCCTTGCTGTGATCGAGAAGAGACGTGGTCGTGAAGTCGTTTTGAGCGCGAATAGCGCGTTCAGAGTTTCAGTCGTGTTAAAGGACGACCTATGCTTGAAAAGACACCTTCTCGAAAATAAAGACATCTTGAATGAGATTTGTTAGTAAATCTTACATAGTATAGACAGGAGTTTCCACAATACGTACCTTGAACATACGATACTGGTGCGGTTGGAACAATGGGTCTTCAAAAATTAAGCTCGTTGCCAAATTAGGATTAGCGGGTGGTCGGAAAGTCGTTGGGATCGGAGCTCAAATAATTCCACCACCATATCTCGGCTTGCGCGCTCACCTTTCACGGCTTCTGAGGACCATCCTTCTCTCACAAAGCAGCATGGCATCTTTCGCAAGTGCTTGTCGTCTGTCGGCTAGGCTCACGAGCCGGCAATTGCGACAGGATGCTACTGCACGAGGTCAGCAGACTTCCCCAGAGGGCCGTTCTCGCAACCAGAAGAGTACACTGATCAATTGAACAGGTTTCCGAACCTCTGCGGCATACCTTGCTGCTCAGAACTTCACGATGCCTGCCCTCTCACCTACTATGACCGAAGGCAACATTGCGAAGTGGGCTGTTAAGGAGGGGGACTCATTCTCTGCTGGCGACGTCCTTCTCGAGATTGAGACGGACAAGGCGTCCATGGATGTAGAGGCACAGGATGATGGTGTTATGGCCAAGATTACAGCACCGGATGGGACCAAAGCAATCAAGGTTGGAACGCGAATTGGTGTCATTGCAGAGCAAGGAGATGACTTGAGCACCTTGGAAATTCCTCATGAAGAGAGTGTTTCATCACCATCCGAGGGAGCCAAATCAACCTCGAACGGTAAATCAGAGGCGCAATCTCAAGCTCCAACTACACCAAAATCCTCGGCATCTAAGCCAGCCAAGAAGACGTCCGGCAAGGCAGAGAAACAGACCCGGCCTTTGCTGCCTTCGGTTCAAGCTCTGATGCACCAGCATGGACTCCCAGAATCTGCAGTCGATGAGATGACCCCCAGTGGTCCTAACAATCGATTGTTGAAAGGTGATGTTTTGGCTTATCTTGGCTCAATTGCGGACTCCTACCCATCCGAACTTTCCACCAAGCTTGAAAAACTCTCTCACCTCGATCTGAGCAATATCAAGACGGTTGCACCGCCAGCCCCTAAGGCCCCCAAGCCATCTGAATCTGCAGCTATCGCAGAGCCCGTAATTGAGAACTTGGAGGTTGCACTTCCCATATCAATGGCTTCGGTTCTAGAAGTCCAGAAGCGCATTCAGACCACACTAGGGATCTTTATGCCCATTTCCACATTCATCGCCCGCGCTGCAGATGTCGCAAATGATGATCTTCCACGTTCGAAGTCATACAAGCCATCCGCGGATGAGCTCTTTAACCAAATCCTCGGACTTGACAAGGTCTCTCAGAGTGGTGTCCGAGGTGATTTCATGCCACAAATCACAGCCCTGCCACCTTCCTCGTTGTCTACTAGATCCGCCAAGGGACCTGCAAAGAAGGTTGACATTATCGATGTGCTGTCTGGCAAGAGCAGACCTATTGCACCAAAGATAAGTGCTTCTGGGGCTCTCCCTGGTGTCTCTGCGAACACAAATATATTCAGTTTGACGGTTCCAAAGGGAGACGAGAAGAGAGCACAGGTCTTTTTGGAGAGAGTGAAGGCAGTACTTGAGGTTGAGCCCGGACGACTGATTCTCTGAGCAGTCAGACTTGGGAGGGATTCTGTACATTATGAATACGAAATAGATTGATACCACTACGCACCTGACTTAAATGCTGCTGCAGAGTGATGTCGAGAATCTCTTAAGGTGTTTCATGTTTTCTTTAAACCTTTATAACTTAAACACTTAATTACTTGAAACTTGTATAATTTAATACCCAATAAAACCTGTTGAAAGGAATGGGCCATGTGACCTTGCGACAGGTATTCCGTAACCAGGCAACTCTCGCATGCACTTCTCATGGTCAATATAACCTCTATTGACCCCTCACGCATCATTACTATATATGTTTTTTTTTGAAATACAGCGTTGGAATATTCATGCCGGATTTTTTCTGAAAATGGTGTTCCATGGTCTTCATAGCCTTAGAATCCAGGAGCTATATGACCTTGAGACCTAGGAGTTCTGGAGCCCTGGAACGATAAGGTCTTAAAGCCCTTACACAAGTCATATAGTACTTACTGACAATAGCAAAAAGTAGGTAGGGGTTGAAGGGAGAAGAAGGGACCGCTGAGGAGGAAGGGGCGAGTTGGGTGGTTGTAGTTCACTATGGCTGTTCACTACTTCTACCATTGATGGCAGCGCTTTTTTGCGAACACCTCAAATTAAAGCGGGGACCAAAGGGAGGGGACACAGTCGCGATGTTTGTTGTCCTCGCTTATGCCTCCTATCTGCAAACGCAGTAAGCGCGACAAGCGCGTATCTACAAGCGGGCTGCACATCGCGAGATACATATCATACGGGAATGCCAGCCACCAAACGGTAGTTACACTAGAACATCTGTAATTAGTCTCTCCTATATATCAATGTAGTCTCTTTCATACGTCTCGGTGAAAGAACTGTTCTCTTGTCTATATCTGAATATCTCTCCTTCCTCGCGAACCTTCTCATAGCGTATATCTAAAATGTGGATTTTGCAAATCCGTAACATTCTGCTCTCCCAAGTCTCTACCCAGTCGCTCTTGTTCCTCCTTTGAGATGCCAGTGGCCTCGGCAGCCCGGTCTCTTCGCTTATTTTGCCAGACGTAGTAAAATCGCCATGTCATAATGAGGATGAATTGCACTCCGAGGCAAACAGCACATCCTATGGTACCAGGAATATACGCAGGTGCATCTACAGTTCTAAAGATCTGGCTACCGCAAATATTTCCACTACAGTATCCAAGAAACGTCGCTGATGAGATGATAGTCTTCTTGGTACGGCCGGCAACATTGGATGGTATCAGTGTCCAGCCGAGGAAGAGCGAGAGGACGAATGGCACTGTAAGGAGGTACATGCCCCATTTGGTCCACTTGAGCTCAGGTGTATTGGGAAGCAATGACATTGCAAGGAGACCAACAAATGGTGGTACTGAAGAGAATGCCATGATATACATGCGTCTCTGGGGGACAGCCCTCGTGTAGAAGCCCACAGCGACGAAGATGAGGACAGAAATAACTGGTTAGATTGGTCAGCACTGAACAAGGAGAAAGAAAATTGGAGTGTTGTTACCTGATCTTGGAATACCGACAAGTAGGACTTGAAGCTGAGTGAAGCCAAAGGACTGATACATTAGCGACCCAAATGTCGTCAGACCACTTTGAGCAATCAGTATGGTATTTAAAGTATATTCAAAACAGAAAACTACTCACCCGTTGGGAACCGATGATAAGAATGCGTTGATCATAGAGAAATAAAGAGTAGGGTCCCGAAAAGCTTCAGAAACTTGAGGCCATGACCACTTAATACCAGTAACGTCTCGTCCTGCTTTGTTCTTGACAATTCGAGCTGCTCTATAATTCAAGGTATGTTAGTATACAGTGTTTTTGAACCAATGATATCAGACGAAGGGAGGCTTACGCCATGCGTTTCTCCCGTGCACTCATCCATCTTACTTCTTTGGGACTTCCAAGAAGCAGAAAGCAGACCAACGCCGAAACAATCGTGGAGGCACCCAAGAAGAGGGAGATGCATCTCCACGGCTCTAAGCCACCATACTTTTGAGCATGATCACCAATTCCATAGTTGACGAGATCAGAAATGATTCCGAATCTAAGCACGAGCTTGAATTAGCATCACAGCTCATCGTAGTTCGGGTGTATAAATACGGACCCTGCATTTGCAGATTGCCAGAAAAGGGCTCGCGAAGAATGCTCTTCTCTTCTATACCAGGTCCCAATCACTAAGACGAATCCAGGACTGATAGTGCATTCGAAAAAGCCTTGAAGTGCTCGAATTACCATCAAGTGAGTCCAGTCTTGCGCAGCAGCGATGGTGATAACGCAGATTCCTGATAATAAACGTTAACATCCTGATGAGGGAGACATGAATGGTTCCTCACCCCAACAGAGCATATAAATACTAAGGGTTCGTCCCAAAGCCCAACGTTGCAGCAAAAAGTTTGACGGGAACTCTCCGCAGAGATAAGTGAGGTAGAAACTATAGAGTTGCAATTATCAATACCTGAATCATCCGGACTTCTTACTCGGCAACACTTACATAGTTGTCAACCATTGGTATTGTTGTCCAACCAGATGTGTATCCGTTCGAAGGCCGAAAAGGGCCTGTGTACCGAGGGAAGTCTTGTCCGTTTGTTGAATACCATAGCAGACCCACCTAAAATGTTAGATTCAATTGTACATGAAAGGCCCTTTCAATACATACATGAGTGGAAGTAGATATCGATCGATCTTCTTCAATAATGTTTTGTATTCCTCGGGGGTGTAGTCTACCATGGATCGTGAGTACAAAAGCAATAGACACTTTGAGGGCTCACAGATTGGAGGTAGGAGAGACTAGGTACACGAATGATTACATACCGGACTCTTTGATAATGTCCTCTCCATCCACAACTACAACCTCGACATCCGAAGAAGATTGATCTTTCTCGCTGCTCTTCTCATGGATTGGCGGCTTCTCGTCGTAGGCATGAGCAAATGTTTGCTGCACAATGCCTTCTTGCGTGCCAACGATGGGCAACGGGTGGTTTGGATCGTATGTCGAAGCCATCTTGAACGCAAACAGGTTGTTCAAACCAAATGACAGAGAAAGAGACAGAAAAATCAGTTTCCGAACCACTCTTAGGCACACATCCCATTATATACAGCAGCGTGTGCTTCGACGATCTGCATCTCGCTGCATTTGTACCCTCCCCTGGAAGCCTTCTCGATAACGATCGGCCGAAAGGTGATAGCTGAGGCGGAGGAGGAGGACTATGAGTATGCACGACATTGAAGATAAAGACATCCTACTTGCCTACCATTGGGTCAGTTGCGCACGAATAACACGCAGAGCCAAGGTCAGATTTCCTATTTACAACTGTAAAAGGCGATCCTGATAGTGACCTGATTGCGCGGGGGACAATGATCCTGGTTTACCTTATCGCCTCCGGACGCAACTCCAAGTGCGTTCCATGGCTGCTTTCGTGGCCGATATCAAGCCACAAGGGATAACGTATAGGATTGGCTTATCGCGTCATAATATTTGAGATTGCTCTACGAATCACCACGTCGACCGTCATACAAGGTAAAGCAGCACCTATCAAGAGGCAGAGCAGAGCGCTGCTGGGTTTAAGATAACGGGGAGATGGCCCGGCAAATAGACCTAGAAACCTTACCTGAGATATATTTGTAGCTTCACACAGATAATGAATGGTACGTGCATCATCGGCTGTACCCAAAGAGGAATTCTAGTGTCGTTAACCAGGTTGTGTCTGGCATTTTATCGATAGGGCTCGGGGGAGGTGGCAATGCCCCGCAAGGCACGGGCACTCACCAAGTGGAGGGAAAGAAGTTGCACCATTCACCTAACCTGATCACCTAGATAGGCAATCTCTCGATATGTTGAGCATGCTGTCCGATCTCCTTGGGCGGCATAGGTGGGATGAGCAGTGGAAATTGCCGAGGCAGGTAATTGGCCCTTCACCGTATCGCTGCCCGTCGCTTATTCTGAAGAGAGTTAACTCAGTGGACTTTGCAGATGCCCTTGACTCCTCTATGCCTTCAAAAGGCAAAGAAAATTATTTTAACCAAAATCGTCGCATAGAGACACAGAGTTCTTTGAAGCATGAGGGTTTGCCGTAGCTTTCTGCTTGGTCCTGAGTTAACGGAAAGGCCGAGAGGAACGACAGCATGCATCGGCAGTCGCGTAACTCACTTGGCAGCCAAAAGCGGAAGGAGCCGTGCCGCCAGACATAGGGGATGGCCCAGCTGTCTCCTCCATTCTTGATATCTATATCCTATATTCAGATAACTGCCGACGATGTTGCGATTGCGAGAGAACGCACAGCCCAGACAAGGATGACTGAGTACAAAGTTAGACAACGAGCTTCTGAAATCTAAATCCAGCATGCTCATCGACAACTCATCTTTTGGAAAAATACGGATTGCCACGCACGACAATTGATCTGATAAAGGTGCGAGCGAATTTGTTTATCAAGATCAGTAACGTTGCCAGCAGAATTTCGCCAAGCGTTAAGAGGCGCACTGTTTGCAGATTATGCGGGCACATCGAGATAGATAGATCTATGAGAGTTTTCCATCGGAAAAAATCCCTGATTTCCGAACCACTCTCCCTCCTGAGTGGAACGATACGATAAGCGTTTTCAATGAGATATTCTGGCCCAAAATCTTCGGTCCGTATCCATGACGTAAAACATTGCGTTTTATCTCAAGTTACACAGGAACTCAGATTCTAGAGGTTCTGGAAGGCCATGGGTTGAATCGTTGGACCGGCCGGACCATTTCATTGGCTTTCCTACGAATCGGTCAAGGCCAAGATTTGATCACATGAATTCACAAAATAATAGACCTCAATCATTAATACGAGTCGAGTATCAATAAGTGTATAGATCTTAGTTATTCAGATTATCTACGATAACTGTATGGATTATAGTTATTCGGATTATCTACGATAACTGTATAGATCATAGTTATTCAAACTATCTACGATAACTGTATGGATTGTAATTATTCGCATTAAATTCGAGCTCTGCTAAGAACTTTATTTCTAAAGCAGAGAGATCGTTCTCTCAAACTAATACCATAGCTGATTGTATCTTCATGGCATCGCGGGTTTCTGCTGTCAAAATAACGGCCTCTGAGCTTGGCTGCCTTCAATATGGCACCTCGACCCTATAATTCCGGACCGAATTGTCGGGCATAGATGGAATACGTCTTTGGACTTTCATTCCGTACTCCCATTGGCAGGTCTCATATACACACAAGTACTATTAATCAATGATGGAACTGTATGCCCACTCACGAGAGCTTGAGAACATTAATCCGAAACATATTTGTTTCTTGATTTCACTTTACAGTGCTCTTGAAAGGGTTTCCATTATGCTTATGGTCCGCTAGCCCAATATAGTCAAACTGCACAATGGGCTTTCTGCACTCACAATGGGACTAAAAGGCTTCTTTGATCCAAACAATGGCGTCGCAAAGTCAACTATAGTCTTTCATGCCAGTCTTTGTTGGAGATCCTAGCGAGCTCAAAGGGGGAGTTTAAACAATGGCCTTAATGTTTACAGAAGTCAATATATATAATCGTTATCCAGGTAGTGATACTCCAAATGCCCCAGAAATTCAACAGTAACAACGCATCGGGTTTTTGAAATCTGTAACGATTCACAAACCCTCAAAACGAAGCCGAGCATCTCTGCCAGTCCAAGATGTCTTTCAGCTTTCTTCAACATTCAGTCCAAGCTGTTGTTGCCTCCAGTGACAGGGTCCAAGCACAGGAACTCCTGGAAACCCTACATCAGCAACCTCTTCCAGAAGAGTATTGGCCAACAAAAGTCAGAGCTAACCCGACGCAGTTGTCCAGCTTCGCCGTCTCATTTGACATCGATGGTGTTCTTCTTCAAGGTAAACATTGTCTTCCAAATGCATCGGAGTCCATCACCCTCCTCCAGAGATTGGCTGTTCCGTTCATTTTCCTGACCAATGGAGGTGGAATGTCTGAAAAGGCTCACACACAACGACTTGCCAATAGGCTCTCCGTGTGTCTCGATACCCGCCAGTTCATTCAAAGCCACACGCCTTTTCTCGACCTGATACCGAGATTGCAAGAAAAGAACGTCCTGGTGCTTGGAGGAGAACAGAGCAACAACATCCGCGAGGTCGCTGAAGGCTACGGCTTCAAGAACGTCATCACGGCCTCGGATCTCGCAGCAGCAAATCCCAGCATTTTCCCCTTTTCAGAAATCTCCCAAGAGCATCACAACAAGCTGGCCAAGCCGCTTCCAGCCGGTCCGCTCGTGATCGACGCCATCACAGTGTGGTCGTCTCCTAGAGACTGGGGTCTTGACCTCCAGCTCTGCCGCGATCTGCTCCTTTCAGACGGTGGCCTTTTGGGATCGATCTCCAAGACGGCAGGCGACGCAACTCTGCACAACCACGGGTTTCAGAGTGACACTCCCGAGCTCTTCTTCTGCAACCCAGATCACCTCTGGCCAACCGACTACAAGGGAGCAGATGGTCAGCCGCAGCTCAGATTCGCACAAGGTGCGTTCAAGGCAGCTCTTGAAGGAATCTGGTCAGTCGAAACGAACGGCAAAGCACCGCTAATCTCACGCACTGTAGGCAAGCCCGAACACGAAACCTTTGCATACGCCAACAACAAGCTCCAAGCTTACCAGAAGGTCTTCCACGGTGCAGGCGCCCCAGACATTGGGTCCATCTGGATGTTCGACGACAACCCAGCCAGTGGCATTCTCGGTGCCAACCGCTACGAGCGAGGATGGAAATCCGTCTTGCTCGAGACTGGCGTTCATGTCGCCGGAACAGTTCCTTCTGTCCAGCCAACGAGCATCCAACGGGATGTGAAGACTGCAATGGGATACGCTTTTCAACAAGAAGGCTGGTCGCTGCCCGAGGAAGCTTGGGTCTGGGCAACGAAGCTCACTCAGGCCATCAAGAAGCTCCAAAATGTCCTCAACAGCCCGTCCAATCCTCAGTCCCTGTGAGTGGATGAATGAAGAGACGAGACGGCGAGAAGGATAGCCAGGTACCAGAACAGGACAACGTAAGTCCTGTAGAAGTCCCAAAGGCTGAAGAGATGCATGTATCTTGCGACATCAGCATAGAAAAAAAGAACGAACATGTAAGTAGTGCTATGCAAGACATTTACAAGAATGATAATTTGAGCCACCAGATGCAGAACATCAACCATAACAATGCTAAGACAAAGAACTAATACGTGAAACGTGAACTAAGCACAGTTACCAAAGATAAATGACAAGCACAGAGAGCCTCTTAAGTTAGAAACGAGAGAAAGCTAGTAGTCTGGGAAGATAAGGTAAGCAATCACTCCAGCGTACAGCTAATTCGGGGTTTGAGTTCTTACACAAAATACATACTATACCAAAGATCGAGCTTTTAAACACGCGGAAAAAATAAGGGTTCAAGACATCAAGTCATAATATTTCATTCCCATCAAGGTGGGTCCTAATCTACATGTATTGATTCGTGTTCCTCCCCCAGCATTACGACTATAGTAAGGTGACAGCTGGAAAATACCGGGGCCCAGCAAAACCCTTCGCAACCACGCTTTGAATATCGATATTGCCCGTTTGGCTTGAATGAGGACTCCACATTTTCAAGAGAATGAATCTGCCACTAACAGGTGGATCAAATCGTACCGTGCATTTGCTCTTATCCCTCTCAATGAAAAATCTGGCATGAGGTGCCATCAACTCTCCTCCAACGGCCCTCACAGCTTCCTGCGTGGCAATCTGACTAGCCTCAACAGCTTCTGCAAGGGTGATATTACTCGCCGTCTCTCTACGGCGTGGTCGAGTTGAGCGGCCTGGGAGGTTATCATCATGCCAAGGGTGATCATCGCCATCCTCTGATTCGGAGCTTTCTGACTGGTCAAATCTCAAACCAGGGGCCATTCGTCGTGATTGCCAATGCCGAGTATGTGGAGATGGAGACTCAGCTTCCGAGTCACTGCACTCGGTTGTGACCTGGAAGGGCAAGGTGTTGACTGTAAAATCCGATGGTATCTGAGCCGTGCGGTAGTTACACTCTTCATCCTGGAGACCAATGTCGTACAGGCGCCGAGCTCGAGCTTGTGAGGTTGTCATCGAACCGTCGTCGTTGTGCCGGATAGACATAATCGGAGGTAACTCATTTGCCCGTTCTGAAGCTGATCGTCGGGGACGTGGAGGTGAATACTGGATCTGATATTGGGCAGTCCGTGTCAGGAGGTCATCAGACGTCATTGATATGAAAACCATGCCTTCCTGAACCGGTGCTGTGTAACCACTTCCTGGAGCCTTGATGATCAACTCCTTCAGGCTGAACACAGTTGAGCCTTGATGTCGTAGTACAAGATTGCACCTGTTTCCCTTCGTGCAGTATACTGAAGCATCGCTCTTCAATACGTTCTCAACAGAATGGTCATCATTGCCACTGCCTTCGAATATTCCTCCGTCACAGCTGACTATTTCCATCTTCAGTTGGCCCGGCTCGACTTGACCGTACTTTCCATAACTAAATCCAGTGAAACCAGATTCGATCTTCTCGACATCTAATTTCCGTCTTTTCACGCGGCGATACTGCTCAGACTCAGCCGAATATTCTTGCGCTGTGAGACTAGGCGAGGCTATCGTTGGCACCGGAGAGTCGAGTAGGGCCCTCAAATTTGAGCTTGCTGCTTCCAGCTGCCTATCTGTATGCTGGAGTGCGCTTATGGCACTATTGGTACTGTTGGCTCCAACGGCAGAACGATGCCCATCTAGATAACGGCTGCTTGTTCCCGTGCGCCTGCCCCTTCGTGCCGTCATTAAAGGTCTTCTCTCTGAACGCGATGGCACTTGTGGTTCTGATCGTCGCTGGGGATCGGGCGATGGAGGTTGTGGGGGTTGTGGAGGTGGTAAGACGAATAAAGGAGACGCCTCAATAGCCTCTCTTTGTGACCTCCGTCTATCCGCATCAGACTCTGAAGACATCGTTCTTGAGAATGGGTTGCTAGGTCGAAGTCTAATCAGGTTTCCTCTCAGGCGGTGGTAGCGTTCTATTGCTCTATAGAGTTCACCCGAAGGACTAATATCTGCATCTGAAGCCTGGTGGTTGTCGAGGATCGCTCGCACGAACCGATCTGCCGTCTCGTGCTCGTTGTTCGTCGCAGGCGGATCGTCAAAATTACCTTCCTGCAAGTTATGTTTTAGCAAGACTCGTGCAAGTGTTGTCCAAGTCAAGGTGTTCCAAGAAGAGACGTACCATAAAGGGTAGTGGGTTCGGCATGGATTGCAAAGCAGGGAGGCGGCGCTTGACGCTGCGGCACGCACAGAACTTCCAGATCGATGGTATATAGTGTCTCCAGTACAGCAGAGACGATAAAATATGAGCTCCGTGTCATCTGGCACGTAATTCTTGCTGGGGATGATATGTCAGAGAGGCAAGCTGGAAGGTCAGACGTTAAGGTAGGGTTGATGTCCGGCGATGGTAAGTGGTTGCATTATTCTGTGGGGAAGGTGGTGCCTCTTTATCGGCTACTGATAAGGGCACTGCTTGACGCGCTTTCTACGAAAAGACCATTCCAGGCACAACCGCGATTAAGCTACCTTGACCAGGCGCATTTCGTCATTTTCACTTTCAGCAACCACGTCTGCAGCTCTCTCTGCCACTCTAGATTGAAGAAAGAGCGCAGATATCTGAGATCTCCTGATTACAGCGAGAGGCAGATGATCTGATGCATTTGCTTCACTAACGTCGCAACGAGCCTCTTCCAACTCTCCAAACCATCTGCCATATTCCCTGCTGCAACATTCTCGATCTTGACAGATAGCTACCATGGAAAGTCAGATCCCAGGAACAGATCAGCCCATCGTGGCAGCTGCTCCAGCCTTACCCATCTCGCAGGTTCAACCTTTGGAAATGGTTGACTCAATTGCCAACCCAGCAGTTGCTGCTGCCGAGGGCATTAGTGCCGGTATGAAGGTCCCGTCGCAAAGAAGTATTGCCATATCTTTCTGATAGCTCTCCGCAGATGAAATCGCTCTTTACGACAGACAAATCAGGCTGTGGGGTGTACAGGCGCAAGAGAAGATCCGAAATGCCAACGTTCTCCTCATCACTATGAAAGGCCTGGCCAACGAAATTGCCAAGAACTTGGTCCTCGCAGGCATTCACTCACTCACAGTCGTCGACCATGCTGTGATTACCGAAAACGATCTCGGCGCCCAGTTCTTCATCTCTGAGGCAGATGTCGGCGCGAACAGAGCTGAGGCAGCGGCACCACAAATCCGAAAGCTGAACCCGAGAGTAACGGTGGTTGTAGACAAGGAAGACATTCGATACAAGAAGCCTGACTACTTCGCAATGTTCGATATCATCGTTGCGACGGAGCTAGATCCAGATTCTCTGAATCTCATTAACATTGCGACACGAATCAACCATAAGCCCTTTTACGCAGCTGGGGTTCACGGATTCTATGGTTACATCTTCTCTGATCTCATCCAGCACGACTATGTCATTGAAAGAGAAAAGGGGAACAGGAACACCGTATTGCAGGCAGAGACGAGAACAAGAAGCGTCATCGACGTCAAGGCAAAGAAGGAAAATGGCAAGAATATTGAGCTTGTCACGAAGCGAGAGCTGTATTCGACTTGGTTTCTAGCTAGCGACGCTGCAACTCTACCACCAGATTACTTGAGGAACAGAAGGCGGCTGAAGGCTGTCACACCTATCCTCTCTTGTCTACGTGCGCTTTGGGAGTTCGTTCAGGTTAATGGAGGACGAATGCCCAGCACAAGTGAAGATCTCAAGCAATTTACTGTACTGGTAACGACGAAGCACAAGCTCCTCGGTCTTCCGGACGAGACGTTGCGCTCGGACGTACTTCGAAAGTTCTTGCAGAATCTCGGGAGTGAGATTGCACCTGTTACGGCCGTCCTTGGTGGGCAACTTGCGCAAGATGTCATCAACGTGCTTGGCCACCGCCAGCAACCAATACAGAATATGGTTGTCTTTGATGGTGACAACATGGAAGCGCCAATGTACGCCCTTCATCCTCAAGGCCCTCTTGGTGAAGAGCTGCTACCAATCTCCGAGAACGCTATGATGGTGAATGGTGGGAATCCATCAATGGCCGAATCAATGCCCGTTTTTGAAGCAGGCAAGGTTCAGGTTTGATTTTCGTATACCAAAATAAGGGTGAGGGCCGGTAATGCATGGTATGGGAGGATGGCGCCTGGCGTAATAGACTCGGCTGAATACCAGAAATTATTGATGATCTTTCAATCATCTGCCTCCTCTTCGCCCTCGTCATCTTTCTCCTCTTGTTTATTCGTACCCAGAAGCGGCGCGCCTTTATCACCTTTCCTCACAAAGATGTAACTTCTTGCGGGCCTTTCTTCTCCCTTCCAACCTCCGCCCGTTTCTCCTTTCTTACTTTTAACCACACCCAAAGTTCTCGCATGCTTATATCCTGGATATGCTTTTGCCTGAAACTTGAAGCTTTTCTCAACTTGCAATCCAGAGTGACGTGCCAGATCTCTAATGTTCCATAACGTATATGGTTCTCCCTCAAATAGAGTAACAATAATCGAGCTTCCAGACTTTGGGGAAAGAGATGGTAGGGCTGCCTTGAAGAAGGCAACTAAAAGTTCTGATCAAAGCAGCCGTTAGAGAGAGAAAACCTAGGTATAAATGGACCAGATTCTTACCTTGGTTGTACCTAACCTGCCGGTTAACGTCCGTACTCTTTCCACCAACATGGGGAAAATTGAAGAATATCCTATCCATAATCCCGACACCACCTCTCCCTTTCTTGTCTGTCCAGGGTGGCATCTTCATCGCATCAACAGCATATTTTACCACAGCACCAGCAGCTTCCAAGACCTCGATATTTTCTCCCACATGCGGATACTTCTCCTCCAACTCATCCTTCCCGCTCTCTAGCACAGTTGCTGTCACATTTCTACAGTCATGGTTCTCTACCAGCGATCGTGCGAAAGAAAGGTCGCCTTCTCCAATCAGTAGGATCTGATCATTGAAGAGGAAAGGTATCGTCGGTTCGGCTTGCGAGGCTTGGATATGGG
Source organism: Coleophoma cylindrospora (assembly GCA_003369665.1). Classification (NCBI taxonomy): domain Eukaryota; kingdom Fungi; phylum Ascomycota; class Leotiomycetes; order Helotiales; family Dermateaceae; genus Coleophoma; species Coleophoma cylindrospora. The sequence goes on along the minus strand of PDLM01000008.1, from coordinate 962,547 downwards.
GTTTCGGCTTGGGCGTGTTCGGTGCCGGTTTGGAGACTCGTCCCCCTTGGGTTTTAGCCAGCGCTGGCTTTGGTTTCCTGCCCCCGCTTGATTGCAACTTCTGCCGTTTGTTTTTACCCATCTCTAGACCCGTCCGAGTATTCCTTCCCTTGGAGACTCAACTTTCGTGGTTTGAGGTTTCTTTCTGCGCCAAGCGAGAGCTGGATATTTTGCGCGTCGGGAAGTTAAAGCTGCGCCGACCATCGCCCAGTCACGTGCGATGCGCACTCCAACAGACAATAAATGGCCAAGCAGCGTAAGTCAATTGAAACAATCTGGTTGTTATTATTTGATCTATGTCTTCTTTGACTTTCACAGACTATCCATATGTCTGTTGTAAGATGTCAACCAGTCTCTGGTAAAGAAACCCGAATGGATCGATCTCATTCTCATTCTCCTGGAAGGTATCCATTGATTTGTCGGGCGTAGAAAGAAACACCAGTGTGCATTCGACACTAGCTTGACTGCCTTGCCATTGGAGAACCCACCTTATGCTGAACCGCTCTAGCCCCCATTGCTTACTTATTATGCTTATTTCAACCTGAATAAGTCAAAAATATGCATTGATTGAGAGAGCGACTTATATCGATCCACCATCCGATCTTGCAAACTGGACCGCTCCACTCTTCTCTTGGAAACCATCTGTATTTACGCAAACAAGTTACGGCTGTTGTGCTTGAGAAATGAAAGTCATAGCCCAATCGTGACTGCAACTTCAGAAGCCTGGTCTCCCAATGAGAGCATCCTTTGTTGGGTCTACAAAATTCTCCGTCACTCGGAAGAAAAGGTAGCGGGAAATAAGACGCCAAATATTGAAGTGAAAAGCCCAAAAAGCCAAAGAGACAGGCTAGGAAGATACAATCTGCAAAGAAGCCCAAAGGTGACGCCAAAAGTCAATTTGCAGATCTGCAGACATTCTTATCGAGCCGGTCTGTGGTACTGATAGGAGCGGCAATGAGGATACTGGGGTCTTATGCACGATCCATCAAAGGTCATGAGATCTGTGGCTTCGAAGCACCCCGCTCGCTCCACAAAGGCCCATTACTGCTTCCCCGCAGGCTCTCCCCCATCGGTTCCTTGCCGTCAAAAAGGCTGTTGGTGGAAAGTAGTCTTGTTAATGCAGTCCAATTTATATGCTTGCCTCCAAACGTGACGATATGGACCTTTTAGGCAGCTGAAGTCTTGTTGCGTGCGGGCATGCATGAGCAGTTACTTTAACGAGTAAGCAAAATGTATTGTTCCTGAGAGCTGCATATGACCCGGCTTGTAACCGGAGCTTCGGGGGTAACATATCCTCATGGATAAGTTGAGTATGTCCCTCGTCCCGGTGGCAACATTGGTCACAATTGAGGCTATGGAGTATTGTATAAAAAGACGAAGAAGTACTTTATCCTTAAGGACCTCGTGATCCTATAGTTGTGTACATAATTGATGTTCAGCACAATGAAGCTCCAACAATGTTTGGCCGCGAGCCTCTGCCTTACTGGTACGGCTGCTATCAATCTTACGGTTTCTAGCAGCGGAGGAAATGCCAGCTCCCCACTTATGTATGGTTTGATGTTCGAGGTATGCAATATCAGTGCCTTACTTGCAGAAGAAGCTCAAACTTCATAGGACATCAATAATGCCGGTGATGGTGGTGTATACGCTGAGCTTATAAAAAACCGTGCTTTCCAAAGTTCACCTGCTTTTCCAGCAACTCTTATTCCTTGGGAAGGGGTAGGGTCTACGGTCATTTCACTCAACAATGCCTCGGTTCCACTCTCATCTGCTTTGCCAGTCTCGCTTCATGTGACAGGGAACTCTTCGACGCTGGGAATCTCGAATCCTGGCTATTGGGGCATTGATGTCAGGCCACAGACTTACACCGGCAGCTTCTATGTTCTTGGCGACTATCATGGGTTCTTCACAGCATCACTTGTCTCTGATATCTCAAACAAGACTCTAGCCACCACCAAGATTCATTCAAAATCGGTTTCTGGGGCCTGGGCGCAGCACAATTACACCTTGATACCGACAGCGGCCGCAAGCAATAGCAACAATAGTCTTGTCATTACCTTCAACTCCTTAGGACTTGGCGCTGCAGGTAGCTTAGACTTCAATCTGATCAGTCTATTTCCGCCAACCTACAATGACAGGTAGGCTAAAAGCCATGCTGGTGTCAAAGAATCTCTGTCTGCGACTAACAATGTGTTAGACCTAATGGAATGCGACCTGACTTGATGAAGGCGATGAAGAATCTTAACCCCAGCTTCTTGCGAATTCCCGGTGGAAACAATTTGTTAGTCTCAGCTATTCAGAAGCCTATAGTTTCTGGCTGACAGCACACAGGGAAGGGTTGAATCCACCATACCGATGGGTATGGAATCAAACCATTGGACCTCTCAAAGATCGTCCTGGGTACCAAGGCACCTGGAACTATGAACAGACCAATGGTTTAGGAGTAGTTGAATTCCTCAATGTAAGAACCTTCTTCAGCCATTGTGCCGAATGTACTTTGCCTGATCCTTTCATAGTGGTGTGTAGATCTTGGCGTAGAGCCCGTATGGGCGATTTGGAGTGGTTTGTGGTTGAGTAAACAAGTGGTGTCCAAGGCAGATCTCGCGCCATACGTACAAGATGCCATGAACGAGCTGGAGTTCATTATGGGCGACACTTCTACGACTTACGGTGCTTTACGTGCTTCACTAGGATATCCAGAACCATGGATACTAAAGTATATAGAAGTTGGTAACGAAGATAACGTCAACTCCGGGCAAAGCACCTACCAGTCCTATCGCCTTTCGATGTTTTACGACGCAATAAAGGCTGTATATCCGGACATGATCATCATGTCCTCTACTTCGAACGTAGAGTACGCCGCATCTGCAGAAGATTACCACCAGTATACAAGACCAGATCAGTTCGCCACTGAGTTTGGCTTCTTTGACAACTATCCAGTCTCCCATCCCACGCTGGTCGGAGAATATGCCACAATCCAATATAACGACGGCAACCTCGCCCACGGGGCCAATTGGACTAGTCCCAAAGCTCCACTACCATTCTGGATTGGAAGCGTTGCCGAAGCTATATTCACCCTTGGCATCGAGAGAAATCAAGACAAGATCATCGGAGCATCATATGCACCAATGATGCAGAATATGAATAGCTTTGAATGGACCGTGAGTTTATTGCCTCCGGTCAGTTTCGCGACATCATCCAGTACTGACAGAGTCTCCAGCCTGATATGATCCAATTCGCGGCCGACACAAGCCTCACCACATATTCAACCAGCTATCATGTTATCCAGGTATATTCTCTTCCACATTTTAGCAGCCGCTCTAACCTACTAACAATCCCAGCTCCTCTCAAACACGCGAACTACAACCGTCCTACCTGTGAAGTCCGATACAGCCTTTAATTCAACCGACGTCGGAATGGCGTACTGGGTCACAGGGTCGAATGCAGAGAGTTACATTGCCAAGTTCGCGATCTACAACACCACTGGCGGCGCAGATGTTCCCTTCTCCATCAGTTTCCCCACGACTTCCACCACGGCAAGCTTGACTTATCTCACGGCCGATGACCCATACGCCTCGAACGCGTTTGGTGGCGCGAATGTCGTACAGACTACCACTGTCGATCTGACCGCGGGTGGGAACGGGACGTTCGTCTTTTCATTGCCGCAATGGAGTGTTGCTGTGCTAAAAACCTCGTAAGCCCATCCACAGGTATTCTAGCTTGAGGTTCGGAAAGTGGCCGAGGGAAAGGGAGCTCGTGGTTATCTCTGGGTGGTACAACAGCTGTAGCACAGCCTCAACAGTCCATGCGGCTACAAAAAATAGTGCAATGCAAATGATTGTTATGTACTGAAGTTATGAAATGAAATAGCGACCGTGCCAAGGAATCTCCCATTAGTGCATCGCTAGAATTACTGGGCTCTTGAGCCATAAATTTAGCGAGCATGCTAGCCTGTCTGCACTGCAAGATGCCGACGACGAGAGTATACTACCTTCCTCCCAAAAAAGTCTGTTTGAACCCAGGTCATATAGCGCGCTGCATTAGAGATGACAAGGATTGAAACCTTGAGGTTAAGGTAGAGCGCGTCCTGGATGCCAATGGCACCATCAGCTCCGACGCCGTCATGTTCGTCCCTTCCTCTGAATCCCAGCCTCTTGAGACTGTATTATCTCTGCATCCCAAGATGAGATGAAGATTTATTTCTATATGCCATGAGAATTGAAAAGCTTCTGTTTCGTTATCGCATGCCATCGTTATGCTATGACGTGCTTCGCAACGCTATAATCAACTGTTGCATCGCAGATGAGTATCCTTAGCAGATTTCAATGCCGAATCTGCTCAAGGCATTTGAAGGCAGCGAGCTTGAGACTCAGGACTGAATCACCAGGCATTCTGACAGGTGTCCATTGAGAGTCTGTTCGCGCAAGAGGCCCCGAAGGCTTTGTTGTTGGACTGGGAGATCCCAGATAATTTTCAGTTCAGTTTGTGTTTAGGATGTATTTACTAGCCTTGGTACAACTTGAAGAGGCTAAAAGATGTGAGTCATTCACCAACCTAGCTAAAGACGCGTGGAGAAGCGCGGGGTGTAGATCTGCGTGGAAAAAGCTGGGGGATTGGGACTGTTGCACGTCGGACAAATCTCTAATTACTTTTAGTGTAGAGAAACGATTGGAGAGCGCATTCTCTCAGCTCAACAGGTAGTGCTAGTGCCTTTACAAAGCTGTAAATAGAAGCTGTCGAAAGTATATGTTAAGCCGGTGCGGCAGGATTGGTTGGCAGTTGAATATTGTTGCATATCGCACAGCTCACTAAAAAAATACTAGCTTACAGGATTGATTGGATATCATTGCACAAATACAGAGAGAGTACAATGCGCTCCAATCAAAATCTTTGCTCTTTAGCATCGCGTAGGCCATGTGCTGGTGAAGTGTTGATCCGCTTGTCGATCCGCGTGTTGCGCCGCGTGGGAATGAATCATACCAGGTCTAAACCCAAGATTCTGGGGTTTGTTGCAAATCGCAAAAACCTTTAATTACTTTTAGTCTCGAATCTGATTGGAGCGCATTGGGCGAGGTTCTCTTTGCGCTCACTGCTGAATCTTGATATGCAATGCGCCTTGCCATATATTCATATCTCAACATGCTCCATTTCTTTCCAAAGTATAGAACAAAAGTCGCCTGAACTTCCTCAACCAGCTCCAAAGTTCAGACATCAATGCGTCTTCTTATTGTGTTGCAATAAGCCTAGATGTTGATGTTGAAGACGCTCGCCCAAATATGGCACTAGCTGTCGACGATAATTATAACCTGCGACTATTGCGGCCTTATGAACCAGGCAAACCACACTCATGACCAAGAGACACTGGACCAGACCTGCACAGTGTCTGGCCCCTTCATCTAGTTGGTATGGTAGCGACTGCCTTCCGCCCAAGAAAAGACAAACCCAAAAGGCCACAGAATCTGCCAAATCTACGGGTAGATCAGTACAACACCACTGCAACGAGTGCACTTGCTTGCAAAGTACAATATTTTGGTTACGATCCATAGCCTCCTTGAGTACCCATTCGACTCCAAACAACGTCAACCTGAAAGCTACCGCCTGACCCTCCGAACAACCTTCCCAAAACCGAATAAAGCTTCTTCAAACCCAAGTGCAATCGCGTCATATACAGATATCCGCCACGAGAGTACGGTGAAGATACTCCTTTCTACAATACCATACGACCAACCCAACCTCAACAGATAGCATTCGACTAGACCTCATCGATCATCGTCCTTGCCGATTTCGATTTCGAACGCGATCAGTTGAACATGTTTCAGATGCATGCATTCTCAAATCTCAAATCTTGATCGCAGATTTGTACCGCATGATCGAGCTTTGTTCTTATCCTCCTTGCGTTCACATAAGTGGTTGACGTCGAGGGTAAGTGCGGGTCAATTTCGCCAGCAGCGCAAACTACAGCACTGTCAGCACGACCGTAGAGCTGAAGAAAGCCAAAAGCAAATAGAAAAGCTGCCTTATTGAGATAGGTCATTTGAATATGCGACGCATATCGATACGTCTTGTTAAGCATTGTAGTTCAACTGAGCTTTCAACTCCTAGGCAAAGCGAGTATCTCTGCATTCTCTTCTGGCCCATCACAGACTGGGGAATACTACACAGCTAAGTTCTCACCCCATCATACTGACGTGAGTGTCTTACAGGCATGACTTCGTTTAGTGTACCCCATTTCAGCCTATACCGACGCCCAGAGGTGATAGGTATCTCTGAGCGCAATCCTCGCAGCTCGACCCTCAATGCCAGGATATGCGTAGTTAATTGACAATAAAGAGATTGATTACGTCCGCTTGCTGCAGCAGAGTAACCCAGTCGAATGTTCAAGTCCGAAACTCCCTAGCAATCTCACTTAGCTCAGCGACTAGAGAGTGTTTACGCTATCACGCCGCAACCTTGAGGCCCCGGACCGCTCCGCTAGTAACAACATGGAGGACGAATGGTTGTTCTTGGACCAGGGAACTGGTTCACTGACTTCTAACACACGAACTCGATTCCAAGAGTATGGAGAGTGTTGCATAAAGCGAGACTGCTGTATCTGACGCCGTATGGAGTACAGTGTTACCAAAGCTCATACGTCGCGCGATCAACGCCAAAATGAGGCATCGACCTTGTGGATTATTGGGCGGGCATGGGGTCGGTGCGGGAAGGTAAAGCTCTAGACGTTAGGATCAGCGTACACAAGGTAACGTGTGCTGACAGCACAGCCAAGATGACACCTTGGAGCCCTTCGAACTCAATTCCAACTCTGGGTTATTCCCTTCATTCAATGGCTGTCATCTGTCGTGCCTCGTCGAATATACTGTTTTGAAACAACGATCATATGGGTTAGGACAAGAGTCTCAAATCAGTTGCATTTTGCCAACCTATGTTCGAAGAACCTTCTACCGGGACGGGCCAGTTAGGGAAGGCACTGACAAATACGGAAAGTGGTCGATCATAGTAGAGCAAGAATGGGCAATGGCTTCGATCGACAGCGAGTCAATGGGCATGCAAGGAATGAAAATAGCAAATACGTGCCGTCCCATGATGAGATGGCAAACCTCCGTGTATCCGATGGACAGCAGTCAGAAGGGGAAACGCATGAGCGAGAAACGCTATCGAGTTTCTTCAGGACAAGGAACCCCGGATTGAATTATGCCTCCTAGTAGCCACAATACTTCGCACGAACCACCACCCCAGAGCTTCAGCGCATTGAGAAAAACAATGATCGACCTTCCACATTAGATCGATCTTCCGGGAAATTTCTGTTTCTAATTTCCAACTAACGAACTCGTTCCTCGCTGGAAATTCTACGGTCGAACCGTCTGAGCCCATATATTCAGGAGTTGCTATTGCATCAAGGCGTGGGACACAAGACTTCTCGATATATCATGTTTCGAAGTTTCTCGAAATGCACAGCCCTCTCTCTAGGCGCGAGGTTGTTATCGTCTCGTTACTCGTCACTCGTTCCAGTCCAAGACATGAGATTTTCTTCGTCGTTAATGGCTATAGCTACGGATGGCCCCATGCATATCTGGAGGCAATATACATTCGCAGGCAAGAAATCGATTCAGCTGTTCTAGGATGGCATGTTGGAGCAACCCACTCACCTAATAGGATACAGGCGTGCGCTAATGACAGTTGTGGTACTCGAATCTTCAACTCCGTGCCACGGCCAAGTTCTGCACGCAGGTTCTCGCATCGATTTCATGCAGTGGCTTAGTCGATCCCTCGGTTCAAGAGACTATAGGTGTCACAACTAAGCTCGCAGGTGGGAGTCGAGTGCGAGCTTACGGCGAAATGAACTGTGCTTGCATGCGCCTGGCACGCCTGGGTCCTGAGGGGCGTCCAAAGCCCGTTGAGCCATCAGTGTACCATATATCTCGTGTATTATATGCAGGGATTAGTGATATGCCGGCAATTACTGATAGGTTCTTCTACCAGCCTCGTCGTTGAAACATGAAACAACTCGACTTTCGAGCGGCAAGACTTGTCAGCATAGTCGATAGTGACGCGAGTTTCCAGGACTTTCGACGTAGCCGATGTTGGCCGCACAAATAGGCGCCCAAGGAGGTCGAGCTCAAGTCACACTCGTCCTGTGTGTCGCTGGTGAAAAATGGCCCTGACCGCGACGTAATGCCATTTTGTGAGACCGTCGGTCAAGTTTCTGCAGCCTTTCTGGTCACGGGACGACGATCACGGCCACTCCGAACGAGGCAAATGCAATGCTCAGCCGCAATCATGTTGATCTATACTTAGCAGCAATCAGAATTCTTCTAGCCCACGACTTCTCGTGACTCAGTGACAGCTCAATTCTGCCTGCCGACTACCTACGTACGACAGCTGTCGTCCTCGCCACAGATGACGGCGCATCTTAACGACTCAGTCGCGATCTTTGACGCCTGACGCCTGCCTTCAGCAACGGCCTTCCCGGAAGGCCGCACATTCAACCTAGTCGTTGCAGGCAGGCGGAATTCCCACATGCCAAATTTTGCCGATGCTCTTCCTTGCCTGCGCTTTTCTGCTCCCACATGTGTCATCTTTTTGTCATGGGAGGTTGACATGCTCGAGAAACTTGGTATGGGTCGTCCAGGTTCAGAGGAGGCCAGAAGCTTGAGCCAGCTTAGTGTGCCTCTCGAGAAGGCACTTCTGGCAGCTCATTCGCTGTTATGTCTGAAGCCATTTTGAAAGAAAAGTCGTCTTGACGATTTGATTCGCCCAAATCTAGTCACCCATCCAAGCACTAACCAGGATTTACTCTAACCTCAAAGCAAGAATGGGCATCTACAGGTCACCAGCGCACCGCAACGTCTCGTTAGCACAACGACCTTCAAGGGTCGTTCGCTGTCTGGACACAACAATGGAAGGATCGCGGTTGGTCTTACTCGGATGAACGACAGAATTTCAGGAGGGAACATTTAAGCCTTCATGCAGGAGTCTCCTATTCTGGCATTATGGGCTCTTGGTAAGGTCCAATACAGCGATACTCTAGCCCCAAAGTTTCTCAGACTGCAACATGCAGAAAGCCGTGACTCTCCTATGGACCAAGAAGATATAAACCAGGTCCACAGAAGCAACACGAATGTATCACTCGTCAAAGGACGACTGCTGGCTCTTTGTGCTGCGTTTCAGGTGTAGGGGCTAGCACGTATGCGCTGCAATGCATTGTGCTGCAAGTCATCGACCTTGCTTTGCGACGATATCTTCACTCTTGGTCGCATCCGAGGGCCTGCGATGGAAGACACATCGAAGGCTTGACGGAAACCTAGCGACTGCAGAAACTGGGGATCTTCAGCCCTAATCACTCTTGTTCTTCTCTCAATGTAGAAAGTGAGTTTCAATGACCCAGATCTGGGTATTCCGACTGGGAGAGACAAGTCCTGTAATTTCAACGAGCATCTGAAGGCGGACGGTGGTGTTGGAGCGGGAGACGAATGAGAGCGACAACTTGACAGGAGCCGGGATCTGGGAAGGAGAGTGCAGAAGATGGTCTCGGCATAACGCACGATCAGAAGCCATCTAGCGCAGGTCAAGGCCGGCGCCATCGCAGCTGAGCTTGCAAGGGCATACTGGAACTTGGAAGCTTTTGCCTGCCTGTCCGTTTGCCTACGTCCTGCTTCCTGGAGGGTGCAGGATGCAGGAAGAAAGCTAGCTAGCTGCATGTGCACAGCCGCAGGCCCAAAAACCGAGGGCTCGAGTAGCGGGCGACTTGTGCTCCACTCCCCTTGACTCCGGCTGTTTCCCGCAGTCCAGCGCTCTACGCTCACACCACACCAGCCAGAGCTACCCGAACAGGATCACCTATATCTCCCCACCTACTCCCAGCTCACCATCTTTTCTTTCCTCTCTCTTCTGCACGATTATTCGTCCGTACCTTTTTCCTCCTGTTCAAGGCGCGCAAACTAAATCCCTTGTCTCGGGACCGCCTAACAGTTACGACCCTTTCTTTCCTTGCTACGATATTTATTTTATTTGTGTTTCCCATCTTGTTCCTCCATCGCAATTCTGGATCGCCTCGCCTTCACCCCATCGCCTATTTCTGCCCGCCTCTGAATCAAGATCCCCTCGCGCACCATGCCTCCGCAATTATTACCTGCGTCAGCGGCAGCTTTTGCGCCCCGGGCAGCATCCGTCAATGTGGTGTTGAGCTCAAAAGTCGAGCCTTGGTTGACGCAGACCTTGAAGCGCATAAATCGCATCAAGCGACCTCTCAACAGCGTTCCGCAACACCAGAGATGTCTGACTGAAACCTTGTCATCCTCCACCGCAATATGGACGATCAGCTCGCTCATGCTCCCCAAGGCGCCAGAGACAGAGTTACGCAAGGACTCCAATCCGCTAGTCGAAGCCTTGTTCAACTACCAGCTCATACACGTCGAAGCCTACATCGTCCATGTGGATATGGTTCTGCGTAACGAGGTCGCGTTCAAGCTTACGCCAGACTCTATAGAATCCCTCATCGATTATCACAAGGAGATCTATTGTGTCGACACCGCAGCAAGTACGTACAGCTGGTCCGAGAAGGAGATGCAAGTCAAGAAGCTCCACGAGGAGTTTGTGCAAGCTATCAACAAGTTCGTCTACAGGACACACGTCTCAGCTCTGGAAGGATTGGAGGAAGATGGTGCGGGCGAACTTCTATGTGGCAAAAGTGACGAAGTCAAGACGAATATCATGGGACTCTTCCTCCCACTTTTACCACCGCCACCAAGAGTCGTCGATGTAGTCCGGCCACCACCTTTGTTGCCTAGCTCACCTGCAGGTGCGAACTGGTGGTCACAGTCAAATCTCTCAGTATCTGTGCCGGCGCCAGTTGAATCATGGCGAGTCATCCCATCAAGTCCAAGTACAACGTCGTCGTCAAGCGACTCGCAGTCCCTATGGGCCAGTATGGGACTCAACGAGATACAGCTGCCATCGCCTGCTCCGTCTTACAGCCAGCCATACTCGTCAGCGGGGTACTTCTACAGCTCTCCCCAAGTGTCAGCACCCATACCGTCTCTACCTCTGCCTAGTATGCTCGCGCAACAGCCATGTGGCGTGGGTATTGGCTATGGTGGATTCGGATGGGATAGGTATCAGGAGTATGCAACGACTATGTGACAATCAAGGCCTGGTACTTCCTCCTACCCTCCAGCCCATCTCAGGTACTAGGAAATCACGGGCGCCATCGATTGTACATGCTCAATACTTCTGCATACGGCCTCATTTGGGACGATCGACAACCTTTTAGCGGCATTTTGATACCTCCAATGGTGGCGAGGCATCTCGGCGTTTCGGCATCATCAGCAACTGTACAGCATCCTGGGAACATGAATATCCTCGCTCATCGTACATACTCTTTTTGATACCATTTCCTTTGTCAACTGATCTTTAGCGTAGCGCGTCTTTTTACGGGGTTTTATTGAGGGTTTCCTTTTTCGCCCAACTGCAACACAGCCGCAAGCACGGTTTTCCTTTCCTCATACGCATATGGCAGGGCCGGGCGGCGGGATAAATTCGAGCATTTTCAGGCCAATAAAGTCAGCGAAATATAGAAAAAGGGGGATACGCAGCAATGCAGGGCTCGGCGCGTCTGGATATTTGTTTCCTTACCTTTTATGCTCTATACCATTCGGGGTTTGGGTTATTCGCGGTTCGTTTTGTTTATGGATATGATATCGCATACGTTTTTTCACGACCTTTTCTTGGGCTTCATGGTACCCTCACGATCTTCACGGCTTGATGTTGGACGGGATTCTTTGGGTATTCTGAAGCGCTAAGATCACGTTGGGATGAATGAATGAATGGAATACATACCGGGCTGGGGTCTGCGTGCAGATCATCAGCGAGCTGACAACGAGCCGAGTATACCGATCGAACTGGGGAGCAGACGACAAAGTGATATGACGGCAGGTTCGCCACATTTTCGAGTCAACCGCGCTCGAGACCGGGGAACGCCACTTTTCTGTTCCCTTTCACCACCGAACTGTCACGATGGACGGCATCCTGCGAGACGGGACCGGACAGGGCGACATCCTTCGGAAGGAGAATGGGGACCAGGACGGGGAGACTTCCAGGTTGAGAGATTGTAGGTCATCACTACATACCCACAAGCATGAAATACGGGCTTATGGGCGCAATCTGTATTGGGAAGCTGCTGTGCGGTTATCTAATCCCATTACCGACATGAGATGCTGGGACATTTCGCTGCGAGCAATAACGACCTTCGACCAACTGGTTTTGGTTCAAGCGTTTGAAACAACAAAAGAAAAAGAATTTTATCGTAGTAGTAACAGTAATTTGATAGGTTTCTTGTTAAGTAAACTTTCTCCTCAGTCATTCAATGTCACCAAAAAAATATCACTACCAAAGATTCATGCAACTTCTTCTTCGCACTTGCTTTGCACACATGTTGGAACCCTGGGCTTCGGCGCTGTTCCAGAAGGCTTAGCTTGTCCACTCCAGCCGCCCGTGACATGTGAGATCTCACCCGCCCCGTCCTCACCATCATCATCTTGTTCATCCTTCTAGCCTTACCCCTAGCCCCCGCTGCTCACGCATCAAATCGAAACTCCGCAATGGCTCCTCCATCGGAGAGATTCGAAAGCGAAGGGAAGCCAACGGCAAAGGAAGGGTCCGTGAGCAGCTACTCTCCTGCCATGCCTCTCTCTCTCACCTCTTTAGCTTCTTACTGTATCTCACTCCCCTCACTGGTCAGCCCGCTCTCGAGCCTAGAAAGCACCGGCTTTGGCTCAAATTTACGACCTGGCCCTCCCACCCCCCGGTCCCATACGAACCCGTACCTGGTTCGCTACTGCGTCCTGACTGGCGCTCGCTTTGAAGCTGAAGAGGGGGGGAGGGGGGCTGCAAGAAACAGGGTAGGCATCGTTTTCAGAACTGCCTCGTCTCGTCTCCGAACCAGCCAGACGAGCGAGCGAGGGGCGCAAAAGGGCCAACAAAAAAATATGAGAGAAGTCCAGCGTCGTAGGTGCTTTCTCGTCCTTTAGCTCGCTCGCCTTTGGGGGATCGTCTCTCCTCTCCTCCTCGGGGAATTTTCCCATTGGCCCACTTACGCACGTTCTCATGCATTCCCGGGTGGCTTGGCTTTGCCTCTGCTGTGCTCGTCGCCTTTCGTTCCGGGACTGGGTTGATTTTATTTTATCTTATTTTAATTTGATGGTTTTTGGATGTTCTTGTGCTCCCCTCGTTGGGACTCGGGAGGCTGAGTGCATGCTGGTCGGGAGGGGGGATTGGGGCTGGCTGGATTCTTGCGTGGGTGAGGTGAGACTCAGGTGAGATTTCCGGTGAGGTGAGGAGAGGTAAGGTGAGGTTGGATGGTTGAGCGAGCCTGGAATCGGTGGCCGTCGCGAACTGGAAGCCCGATTTTTGGTTCGTTTCGGTCGTTTGGCGCAGGGCTCTGGGCTCCGGGCGTTGTTGGATGTCTGCTCGCGCTGGTAGGCTCCTACCTACCTGCGCGGCGCCCTTTGACGCGTGGAAGCTGCGGGTGGTCCTTCCGGTCTGCTCGTCTAGCCCAGAGCGTGCAAGAAACGGTGCAACTCAACTGGATTGACTCGATTGGGTATGTGGGAGGTTTCGATACGTTTTGGCAAATGGAGGGCTTGGCTAGGCTGTGCTTGGTTGGGAAGGTGGTGAAGCTGCCGCCACCTAACTTCTGGTAACTTAGCTTGGCTTGAGCAGACACGAGCTACCGGGTAGGTTTGCGGCGACAGACGCTGTTTGATAATGCTGCGCAGTTCGCGGCAATTGTACTTCACTAATTCAAAGGCTAACCGCGTCCCTCTTTTTTCTCCATCTGTTTTGAAGGGCCTAGGTAGATTAAGTAAAAAGGGGCACAAGGAGCTGATCCTTCTCAGCCAACAAGATCTTACAACCGCAAAGCTGCGCTGTAAGATCGCTCTAGCGCGAGGCCCCGAAGCACTAACTTGCACACTAAGCCATCTAACCTGAGTACCCAAACAAAAGAGTACACAATTACAAACGTGAGAAGTGGACGGCAACATCATGACCAAGCTCCTTGAACTTCGACATCCTGCCGGTTCTACGCTACACTCTTAGTCCAACTATAGCTCTCCGAGTCTCCGAGGCGCTTTGTTGTTGCATACGAGAGACGAGGGCCAAAGAAGCAAACGACATGAAAGCAGTGGCTACACGCTTAGTCCAACTATAGCTCTCCAACTTTGCGGGGCTCTTTGTTGTTGTACACGAGAGACGAGGACCAAAGAAGCAAACGACATGAAAGCAGTGGAGCTTATGGAAGATTAGACATCATGAGCACCAGAGCTTGGCGCAGCTCTGCGAAGCCTCTTGTTGCATACGAGAGACGGACATGAAAGAGGCAAACAGCATGAGAGTAGCGAGCGACGCTTAAGGGATATCACACACCACGAGCACAAGGGCTTCGAGTCTAGACTCAGGACAGGCATAAGCAGCTTTGCACAAATCTTTGGGACGGTTTTCAATGGTCGACGACAGAGAGCTTACAGTGGTCCGCTCTACACTGTCATTGACTCCAAGTGTTTTCGACTATCTTCTCCACGGTCTATCGGAAGGGTAAAGGGTGTTGGCGTCGGTCGAATCGCGTTGGCATCACACTTCCCTCATTGACTTTAAGATCGGCATGAACAACGAGAGGTAGAGTTTAAGATGCTCTAGCTCAAGGTCATCGAGGGAGCTCCATAGGACAATATCAAGGCATGTGCCTGCACCAATATATTATCCCGAGGATTCCTTCTGCATCGACCTGGACAATAAGGTTAATGAACAAGATGTAACTAGCTTATGCCTCTCAGGACGAACCGAGAGATTACAGACGTAAGAATACTGTTAATTCTCCCAAAGACTCCCATCCTAACTTATAGACACAGGCGGGTGAACGATCAAACAACTGGTGCGGTCCTCCCACCACTGCACGCAAGACTCAAACTCTCACAAGCGAGCGTCAACCCCCCGGAGCTATCCCCAACCCAGAAGAGGAAGGGTTTGCTGCCACTAACCGGCACGACCCAGTTCTGCGTCACGACATCCCAGACGCTGAGATCCTTCCGCGTGATCGTGAGCGTGAGGGTCTCCTTCCCGCCCGGCGCCAGCGTTGAGGTTTTGTCAAACGCCCGGAGCTGGATGATCGGAACATCATACGCAGAGTCACTGGGGTACTGCACGAAGACCATCGCCACGCTTTTCCCCGCCACCAGGCCCGTGTTGGTCACCGTGACGGAGATGCTGAACATCGTGTCCCAGAGCGCCGGGTTGCCCCCAAGATCACCGCCCGCAACGGGGTCAGCATGGCTCGTGTTGGAGTATCCCGTTGGGTACGCAAATGTGCCAGTGGCTGAAATGGCTTCTGGGTCGTTCAGATAAGGGTATAGATACCGCGATACAGCACTGAAACCGGTTGGCCAGTCGACTTCTGACGCGGGGGGAATGGCATTGCTATATACTGGAGTCGAGCCTTTTGCTGCTCGTGCTGGCGGGGTTGATGTTAGTGTTCCAACCGATGAGATGGTGGCGCTTCTGGTAAAAGTTGTGTAGGAGAGTCCATGGCCAAAGGGATAGCGCGGAGAGATGTTGTTCTTGTTCAGGTAGCGGTAGTCAATGTACAGTCCCTCGGAGAAGGTGTCCTGGACTTGACCCAGGGCAAATCCTTGCAGACTGACAGAAGCAGGGTAATCAGATTCAGCTACGGGAATGGACCATGGCAAATGCCCACTGGGTGAATAGTCACCGAATAGGATATCGGTCAGGGAATCGCCTGCTTCTTGACCGGGTAGATATGCAAAGACAACTGCCTGTACCGAGGGTAAATCGATCCAGTTCTCAACCAAGATTGGCCCAACGGTATGAACGACCACCACCACATTCGAGAATACAGCGGCTGCTGCTTCCACCAGAGCATCGCCGTTGTGCCAGGCGTAGAGACCACTAGCATCTCGATCACCGTTATTCCCTTCCACCGTGTGCTGGTTCTCACCCGAGTCACTGTTGATGAAAACGATAGCTATATCGTCAGCTCCTACGGTGGTGATACTGGGAAATGTATCAGAATTGTAGTATGTTGCGTTCGTGACCAGTTTACGATTGATAGCATCAATCGGGGCATCCAAATAAGGATAGTTGGCCTGTAACGTCAGAAGATTCTTACTAGCAAAGTTATCTTACTTACGGTGCCACTACCCCAGCCCATACCCAGAACACCAGTATCACAATCCCTCTGGCTACAAGAATTAGGTCCACTAGGGTTATTCTCCGCATCGGTGCCAAACACGAATACGGTAGCGGCAGTGCTCAACGGCAAAGTACTGTTCTCATTCTTGAGCATCGTGATCGCTTCTCTGGACACATTCCTCGCAACTACAGCATGGTCCCCTTGAACATTCACATACTGATTCGTAACACAAGTAGGCGAAATCAATGCGGCGGGATAACAAGGGCCCGTAGCAGCAGCCGTGTTTGCAGAGAAGTTTGGCAATGGGTAATCCTGATCCTGGCCAAGTTGGTACCATGTCGCCACGATGCGCGTGACCATATCATTGAGTCGAGAGACCGGCACCGTTCCGTTCAAGACGGCGGTGGACAGATCCGAAGCCCAGTACGACAGTCCCAGAAACGGGATATCGCCATCGCCGGGCATGGCCATATCCAAACCTGCCAGTGCAGAGCCTACTCCGCTGATTTGGGCCAGCCAGTCGGTCATTGTGATGCCCTGGAAACCTAGCTCGTCCTTGAGGATTCCGTTTATGAGCATGCTGTTTTGACTCGCTGCACTTCCGTTGACCTACGAAGGTTAGCGTACGGCGCCAGAGATAGAATGCTGCTCACATCATTGTAACTCGTCATCACAGCACCAACGCCAGTCTTGATACCTTCTGCAAAAGGCCAGAGATAAAGTTCATGCAAAGTCCTATCATCAATGTTGGAGCTGATGGCTTTCATCAGGCCGTGCGGGATGATATCCATTCTATATTTCTCCTGCTCATTGCCAACAAGGTGCTTAATTGTGGCGATTACACCATTAGCTTGAATTCCTTTGATCGTCTCCGAACCAGCGACGGCTTGGAGTACTGGATCAGTTCCAAATCCCTCCCAGCCTCTACCTCCTCTCGGCTTGCGTCCCAGTGGACCAACCATTGGGCCAAGCAAGATGTTGACTCCTTTGCCACGGGCTTCTTGTCCCAAGGCATAGCCGCGCTGGTAGAAAAGGTCTTTGTTCCAGGTAGCTCCGGTAGTGACCCCAGCTGGAAAAGCCGTGACTATATCATCAGCAAATTTACATTGATCTATAAGTCCTTAGCTTACTGTTATCAGTAGCTGCAAGGCCAAGAGCTCCATCTTGAAGACATAAGTTTGGAATCCTAAAATGAGCGTCAGCTTGGGCATTCTTCAAAAGTGCCACGATCAATAACTGGTCACAAACACACATGTACAGTATTTAGTACAACACGCCCATTACACGAGAAACTCAGCGATTTATAGCGGCAGTGCCGCTCCAGTACATGATCAACGAAAAAAGCAACGAACAGGCGACTTACCCGAAGCGAAGAGCCGAGCCAGTATTTCCGACACAGGGGCCCTACATGCCATATATAAATCATTTGCGCACTTAACCATTCACTACAACATCGCAGACTTACCATAAGTTCACCACTCCCAGATGTCAAGTTGACTTTCTCGGCCAAGCTGTGCCCGATACCAGATTAGCAAACATCTCTCACAATCACTCGCGCCCCTCCTAATACCACCTGGGTTACGGATATTATGAGATCCACCTCAGCAACTCCGTGATCCCAGCCCCAAAATGAGCAGAATACAGCGGTAAAATAGAATAAGGAGCGTACGTCATGTTGGCAACGACAACCTGCGCCTTGGCAAATGAATCTGCCCAACTGGTAATCCAACCTCCAGGCGGAGTAGGATAGTACGGCGCGGCGACATACTCGGCAGGGACGCTGTCTCTCTTCCCCACGGTGCCCGCCGAGTTCTTAGCTTCTGCTTCGAGTTTGTAGAAGCTTTTAATATCGGGTGCGAAGTTGGGTGGGGAAACCAGAGCGAGGGTTAAAGGGAGGGGAAGGAGTAGTAGAAGCAGGGCCAACATCTTCAAAGGCCGCTGAGCGAAGATAGAGAGGCAGCAGGGAAGGAAGACTGGAGAGGGGGAAGACCAGGAGAAAGAGAGGAGAACTCAAGGAGCGGGTGTGACAAGAATGTGCACCTATGGGACTCTTTATGGGGGTCACCAACACCCACAGCAGTATGTCCAGCTGTATCATTAAACTCTCTCGTGGTGCCCAAAGGGGCCACAGCTGAGCTAGTGATTGATAAAGAGGCAGAGGAGATGAACCCGCCGTGCATTGCGGTAACTCCATGTGCCTAACTGGTCCAGCTCCAAGCCTCCTCACCCGGTCAAGTGACCTCACGCAAATCAAGTGCCTTGGTCAAGCAAGTATCGGTGATCAGGTATGGGTAGGGAAGGTTACGTCCAGTGAGTTCATAGATCCCGAGGTAAGGTCAGGGTAGCCTGCTCGACGAGGGCGCCTACCGGGGAGAGGGGGACGGAGCCAAAGCGGGAGGAGGAAGAGTGAATGCGAGAGAGAAATGATAGAGAGAGAGATAGAGATAGAGATACAGATACAGATAACACGAGACCCCACTTCCCGGCAGCGACACTTCTGCGCTGCTTCAGCACCCACGAGAGAGCAGAGGCGCCAGCAAGCAAGCCAGCCTGCCAGCCAGCCAGAGGGCGCTCCCCCAAAGCAGGACGGTGTCTCGAAGGGGAAGCCATGCGCCGGCAGAGTGGAGAGTCGCGTGCCTGAATTGCCCTGCTCTGCCCTGCCATGCCATGCCAAGTCTTATCAAAGGCCCCCCCCCCCCTCCTTTAACTTCAAGTTGATCCTGAAGGAATCTCCGTGCCCATGACGCAGGCGGGTTTTTGTTTATCGGCGGGAGACTTTTTACCGCGGGGGGAAGGAGATGAGCTTGAGTTGTGGATGGCTGGCTGTGGGGCGGCGGCACGTGCCGATTTGCATTGCATGGAAATTCGATATCTTCTGCTTGCTGCCCCCGCAGATTGCGGCCTCGCTTAGGAGGGGGGG
>PDLM01000008.1:862592-943367 GCA_003369665.1 Coleophoma cylindrospora | reverse complement strand
TGGGAGGGCGGTTATAATAGATGTGAGTGTATGTGATGTGTCTTGTCTTGTCTTGTCTTGGGGCGCCCGCCGTTGAGCATGGACCGGCTGGAAGCCATAACGGCGCTGCATGTTGGACGCACGAGGTGCGGGGGAGGGACGGGCTGAAGAGAAAGGAAAACACTAGTGAATAGCAAGAGAACACTCGTCACGAGAAGCAAGATGGGGGGAAATCAAGGAGTGGGAGCAAAGCCATCAGGGTTCGTGGATACGCTTTTCATAACTCTAAACTAAGACGCATTTCTTTGCCTTGGGCCTCCGGTTGTCTGATTCGGGCTTTCCCCCGGTCTGTTTTGCCCGCATTGCTTTGCTTGCTTGCTTGCGTGCGGAAAGCGATCCCAGCCGGATCTCGACAGCATGCATGGCAATGAACCTGTCACTTCCACGCCAAAGAAAAGAAAAGAAAAGAAGAAGCCTTCCCATAGCCCCCCACTTGCTCGGTAAAACGCCCATCAAAAATGCAAAAAACCGCTAATGAAGAAGGGTAATAATATGTACAAGGAAAGTCGGGTATCTCAAGATATCGTATATGCAAAGGGAAAGGAGGGAGGGACGAGCATTAGCCGCACTGGGCGTATACTGTCTGAGTGACGACCGCCTGGACGGCTGACGACTTGGTGATGGACAGCATCGTGGCCGACGACTTAGTGGGTGCGGGCGGAGAGGCTGCCGGCTGAGAGCCCGATGATTTGGTGGCTGCGGGTTGGGCGACTGCCGGCTGGGAGTTCGACGACTTGATGGCTGCGGGTTGGGAGACTACCGGCTGGGAACCCGTTGGCTTGGTGGCTGCGGGTTGGGAGACTACCGGCTGGGAACCCGCTGGCTTGGTGGCGGCGGGTTGGGAGACTACCGGCTGGTAACTCGTTGACTTGGTGGCTGCCGGCTTGGAGGCTGATGACTGCGAGCCTACCAATTGGGGGTTGGCAGACGGGGTGGCGGATGACTTGGAGCTTGCCACCTGAGGGTTGGAGGCCGGGGTGCCGGATGACTTGGAGCCGGCTGGCTGCGAGCTGGGAGACGACGGGGTGCTTGATGACTTGGAGCCGGCCAATTGGGAGCTGGAAGATGGGGTGCCGGATGACTGGGAGCCTGCGGGCTGGGAGCCGGTCGACTGAGTCGAGGAATAAGTACCGTTGCCAGCCTCGGCGAAGAAAGCCAGGGTAGCGCAGAAGTTGTTGCGGTTGTCCGAGTCCAGAGCGGCGCTCTTGCCATCGACCGTGAGCATGTTGACGCTTGCTTTGGTGCTGAGACCATACATATACACGGAGCCCGAATTCTCAATGGACATGATGTTTTCTTGACAACTCTCGGTCTGGAGACAGGTTTGGTCGTAGTTGTCGAAGAAACTGTACAGACCTGCACCGTAGACAAACACGTCCTCGGAGCCGACAATACGCAGACCCCAAGCCTTGTCGCATCCGGTGCCGGTGCACTTGGAGAAGTCTGGGTCGTTGTAGGCGGCATTGACCGTGAATGGAGTGGTCGCCCCGGGGTTGGATTGGTAGTATGGCGTCTCGGTTTGGATCAGGGCCATGTAGACATTGGCGGCATTGGAGATCTGGTAGTTGTAGAGAACGGAATGCTCGGAAGAGGTACCATACATCCAGACAGGCCCAGCCTCAGAAGCGATCAAAACACCACGGCCATTGAAGATGTTGATCTGGTTGTGGTCGGTGAGATCAAGCTCGTGGTCAGCAACCCAGAACCAGTTGTTCTCAAGATAGATGGAAGACTGGTTAGTAACATGAAGGAGCATGAAAGCACCCTCGCACGCTGGGTTGGCAGCGGCGGTGACATTGGGGTTCTTGGCGCACTTGTCGGATTGCAGTTGTGTTCCTGCGGTACCACCAACTCGGAAGTGAACATCCCACATGCCAGCGGATCCTTGAGAAGCCTCCTTGACGTTCCACTCCACAAGGATAGCACCCGGCTGAGGGCCAAGAGTCTCAAAGACCAAGTCCGACATCTCAACCGAGCCAATATCACCAGGTTGGCCGACTTGGAAGACAGCCTTGGGGTTTGCTTGATCAGAGAATGATGTACTGCCACCGGCCATGATGAGGGGCCACATTTCACCAGTAATCTTGATATCCTTGGGAACCTTGACAGTGCTCGTGACGAGGTAAGCGCCGTGGTCGAAGTACACAATTGAGCCATTGGTGGCCTTGTCGAAAATGGCTTGGATAGCAGCGGTGTCGTCCGTAGTACCGTCGCCCTTGGCGCCGTTGGACTTAACGCTAATGAAAGCAGACACGGCTTCAGTCTCGTACTGAGGCTTCGATCGAGTGTAAACCCTGCCGGCGGAATTCAGAAGGGTGGCTGGCTTGGTCACTGCAGTTTCGGAAGCCTGGACTGCCTTCCCAACGGTGGCGGCAGAGTATCCACGACCCTGTGACCAGGATGCAACCTTCGCGTTGCCAGCCAGGATCGTTGCCTTCGTACCAGCATCAGCAATAGCAACAGGAACGTTGGTTGACATGTCGACATTTTCCATGATGAGTGTTCCGTTGGTGGCGGTCGACGAGGTTGTGTAGACGGTGGATACTCCAATTGGTGTGTTGCTGATAGTGCTGTCGAGTAGAAGGACTGAACCCACCGTCTGGGCAGAGGCTCCGCCATTTGCCATATCGATACCGATGTTCGCATTGTTGATGGTAACTCCTTGAAGCGTCCAGGCCCAGTTCCAGTTCATGAAGATAGCAGTTTGGCAGCCGTTGAAAGTCAAGTTGCGAGTGGTAAACTGTTGATTGCCAAAGAAAGCACCATACTTTCCACCATTGAAAGTCAGGTCCGTCATGAAACCACCAGATCCATTGTCCATGAAGACTCCTTGCTGAGCATTAGCAGTACCGCCATCTGTTCTCATGTTGAAGACAATGTTTTGAAGGGAAGTGGCTTGAGCAACCTGCCAGTGAATACCCGCACCCGCAGAGACAGGCATGGCTGTCATGTCAAGAACAAAGTTTCTGATTTGGCGGTAGAAATTGTTTTGATTGGTATACCAGTTGCTTCCCGAGTCATCATATGGATTGGCGTCAATCATCGCAATACCCTTGAAAGAGGCCAAGGCCTTGATGGTAGGGATAGTCACGGCATCACCAACGAACTGAGTGTAGTAGAGTTGAACAAGAGGAGCGCTGATGGCGTATGTGCCAGGTGGGAAATAAACCAAGGCCGGAGTGGTTGTGCTCGAATCGCATCCCTGGCCACATCGAGAACCGTCGGTGATAGCCTTATTGATCGCAGCAGTGTCGTCGGTACTGCCTGGAGAAAGCTGTTAGCACCCAGCAAATAAGCGACGGGAGGCAACTTACCATCACCAACCGCACCATAATCCTTTACATTACGGAAGATCTTGAAGGAAGAGTCGCCAAAGGCCACCGTGCCTTGGCGTGTAATTGAGGAAACCCAGTAGCTTGAGCTGGAAGTTGAAGGGGCAGTAGAAGCCTGTGGCGCGGGAGCGCCAGAAACGAGTAGAAGTAGGCGTAGAGCCACGAGCAGAGTGAGAAAAGAGAATGAAGCCATCGCGAAGTAGTACCAGCTGCTAATCGATGTTCCAAAAGAATGTGGAGTCTAGACACAGGAAAGGTTCGGTCAGTCTTGTGTTTTGTAACTTCATTCATAAAGGTCGTGGAGTGTGATAAGTATGTCGTTTGCAGGGAATATGGAGCGTGAATATTCTAGATTCGAGATGGAATCGTATCCGAGATTCGTAAAGGGAAGTTGTATGAAGAACAAAGAGAAAGCGAGGGACCATAGCAAGACTTTTTAAATCAATGTACAGTTCACCAAGGTGGCTGTTGAAAAGTACTATTGATGCGCCGCGAATATCGTCACAATAGGTGAAGGAAAGGCTGGGGCTAGTGCGATTTTGGGAGAGGCGACAATAGCAACGAAAAGCTGGGGATTCCACTTACAAGATGATTCACCAGCTCAGAGCGAGAAGAAAGAAGGTCTTGGAGGGACCTTGGTACCGAAAAGAGTGCGACTGCAAAAGGGCGTGGACGAGTCGTACGAATCTAAGGGGTCACCCTGACTACTTATATCGGATCGGGCACCCTCGCCTTCGTCCTATATTAACCCACGATCATGCCAGGGCCCAAACTCACGACTGGCGGCAAAAGCAAAGACCTCTCGGCCCCCAGACCCATCATCCATCGAGCCCGTACCATGTGGTCCAAGCTGATGCGAATGGGAATTAGGCTCGACCAGCTCCTCATCTCGGTGAGGGGCGCCGGGAGGCAGGGCTGCTTCACGAACGGCAGGCATGGAGGCCATTCAGCGGAATGCTGATATAGCTCGGGGGCCGGCTTAGCAACGACATCCATCCTCTTGCCACCCATCCACCGCGTCCAGCTGGGTCCACAGAGGCAAACAAAAACCAGCACACATGTTCATTCGAAGATGCTGGGGTCTTCTCTGCCGGACGTTGCTGCTGCAAAGACACGGAAATCATGCTGACTGGCGCGGGCAGGGGTCCTGCCCTCACGGTCACATCTGGATCTTGAGGCTATTCGGGATATTAGGGGAGGGAAGGGGTGAAACAAATAGTCGCGTTGCAGATCGCCTCAGGGTCGTTGGGCCATCCAGCTGTCATTGGACGTGGGCCACTGTAGGTGTGCAAAGGGCACAAGGGCACAAGGGAAGGGAGCCATCGCGGACAGCTCGAAGGGACGGTCCTTGCGCTGCTTTGAGTTTAGTCGCTCTGGCTTTCGGACGGGTGGCAGATCCAGCTGGTCTTTTCTGGTCACCGGCGAGATTCTTATGGACCAGCTATAAGATCGCTGGGTTGCCAACTCTTTTCCCGTGCTGCCCTCGGACGATTATGGAGTCGTGGGGCCTGGGCTGGGAGATTATTGTTACCCTACAGAACATTACAGTCCCAACCGCCGGCCAGCACATCCGTCCCATCTCCGCAGACACGTTCTCCCCTCCGCAATATACGGGTCGCGCAATTAATCTGAGGAGTTCTATCTTTGGGGCAGTCGTATTTGAGGGCTTTGCAAACGCTTACAGCAAGGAGCGCGCAAGAGCCCGAGCAATTTCACGAAGAATTCAATTGTCCTCGCCGGCCTTGCTTGCGTCCTGAAAACTCTGTGGAAAAGAAGCTTTTAAGATTGTTTCTGTTTCAAAGTCCTGCGAGATCAGATGTTGCACGAGCTGTGCATGCATCTGGAGTGGCCTTGAAATGTTTCGAACCGGAAAGCGCCTTGGACTGTTCGTACCTGTCCACGTCTCCGCCTGCAGGGGTACAGCGGGTCGCGTACGGCGAGGTTGAAACTGTGAAACATCCAAGGTCGGAGACAGAATGGCCTGGGAGCTGCTGATTCGCCACGACGTCCATGCTATTGCTTTGGCAGCGAGGGGCATTGTTCAAGTAAGGTCGATAGGCCCTGGGTTAAGCATCCAATATTTGGAGTACCATTGTCTCTGACTCCGCAGCACGGTAAGTTGGGTATATGACTGTGGAACTATGTCCACGTGACACACAAACCGACCCGGCGCGGAGATTCTTTGTTGCGGGTTTGGGTCACGACCAGAAGAATGCCATCTATATCCTCGGATCATCGGAGGTAGTAAATGCGTCAAGATGCGCCGGAAGACGCGAAAGTCGATTGTGAATCTTGTCTTGTTCGGGGGCGTTCTCCTTTTCATTCTGTACCTCAACGTATCCCCGTCAAGCAGCAAGGTCTTCGCATGGAATGAAATTCGCTACAAGACCACTGCAGCCAAGCTCCCCGATGCTCGCGGGGTCTGTCCAAGCTTGGCAGCCAGCTCCAAGCCAGCATTGGTTGTATCACGGGTCACAGCAGATGGCGATCCCAGTTGGTTGCAACCGCTGGCCGAGCGGTACCATCTCTGCGTGTACACGGCCGACGCTCCCGCCGACAAGAGCTCGGTGAATCTCCAAGTTCCCGCGAATCGTGGGCACGAGACAATGGGATACCTCACTTTTCTGATCGACAACTACGCGCACATCCCCACTGCGGGGGCCGTCTTTGTGCATGGTTCGAGATGGGCTTGGCACAACGATGCTCCCGATTATGATAACGCTGCGCTGCTGGCCCAGCTCAATGTGTCGAGGGCGCTGGCACCATGGGGATACCACAATCTGCGTTGTGACTGGAGCCTCAGCACGTGTCCGCCATCAGCACCCTCGCAAGGGAGCTTGGAGACGTCCATCCAGGCCAAGCTGGACCCATGGGATGCGCGGGCCGTGTCGGATGCTGCGTTGCCAGGTGCCCTGGCCGACCTGTTCGGAGACGCCAGTTCAGTCCTCGGTCCTGGCGATGCTGTTCGGTCCCAGTGCTGTGCTCAGTTCGCCGTTTCCCGCGAGCGTATCTGGCAGCATTCTCGGGACGAGTATGTTGCCCTGCGGCAGTGGCTATTGGATGGAAGCAAAGACAGCAATACCGACCGGCATTTCCAGAGCAGTTCCGCTGCTCCCAGTGATGATCGCATCGCAGGTCGAATCCTGTCGTATGTGTGGCATATTCTGTTCATAAAGCAGGAACCCACTGATCTTACGGCTTCGTCACCAGGAATCGACTTGGACCGCCTCAATTCCCAAGCGTGCCCGAGCGCGGACGCCTGCTACTGCCTCCTGTATGGACGCTGCAATCTCGATTGCCCAACTCCTGGTAGCTGTCGTGGACAGTATGAATTACCCAAGGACTTGAAGCTTCCCGTCGACGGACCGGCCTCGCCACTGCGCGAATCGTTGTGAGGTGGGCCTCAGGAACCAAATCTAGAATCCAAGATATACGGTCTGGAGTTCGACCCCTTCTACAAGCGCCATATTGAGACCTCCGGCCATACTCTGGAAATGAGGTGAAGAACGGAGCACTCTTGGAGCACTGGTATTCAACGAAAACCACATTGGAAGAGCAGTTCGTGATTCAGTTGAGCGGCTGAGGATTTTGGCAACGTATCAAGCAAAACTCGAAGGGATCGGTTCTAGATGTCGTGAGATTTAAGCAGTCTAGTTCATAAGCGAAGCATTACTCGTATATAAGGAGAAGGGTGAACGAAATACTTTGTGTTATAGCCAAGCGAAAGTTGATCTCACTCAAGGCGTCTTTTGCTCTGCATTGGTAAAATAGATTTGGTATGCACTGAGAAGATTGCTTAGAGAATGCTGTAGTTATAGAAATATTTGCGTGCAGACGGCGCTTCAAAGATTTCAAAATGCTGGTGAACCCAGACACCAATTCACCGCTTAGCTTTCCTACGGAACATTGCTACACATATATGCTATTCATCAGAGGGGAAGAAATACAGACAAGAACCCGTATCACTCCCCAGTAGGTATCCCACAAAAGCCAAGACGCCTGCCTATTCACCGGCTCCCAGAATCTAATGTCGCGATCCCGCTCATGACATGCAAAAACGCTCAGGTAAAATCAATGCGGACAAGAGAACGAATAACCCCAGATAATCACACGGCTTCCTGCTTCTCTTTCTCACCACTACTTAGACTACCCAGAGAAACGCTCATCGTACTCCCATTTCTCTTCAAGCCCCGCAGGCTAGCACCTCTCTTCCGTCCCCCTTTCCCAACATCCTGCCTTGCCTCCTTCAAGACCTCTTCGCCCTGCGGTCCAAGCCTGCCTAGCTTCGCAGCGAGGACCGTATTCTCTGCTTGCAAATCGCCGATCTGGTCACGCATGAGGTCCTTTTCTTTGCGTAGAACGAGGACCTCGGCCCGGATTTCCTCCAGCTCTCGCGCCAATCGTGTCTTTTCGTCCTTCTCGGTCGCCTTGCGCTTCTTTTCTTCGGCTTTCTGCTCATCCTTGCGCCGTTTGGCTTCGAGCTTGGCGATTTCTTTCTCCTTTTTGCTCTCCAGCTTGGCCAGTTCTCGCTCGTGGCGCTCTTCGGCTTTCTTTATTGCGTCCGCTTCCTTTTGGGTGTCTTCACTCTTTTTCTTCTGCTCGTTCTCTCGCGCTTTGCTTAGTTTCTCGTCTAGCTTTCGCTTCCTGTCCTCAAGTTTCTGTAATTCTTTGTCTTGCTGTGACGATGCTCGTGACCGTGTCATTGAATCTGTTTCTGTTTTGTCTGATGTTGCTGTTTTGTCCGATGTTGTATCGTCGATGATGCCATTCCTGGAAATAGGGCCATGCGACAGTGCTGAGGTGAAGCTACCAATGGATGAAGTGCTCGCTACCGTGGAGATGGAATCTCTGCGCATTGGAGATGCAGAGCCATCATTCAACGTTGTTGAAGAGTCTGGAAATTGACCTGGCAAGTATTTTGCAGTCACGTTTGCCGCTATGAAGTCTCCTGCCATCCCTGCTGCTCCAGCTACCATACCGTAAATACCGCCATCATTCGTCATGGCAGGCTCGGCTTCATTTGTAACTGGAGGCGGCTCCGAAGGTCTTTCATCACCACGTTCAAGACCTGCCAGATGGCCGTTAACATTAAAGTCTTGAGGTTCTTCCTTTGTGAGTATCGAAGGCTCTTTGTCGAGCGCATTCTCGGTATCGCCACCACTCTCGAGGTCCTTCAAGTCTATAGCACAAGCCCAATTCAAGAACTTGCTAGCGTCTGCAACAATCCCTCCTGGGGTTCCTCTCTCTATCAAGAACCGAGGCACACTTCCACCAGGATCACTTCTTGTGATCATGATCCACTCGACTGGATTGAGCTCATTTTCGTCGTCGACTTCCCTCCGCTTATCCATATCCTCTCCTTTCGCGTCCGCACCCCTCGACTCTGCGAAGGAAATTGTCTTCCCTCGCGCCCGGCCACTGTCGGAACGAGAAAGTCCGGAATCATCTTGTGAAAACTCCGGGTGTTGCTTTGATGCATTTCTCAATATGGCTTCCTTTCCAAGATCTTCGTGTTTGTGCAGGAGATTGGACGCAGACATTGATTTTCTGGGAGGCGATCTTGGGATCTCCCTTATAAACTCGACCGATTCGTACTGTCCTCGAATAAATCCGTCCCGCGGTTGCGCATCTGGATGTATGCATGGTTTGGAAATGACCATGTAATGCCGCGGGATTCCCTCCTCAGATTCCGAATGTGGTTTCAATGCTTGATCTGAAGTGATCAATAAAGTAACGAAATCTCTTGGGGCAGTAGGGCCTGGAAACTGTGCAGATAGATGATAGACTGGGTCGGTCCAAATTAGCACACGCTTCTCACCAAGCTGGATAGAACTGACCTTCCACATTCCCTACCCCTTCAATACTCTTGTACTCAACCCGTCTTTCACCACCAATCCCTCGGATGTTCCCCTCGCCAGGCGCACCTTGGACCTTCAGAGTCTCCGGAAATTCCCTCTCCAA
The DNA here is from genome assembly GCA_003369665.1 of Coleophoma cylindrospora. Classification (NCBI taxonomy): domain Eukaryota; kingdom Fungi; phylum Ascomycota; class Leotiomycetes; order Helotiales; family Dermateaceae; genus Coleophoma; species Coleophoma cylindrospora. Next base: position 934,035 of record PDLM01000008.1, on the reverse strand, counting down.
GCTCTTCTTCCATTTTGTGAAGCCCAATCCCTCATGAACGCTCTTCCTCGCGAACCACGCACCCTTGCCATCTTTGCCCCCAAGTTTATAAACACTTATGCCCAATGGATTGTCTCTGGGATTCAGCTTCACCGGTTTCCACTCTTTCTGCAGGGCCTCCACATCAGCGGGCGGTGGCGATGAGCGCGCGTCCGAGATCTCCATCTCCGAGGCATTGGATGCCGTCGAGCTCGCTCGCTCGCGCTGCTCCGAGGTGACCGAGTTTCCGGACGGCGCTGCATTGGGGACGGAATCCACGATCAATTGAGCTGCGCTGAAGGCGTCGGAGAGGTAGGGAGTGAGGGCTTCGGGCGACGAGATGGGGACGTCGGAGTATTCGGTAGGGCCGAGCGACTTGAGGGCATTGTGAAGCGCAGCCATGATGTTTGTGGCAAATTTCTACTCAGAAGCAGGGAAGAGAAGGGCGGGAGATCGTGGCCAGAGCCTTATAATTCGCCGTGGGAGGCAAAGAGGAATGGGGAAGAGTAATCTGCTGGAATCCGTCCGTGGCCTCGGAATGTGCCGGTCAGTCGCATGAAGGATGAATATGCAGGTTTGGATTTATAATGCCAGCCACGAGATCTCAAGGTAAGCTCAGCGTCCAATCGCACGTTCGTGGGTTCGGTGGTAAAAGGCAATTCGATCTTAAGAAGTGGGAGTGACTATGGAAAAGGGAGGTATTCGCACACATGGACGATGGCAGACGGTATCGATGTGATGTCAATTTATGCGTGTCATAGCCCGGGACGTTGAACCAGGGGTGGAAACAGGGTTATTCACGCCCGTCTCAGTGATGCCGGTGCAAGCGAGGAACCGTGTCAATGAGGGGTTCTTGCTCTCTGCGCGCCCCAGCCAGCTCGTCTCCAAGGCAAGTAACCTGTGGTCTGGTCCGGTTCTCCTATTTTTGCAGATATACTGAATTCTAAAAATGAGACCGAGATTGGGACAGCTTAAAATGGCTGCGCGATGGATTGAAACCCACCCACCCTATACGTAAACGATATACGGATACGGCGATGCGGGGGATCGATACGCGGGATGTAAAAAAAAGTGGACGAAGTAGATTAAAACCGGCAGACAAACCCCCCTACTTCGTGCTTTTGTGGTGTTCATGAGCTCAGACTTCACGAAGTATTGGAGAGGCCATGCTCTACTACCGGGCCGCAGAGTACCTTATATAGCCTACTTGCCTTAGAATCTTACGAGAGGTACTTCACGAATTGCCGAAGCTCCCGTTCCACGTGTCCGTCAACTTTGTGCTTCCGGAGAAGAGAATAAAGCGGAAAGTCCTGATGGAAGAGGAATTCATGAAAGCCATGCTTAGCCAAGAAGGCAGACTGTCTAAGGAACTTAGCTTGTCTCCAAGAAATGTAGTGCTCTTGGAGTTCCGCACATAGATGTGTGCCGAACAAAACAGTCGTTTGTTTATGCAAATACGTATGACCTCTACGGCAAATACACAATGTATGCGTTTGTACAGTAAGTACAACAGATAATCAGGAGGGTATACCCTATGCTCCTTTCCACAATGCCATCCCCAGCGCCTCGCTCAGAGAAAAACCTATTCTTCATGCTTAACTGTTTCAACCCCCGTCATCTGTATGCATGTCCATCAACCAAAGGTGACATGTTTTCTAGCTTCTGCCAGCCTTTCTTGCTCCATCTGACAGCTGCCACAGTAATCCTCCTGCCACCTCTTCAAACTCTCGATGCGATTCCGCTGCTTTACGTCCATGACTTGTTGTTCGGACTTATCCTTCTGATTCGATGTCTCGCTCATATGGGTATCTCTCAGGATCGACTGCACTTGTTTGCACCTCATATTCTCGTCCAATAGCCAATTCTCATATTCAGCCTGCATCATTTCCTTTTCGACGTTGTTTACAACGCGCATAGCAACGATGAGATCGTGTCGGTAAGCCCCTAAGTTTTGACGAGTACGTCGAAGTCGTCGTGCAGTTGAACGAGTGGAAGTTTCCGAATACGTATCTCCAGCTGTCTGATACGGGGCATTTAAATCTGTCATGTTGGCGATGCTTTGGAAGTGTGTATAGCTGTCGAAGATTAGCAAGTGAAGTACACCCGGGGTAAAGTACATACCATCGGCCACTAGACTGGCCTGTGACATCCACGGCAGTGAGCATCTCATCGAGATCCTTCAGATAGACAGCCTTGCTCATAATGAGATTTGGACCAACGCCAATTCTGGTCATGAATTTTGCTGCATTTCTCTCCGCCCACCAATCCGATGTGTCTCTTGATGTGAAGAAGGCATTCACCATGACGCTAAGGATTAACGCGGTAAGAATAATACTGTGCGCACTGATGATTTTCCAGAGGGTTCTGAATACCGCAAAAGTCCACATCATGACAGACGTGATGCAGCTTTCTGCAAACGAGCTGAGAGTCTCGAATAGCATTTGTGTAAGAGAGCGGTGCTTGATCTGGGGTCGTTTGGACGAACCAGAATCCGTCGCGGAAAACAAAGATACCGACGTCTGCTGGCCAATCTGGCCGAAGATGTGGATGGCTTTCTTGGTTCTGCTCTGCGGGCCCAATTTCCGAACCTGATCCGTGACCACATCGGTAAGATCCATAGCATCAAGTGCTGAATCGTCAAGAGCTTGTTTCTCAACAAGGCCTTTCGAAAATTTAGGTTCCTTAGACCAGTCGACCCTATTATAGATTGCCAGTTTACATTTGCCTTTAGCAACATGCGTGATGACTATCTTGGACACAAGCATGAAGTCCTTGTGATGTGGCAAATGCCATGGTGTCTTCATGTCAGTGACCACATAGCAAACATGGTCATTCATGATATCGATGACCTGGTAATCAACGACATTCGCTTGCCGAGAGCGTCGGAAGACATCGAGATAATCAATTTGGAAGTGGAAGTCTCGACGCATATGATTCTCAGCTTGCTGAACCCATGGGCCTTGGGCAATGCGTTGGGCACGACGCTCGTGGTACAAGAGCTGGAATACAGCGCTCTTGTCACCAAACATTACATGGAAGAGAGCTTTGGGGCTGATCTCAAACTTTCGCTCCACTATCTTTCGCTGCATGCCTTCTGGCTCGTAGATTATGGGCTGCGAGGGAAGCTGGAATTTCGTGACTTCCTTGTTGGATCGGCCAAGCTGCATACCTCTTTCGACGTGGATCAGAGCCCGGAGATCCTTGCGACTGCGTCCTGTGGCTGTTCCATCATCAACTGGTGTATTCATGGACACATCCTCCCAGCTTTCCATACTGGGGCTCCGACTTTGTTCCTCTGTCTCCATTTTGATCAACGCTGTCATAGTCTCTTCTAAGTTCATTGGTTGATCCGTCTGACAGATATCGATCAAGAAGTTCAGTCTTGACTGTAATAACCTAAGTGGCTCCAAGAAAGTCTTGATGGTGATCCTGGTGTAACCTGCCTTGTAAGCACCCTCTTTCAGATGCAGAAAGATGAAATCGCAGTCTTTTCCAGGAGCAGCTGTAACCTCCGTAATGGTATCCAACGACAATCCAGAAATAAGGACCAGCCCTAAGTGGTGACTGTAGAAATAAATGTCGTTATTGGTAACATAGACACGGCCCGGAAATTCCTGTTGCTCATTTGGATTCCAGGTGGCACGGAAGACCAGCAGCAGTTTATCTTCCCTAGGCACATTAGGAAAGAGTATTCGAAATTGTGCCTCTTGTGTTTTGAGTTCCAGAGGATAGTTGTCTGGGAATACTTCAGCCTTGGTCTGGCCTGTACGCATGTAATCGAGATCGGCTGCGCTCATTGTTTTTCGGTGAGGCGATGTCAGAGACGCCATTCCTGCAACTGGTTCAATCGAGGTACTGATTGAAGATAGTACAGGCTCTGAAAGCTTTACTTCTGGCACACGATTGTCCTCATTGCCAATGATAGGAGATGGATCGAGCGCTCGTACTCCCGGGCTACTCGACGTCGATGTGCTGCCCGCATTCAGTGACGAAGTACGAATTTCCCCTCTTTCCAAGCGATTAATATATCCCCAATTGCTGCTCCCCCAAACGTTTGCCATAATTCCACTAGGCATTCCACCAGTAGCATCGCTTTTGCCGATGCCGACTCCACGTTCGCCACTGACAATGACAGCGGCTTTACTCAAGTTTGTTGGCGTAGGAGTATTCGCAAGAGTCGAAGGGGCCAAGGTGCTTGTGTGGGTTTCTGTGGTTTCACGCTCGGCTAGTTTTGGCTTCATCGCTCCTGGTCCAATTTGGGTTATGGCAGCTGTAGAGTACCCTGGGAGAATGTTATGGCTTGCAGATATGAGACTGGCAATACCCCCAGAAGCCGGTGCTGGTTTTGGAGATTCTTCAGACTGTAAGAGATTAGTAGTCCTACGATGCAGGTCAAGCTTTTGCATGATTCTAGCAGCGTGCTCTCTGCTACTCTCGCCCTCTTCCCTCGAGGTGACAGAGCGACGCGGAGCCGTAACGTCCATACTGCTACGAGAGGCCAAGTTACCCATCTCAGGTCCCGGGACTGGTAGAGTGCTAATTCTCTCCAGAGATAGATCATCGCTTCCATGCGTGGTATGTCCGTCTATAGCCTTTGCAGCGAATTCTGGAATGGATGCTGGGGTTATAGCAAAGGCAGGATCCACATCACCCGGCCTTGAGAAGTTCGAGTCGGCACTTGTCTCTAATGCCTTATTCTTTGCAGCTTCGAAGGCTCCCAGCCATTCCATGAGTTGGCCCTGAGTCTCTGCTTGGATAAGGATTGTCTGGTTCTTCGTCTTCACCTCAAAGCAGAATCGTCGTTCCTCCTGAACCGCAGGCTTTACATTGCACAGAAGGACACCGATCTTTTCACTCTCTTCAACACCGCCAGATTGCGCGCCTTGAACCAGCCAACCAAAAATCCCATTTTTGACATAGAACCACCTCCTTACCCAGAAAGTTCTTGCAGGCTTGCCGGTCATCGTTCGCAAAAATAGCCAGCCCTGCTTCTCTGAACGCTCTTGTTTCCCTTGGTTTGGCACGTTAACAGTAGAAGGTCCTTTTGATCCCAAGTAGGCCACGGTGGACAAGTTATAGTCCTCGAGTTCGCGAGATGGTTTCGAGGCATTCGAGGCTGTGTCTGCAATTTCTCGGCGCGCAACCTGGAGCTCACGTCTGAAGACGCTTTCTCCTTGCTCCATCTCTTTGCTCCAACCACGAACGCGATCCATCTCCTGGCCCCATTTCACGAAATTGTTGGCTCCAACCTCGCGCGAGCGCTTCATCTCCTTCCATTGTTCTGAGGAGACTTTAACCAAAAGTCTATCCATGGTATATCGTAATTGTGGTGCTAATAAACAGAAATCTAAAGAGGCTTTAAGGTATGCCTTTCGGCTTTCGTGAACTTGGAATGCATCCTCCCGCAGCGACGAGGGCTCTTTTGTTTTGGACTGGCTCACGTATCGTGCCAACGTATTATCGAATGTCTTCTGGGATTGTTCGAGGTACCTGCGGGCATCCTTGAAGTTTCGCAGCCTAAAATTATTAGCTACAGCACATCATAGACGTTGGTTTAGGGCTAACATACTCTCCTGCCATGAATGCCTTTATCGGTTCCACCACGTTGGCGTCCATCTTCTTCATACCAAATAACACCTGGCTCCACCATTCCTTACTTCCCTCCCCGAACCTTTTCATCGCTAGCAGTGTATAATCATGATCGAGAACCGCCTCGGAGAGGTTGGCAGGTGGAACGGATCTTGCAAGAAATGTGTTGAACGTCTCTTCGAGAGACATAACATCATGAACCAGCTTCGATATCGACCGTACGTAAGCATCGAGCCATCTCTCAATCACCTCGACCTGATCAGAGAAGTGGACTGCCGTTGCGCGAAAGGTCGGAGAGTCGAGGGCTGCCTCTTTCAAGCCGACAGGTATCAAACTCAACGGTTTCCCAACCTGCTGGAGAGCGGGTTGAGCAGAGAGGTCCGACATCTTGCGTGATGCTTCGGAGCGTGGAGATAGGTAATTATCGACTCGAATAGAACATGGCGTGGCAGACGTCGTGAAGAGGGATGGAGTAATGGGATTGTGAAGTATGGATTGTTGACCAGCCAGCTGCGCTGCTAGCGTCTAGACGTCAGATAACAACAGCTTGGTTCATGCAATCGGACACTTCCGTTTTAGACCGCCAGCGCCAAAGTTGAGACGGGCCACGCTAAAGCTGCCCGGAATTGCGAGGTAGGCGCTTCTGCACCGATCAATTCCATCTCCTTTAAATCACATCTACAGGAAGACGAGCGCCGACCGGATTGCCACGGTGAAAGACCCCACCAGGCTTCACTGCCATGGGTGAATTTTCGCGATCTTCGACGTTCTGTCCTGCGGTAAAGTTCATATGTTCGCATGCGACACAACTTCCATATCGGATCATGCAACTCTGCCAAGTTCAAGCTGGACCCTAGAAGACTACAATCCCAGTGACGCGTGCCCTTCTCCCGCGCAAAGTTGCCCGCATAGCATTAAGATCTCTTCTCCTTTTCGTTTCACAACTCATCCTTCAATCCAGCATTTCCAGCAAGCATTTTCCCCACGAACGTGTCTTGATTTTGGTGGTCCTAGGTCGGGTTGACCAGGGTGGGCCACCTCCGTGGCCTGATCGTGCCTCTGTTTCGGAGTATTCTTGAGACTTCGCAACAAATATCAAGCTTGAAAGATTGGATGACATAGCAGCGAGATGACAGGTTTCTAATCGGACTTGAGAACACGAGACTATACCAACCTCGGCTGGAATTGCTGTAGGAGACGTTTGAAATCTTGCATAAAATGTGTAAGACACCTTTTGGGTTACTGAAATTGAATCTGTCAAGGACCTTTATTTCTCAAAAGAGAAAATTGGCAATGAAATTCCCAAATATATCAATCTAGCATGTCGTTAATGTACGTCGAATAGACCTTAGATCATTCGGAGAAACTGATCTATTCTAAGATGTCCGTAAGGTTCATGTGCTAATCATCAGAATAGCATCTTGGCTGCCAGTACCAAGAAAGTTTATTACATATTAAGCCATGTACACAGTTTATCCGCATCATCTTGGTTTGAAACAGTAATCTTTGGGCTTATAGTGGTCAAGGACTTCTCTTCAATAACTGTCCACTTCTACCAAACAAAGGGCCTCATCACTCTCAGTATCTTCTTCCAATACCATTTCCAACATGGAATCGTCAGGAAGTGGACATTGTCCGTTGCGGGCGTGGTCAAGGACATTCTCATTCTCCCGGGTGTCTTCTAGCCATAAATGCTTTTTCGATTGATCCAGCCTAGTTGACCCATGCTTCACTACGGACATATCTCATGTGGCGGTTGAAATCCAGAAAGCGAGGGGAATTCAGATCTGGCTCCCAAGTTCTTTTGATTATTAGGTAGGCATTGTAACGACGCCTATCTTTTAGGTGCTGAACAGTCCCGTTCGCTGGAAGGAGGGCATAGCTGGTTATTTTCTCCAAGCTATCCTGATGGAACTGCCATATTGCCTTCCTCGGGGTTATGTCGTTTTCATCTCTCATCAACACCCGTTTGAGCTGTTCTCGAGATGCAGTCCACTCGCCCACATTTGCAGCCGCGGCGACAGATGAAAGGGTCCAATATCAGCTGTGGTAGAACAACATTCCTGGAGTGCAAGCGGTTAGTGATACTCCATTATCTCATCCTTCCCGGCTTCCTTGCTATCACAGCGCGTATTTCGGTCAACCGAGTTGGGAATGTTTCGTCTAGCTGGGACATTCAGTCTGGGTTCCTTCTCTAATTGCATCTTTGGCCATATCAGAGCACCATCTTCGGCCATATCAGAGCACTTCTTCCCGTGCTCTCTTTCTGGGTGACTTTCTGACAACCTATATACAAATCGGAAACAACTGCATAATGATTAAACTCTGTTCTGCTAGGTGCTGTAATCTTAACGGAATCGAGTTTGCATATAGATATTGCAAAACTGGAACGTTAACAATGCTGTACGGCAAAAAATTGTGCTAAAGTCGAGGCCCCACGGAGAAGTTGATCGAGAAGGAAACGTTTACAGGAAAGTTCCGTTTCGTTTCTATAGCAGTGTCTCGTCCATTTGTCAGCTCTAGACATGCGAGGTGGATGAGAGGAGACAACGTAGATTACAGGTGCAGCATGGGTGTAGGCGACATAAGACCATGAGACTCGGTAAAGAAAGAGTATGTTTAGAAGACCTTGAAACTGAAGGCTTTTGTGATAACAATTCAATAAGGGTCCTGGATAATGCAGGCGGGAATTTGCCATTAAATCATGCACGACTCTGAAGTATAACTACTAATATCACAAATTGGCAGTTGGAGTTGACTTCCTTTGCCCAAGCTGGCAATGAGGACTCTATTACGAATGCACAAATCATCCTTGTGATGGCGGGTTCTCCTTCACAACAAGCACAATTGTTCACAACCTTTCGGATGCCGGAATGAATCCATGCAGGTTCGACGTCTTTGACAAGCAAGCCCCACCAGTTCCTCTCCCTTGCTTCTGCAAACACCTTCAAGCCAACCTCGTCGGGTAGCTCGTCCAATGCATATGCTGGAGACCAAAATCTGTTATTGTGCAGTTACAATCCTCTGGGATAAACCAACCCATGCCCTGTAGTCCCGCCGAGTACGATGCTCATCAACTTATTGGCCAAATTGATTTGAAGCGAAGGACCAGGTAGGGGTTTTTTTATCCTGAGAGCATCGGACAGAAGCGGGCGACTGGGTTCTGAACTGCAATGCAAGGTTGGCATCAGTATTGTGCAAAGTTGACTGGTACCTGTTGATCTGTAGCCCGGGAAGAAAACTCAGCCGTGGAGTGTCCATAACTGCATGCATCTCCTCAATTCTGGACTGGATGACATGCACCCTTGATGCAGGTAGGTTCAGGTGACGAGGACCGACTTTTTTCAAGGCCAGAGGCAGGATCTCAATATCGCCAGTACAGCTGACAGGATCCCCAGCACCGGACGGAAAAGCATCCCACTCCTGAGATATTAAAATTTGGGAGAGCTGGTCGGGAAGGATCTGCAAATTGGATTGCGTGGAGGGATCCTTCGCGGGAATCGAAAGCCCAACAGCGTGACTTCTGAGCCGGTCGGCACATTCCCTAAGGTGGTCTGTCATGTCAGTCTCCCTCCCAAGCTAGCAGTGTCGCCGGGCCGGGGACAAAGCCTGCATACTGTAATACGACTCTGCGGACCAGTGCCCCTCAATCTGAACGATATATGCAGCTAAACGGCCGGGGACAAGCTTGGTGACTTCGTCGCTTACGTCGAAGTCCGAGAGGTAGGATGCTTCACCCATCGTAAGAGTCGTTTTGCGCGGCTCTCCGTTGGCATGCCATGTCATACCACCCTTCCAAGTCACCTCCCGACAACACCGATGTTGCTGTTGTTCTCTCGTGATCGGCAGAGACTCGTCGGGAGTGGAGCCTGCAGGACAATGAGGGGACGGATAGGCGAAAGCTGGAGTCCCGCCATCTCCATGTCTCCAAGTCCGAGGATCCGCCGTGCTCGTGCGAATGACGTGAAGGCTCCAAATCACGCACGTACAGTACAAGCCAACGGCCTTCAGATCTAGGGCCTCGGCGGGAGAGGATTCGGGATGGAATGCCGTTGCCTCCACCCAGTGCCAGCTTTCGGGCCTTTTATTGACCTAAGAACGGTTCCCCATGTTCATGGAGTAGCGTACTCGAGTGTGGAGAAGGTCCCCGTGGAGCATTTGGCGCTCGTATTACTCCTTACGGTAAAGTCCGTCGACGAGCTGGTGCTATCCTCGCGGTGCCGGACGTACTAGGTGCAGTAGCTGCCATGGTTGTGGATGTAGAGCCCTCGCAGCAAGGAACCGGTGAGGTCACTCGCTGCAGGCTGCTTTGTTGACTTGGCCGGGGGAGGGGTAGCAGTAAGTCGCCTCAAGTTCGGATGAATTAGCCATCAAATTTCTACATGTCCACCAGAAATGATGATGGAGCAGACCAGCGATCGGCGCAGCTATATAAGGCGAGCAAAGATCCCCAGCTCATTGACTTTTCCGCGTGGCCTGAGTACCTTGTTGTTGCCGCCGACAAAAGTAGTCGCTTCATCATGTTCCTCTCTTACCAGCTCGCCGTTGCTCTGTTGACGGGAGCCGTATGCGCGTCGCCTTCTCCTGCTCCCCGAGCAATCTACGCGCGACAAAATCAATCGGTACGTTTAATCCCGCCCCGAATCCTATTTCCAAACCTCATCGGCGTCCGGTTACTTTCCTTCATGAAAGCATACTGTGGCTTCGACACAAGATGTGGCCCGGGCTTTCCGACTTAATCTTTACTCTCACCCTGCTCTTTGACCTGAAGAATTTCCCATTGACTAAAGGTCTTCCTTCACAGACCCTCCAGACGTCACCACCGTTCTATCCTTCGCCATGGGCCGACGGATCTGGCGATTGGGCCGATGCCTATGCCAAAGCCAAAGACTTTGTCTCCAAGATGACCCTCATGGAGAAGATAAACATAACAACGGGGGTAGGATGGGAAGGTGAACAATGTGTTGGTAGGTAGTCCTCAACTGCGATAGTAGGATTCCGAATAACCGAAGTTCGGCAGGTCAAACGGGCTCAGTCCCAAGACTTGGACTTAGGAGTATGTGTATGCAGGACTCTCCTGTCGGTGTAAGAGATACAGATTACAACTCTGTATTTTCCTCCGGTCAATCGGTTGCCGCGACTTTCGATCGAGCGCTGTTTTATGCTCGTGGGCTGGCTATGGGCCAGGAGCACCGAGGCAAAGGTGTTACCGTCCAGTTGGGACCCGTTGCAGGGCCAATTGGCCGGTCTCCAGAAGGAGGTCGTAACTGGGAGGTGAGAAGTGCCTCCAAAGTGTGTACTTTTAGCTAACTGAGACAGGGCTTCTCACCCGACCCGGTTCTGAGTGGCATTGGTCTTGCTGAGACCACGAAAGGCATCCAGGATGCTGGAGTCATTGCCTGCGCAAAGCATTTTATCGGAAACGAGCAAGAACATTTCAGACAAGCGCCAGAATCTCAAGGCTTCGGCTTTAACATCACTGACTCTTATTCATCAAATATTGACGATACCACGATGCACGAGCTATACCTATGGCCATTTGCCGATGCGGTGCGTGCAGGAGTAGGTTCCATTATGTGCTCTTACAACCAGCTTAACAACTCGTACGCTTGCCAGAACTCAAAGTTGCTCAACGGCCTGCTCAAAGGCGAATTGGGCTTCCAAGGTTGGGTGATGAGTGATTGGGCTGCCCAGCACAGCGGCACAGAGTCTGCAGCCGCTGGGTTGGATCAAACAATGCCCGGTGATGTTACCTTCAACTCAGCTACGTCTTACTGGGGTACCAACCTCACTGTGGCAGTACTCAATGGCACTGTCCCAGAGTGGAGAGTTGACGACATGGCAGTGCGCATCTTGTCAGCATACTTCAAAGTTGGACGGACTCTGGACGAGCCTGAGATCAACTTTAGTTCCTGGACCCTGGATACGTATGGTCCTGTTCACTATGCCGCTTCTCAAGGATATCAGCAGATCAACCAGCATGTTGATGTGCGTGGAGAGCATGCTTCACTCATCCGAGAGATTGGCGCTAAGTCAACTGTCCTTTTGAAAAACACCAACAACACATTACCTCTTTCCAAGCCCAAGTTCCTAGCAGTAATCGGCGAGGATGCTGGACCTAATTTGTACGGACCTAATGGCTGTTCTGACAGAGGCTGTGACAATGGAACTCTGGTAAGAAGTGATGAGAGCTCGCTTATGGATCGTCACTAACGATTTATAGGGAATGGCATGGGGAAGTGGTAGTTCAAACTTTCCATACTTGATCACTCCAGATTTTGCGCTGTCGTACCAGGCAATTTCAGACGGAACAATCTATCAAAGTGTGCTCGACAATTATGCAACCTCTCAGATCGAAGCATTAGTCGCGCAAGCCGACGTGACCAGCATTGTATTTGTCAACGTGGACTCGGGAGAAGGCTATATCGAAGTAGATGGCAACATTGGTGACCGTAACAATCTGACCCTATGGAACTCGGGAGACGACCTGATCAAGAACGTGTCTGCGCTTTGCTCCAACACTATTGTTGTTATCCACTCGACAGGTCCCGTCATTGTTTCCGAGTGGTACGACAGTCCAAATGTCACCGCTATTCTCTGGGCGGGTGTTCCAGGCCAGGAGAGTGGAAACAGTATCACCGACATCCTTTACGGAAAGGTCAACCCAGCTGCGCGGACTCCATTCACCTGGGGAGCTGACAGTGCATCATACGGTGCAGATCTCCTCTATACCCCGAACAACGGAGAAGGTGCTCCCCAGATCGACTTCACCGAAGGAGTATTCATCGACTACAGGGCCTTTGACGCCAAGAATATCACCCCGATCTACGAGTTCGGCTTCGGCTTGTCATACACCACGTTTGAGTACAGCGATATCAAGATTAGCGGCAGTGGCGTAACGCCTTACACCCCCACCACGGGGACCACTTCGGCAGCCCCCGTATTGGGAAACTACTCTACCATCATCAGCGACTACCTGTTCCCGAACGGTAGCTTCCCGCGTATCTGGCAATACATCTACCCTTACCTCAACACTACCGATCTTGCCGCGGCCGCTGATGAGTCAGACTATGGCAAGACTGCAGCCGAATATCTACCCGCCGGCGCCCTCGATGGCTCGGCGCAACCCAAGGTAGCCGCCGGAGGTGGACCGGGTGGCAACCCGCAGCTCTGGGACGTCCTCTATACCGTCACTGCGACCGTAACCAACACAGGTTCGGTTGATGGCGAGGAAGTGCCTCAGCTGTACATCTCGCTCGGCGCTCCTACGGATCCCGTGAAGGTCCTGAGGGGCTTTGAGCGACTGAGCATCGGTGCTGGCCAGTCGACAACTTTCACGGCAGACATCACCCGGAGGGACATCTCGAACTGGGATACGGTCAGTCAGAATTGGGTGATCACCAATTATACCAAGACGGCATATGTTGGCTCGAGTTCAAGGAAACTACCATTGAGTATCAAGTTGAGTTAGGTACATGGAGACTTAAAACGAGGCTGTGATGAATTAATGAAGCCATGAGTTGGTTATAATGCTTGGGGATTGGATTGGAAACGCCAACAGGACGGGGATAGAACAGGATGTTCGAGACCTAGACGATACGGAATCGATTAATTGTCCTATTCTAGGGGCCATTGTTAATGACTAGAGTATATATAAACTCCTTCCTCGTGGTCAAGCAGAGTCCCAAAGTCGTGGTTGTCATAACCAGGACCCGATCCTACCACCAGCTATAAAAGCACAATTTCATCACTTCGCCAACAATGCGTAGAACATAGTCCATACCCCGCCTGGACTTCCATCACCAAGCCAAGCCAAGTCAAGTACTCACCCATTTCTCCATACCGCCAGCCTGCTTCCTTCTCCCCGAGCCCCGGCCTCTCTCCATCCATCCATCCATCCCTCCCTCTTCCATGAACCCAAGACCCAAACAACCAAAGCCTTGAGGAACAGAAGCCACAACCCCAACGTACGAGCACAGAGCCAAGCAAGCTCGGCGGGGGATGATACTACAGTTTGCACGCTCGCTAACCGAGCAAGCCCGCCAGCCCGCCAGCCCGCGCTCCATTGGTGGAAGATCTCTACCTCGTCCTCCCATCCACTCACTACCTTCCCCAGCGGAGAATTCCCGCCCCAGAAACTGCATTCACGATCGAAACATCTTGCGGCAATGTTATGCTAGACGACTGGTCGTGGCCCAAGAAAGGCGCCCCCCCTCCCCCCACCACCGTGGCGATGATCCCGGGTGATTTGGCGGAGAAAGTCTTCTCCGCGTTCGTTGGCGAGCAGGAGATGGATGGGCGGGAGAGGAGGGGCGGCCGGGCCTTATCTGGCTGGACGGGGAATTGCATGCGATCCACGAACCTGACCGAACGACCTTGCGTAGGGCCAGGGAAAAACTTTTGGGGGCTTGGGATCTCTGGAGATAAGTAGATGGGGTCCAGGGGGGGAAGGCAGGAGCTATGTTAAGAGCTGTTCTCTTCTTTTTTTTGGATTCTTCTCCTGACGCTTCTTCTCTTTCTCTCGCACTACCCCTCCTCACTTCGCACAAGAATTCTCCCCCCACCATCAAAACGAGATAAGAATTCCAATCTCTCCCCTCGACCCAATTGCCTACCCAAAAAGCCCAGCACGAAAGGAAATCCAAGCAGACCTCCCCTCCCTACCCCGCCAAAAAGATAAAGAAGAAACAATGGTGTACCCCGAAACCTTCACCGGCTTCCAAGTCAATGGGTCCGACACCTGGACCGAATTCCACAAGAACGAGTTCCAACCCAAGCCCTTCGGCGACTACGATGTGGATATCAAGATCTCGGCCTGTGGCATCTGCGGTTCAGACCTCCACACCCTGAGCGGAGGCTGGGGCGAGCAGTTCTTCCCACTGTGTGTTGGACATGGTAAGCACCACTCCCTTGCTTCCATTGGATCCTTCTTGCGAGTGCAGCATCCCGCGTGGCCCTGGAGACAGGGCCGGGGAACCGCAAGAGAGAGCAAGAGCCAAGACTAACCGCATCTCGGCGCACCACAGAGATCGTCGGAACGGCCCTCCGCGTCGGCCCCAAGGTCACGCTGATCAAGCCCGGGCAGCGCGTCGGCGTGGGCGCCCAGAGCTACAGCTGTCTGGACTGCCGGCAGTGTAAGGCGGACAACGAGACGTACTGCCTGAAGCAGCTCGACACGTACGGCGCCAAGTGGCCCGACACGGGCATCATCTCGCAGGGCGGCTATTCGAGCCATGTGCGCACGCACGAGCACTGGTAGGTCACATTTCCCCCCTCGCCTGGGAGTTTGGGGTTTTGGTCTGGAGAGAGGACGGGGTTGTAATGGGTTGTGGTGACCGATCAGCTGACGTGCTCAAAGGGTATTCCCCATCCCCGATGCACTCCCTACCGCACAAGCAGCACCGATGCTCTGCGCGGGACTGACGGCGTACAGCCCGCTTGTGCGTAATGGATGCGGACCTGGAAAGAAAGTAGGCATTGTCGGCCTAGGAGGGATTGGGCACTTCGGGCTGTTGTTTGCCAAGGCCCTGGGAGCAGAGACGTGGGTGATCTCGCGGACGCACAGCAAGGAAGCAGACTGCAAAGAGATGGGCGCGGACGGCTTCCTGGCTACGGCGGATGGCAAGGACTGGAACAAGGACCACATCATGACCTTCGACATGATCCTGAACACCGCGTCATCGATGGAGGGCATGGATCTAGGGGCGTATCTGCAGCTGTTGGACGTCCATGGTCATTTTGTCTCGGTAGGCCTGCCCGAGGGCGAGGGCCAGCCGCTGAAGAGCCAGGATTTGTTGAGCAACGGCGTGTTGATTGGGGCAAGTCACTTGGGAAGCCGAAAAGAAGTGTTGGCAATGCTGCAGCTGGCTGCAGATAAGGGGATCAAGAGCTGGGTGGAGGAGATCCCCATCTCAGCGGAGAATCTGAAGACGGCGCTGTTGAGGCTGCATGATAATAAAGTCCGGTACCGCTTTACGCTGACGGATTACGAGAAGGAGTTTGGTGCGTAAGCGGGAGGGACTTGATGGGTTTTGAGGTCTTGCAGGGTTGGGTTGCATCGAGGTGGAGTTGTGTTTGGTGATGGGCGGGCGGACGGATGAAGCGGTTGGGTATGGACTTTGTGTGCAGTCACCGGCGTCTTTTTTAAAGCCAGCAGGATGGCTCGCCCGGAAGCCAACTTGGACACTACAATGTTGTTAGTATATTTGAAGAATAGGCTTGAGTCTAGAGCGTACCAATGATCGAATTCTGAACTAAAAGGCCCATCCTAGCTATATATAATGAAAGTGTGATTTGAACTCAACCCAGTGAAAATTACTGGCGAATATTATTTAGACTCATCTCACTCCTTGGCATAAATCATACTGGACGGATTGGGAACGTAAAAGGTACAGGACGGTCGTCCGTAAATGCCCATTATAATAGTAATAATCATACGCCGACTCAACTTTATGCACTGTCCTGAAGGACGAACCCTCCCCTCTATATAGATGCCCATGCCCCCCAATTCTATGATTTTAGTAAATCCCTGGAATGATCCGGCTGCGCACGACCTTGGTATACTTCTTCCAGTCCTCGCCGTATTTGCGGATGCACTTCGCCTCGTCTCGCCTCTCGCGGTGAATGAGCAAGACGCCAAAGTAGATGACGTAGAAGTAAGTGATGATCATCGCGTAGCCTTTTGCTTGTCCCTGCACGATTTGCGTGCCAGCACCAGTGCCGTTGGGCACAAAGCCCTTCTCGGCTCCGGTGGATGCCTCGGAATTGTGCTGTACGATGTAGCCTGCAATGCCGGTGGGTAGGCAGTATGCCCAGGCCATGATCCAGTCACCAAAGTAGTTGATGTGACGAGCTGTTCCCCACCACCCGGACACCAAAAGCTTCGAGCCGGAGGCCGTCTCGATGTACTTCAGGTGAGATACGCGAGGGTCGTTGGGGTTGGTTCGGAAACGGTTCTTCTCATTGTTGGCGCCACGGAAAATGTAGTAGCCGACGCCCACAACGGCAAGCACGCCAGCAGTTGCCATTGGCCCCAGAGAAAGTGGGTATACGGAAAGGTAGCGGGATTGGAGAGAATAGATGAAAGGCACCCAAACAAGATCTCCAAATGCCAACATGAAGCCGAAGCCGTCGGTTGTAATGTCCATGGTAGTGAGAATGGCATTTTCCATCCAGTACGAGTCAAGAACATAGAAAGCTTGGAAAACCGTGATGAGTAAGATACTGTCCGTTACGTGGCCGTAAGCTTTGTATTGGTGAGCGACGAAGGCAAAATCCATCAGCATCCACCCCTGAAGTCCTGGTCTCAACTCGCAGAATTCCTTGATGTCAATTTCGCCGAAGAAAGGAAGCGTGACGCGTGGATTGAGCTCGCGGCCAATGAACCAGTCGTAGAGCATGTTCCCAGAGTGGCCTCCAGCTGCTAGCTCTCGGTGCTCCTTGTTTCCGGGCTTGACGCTGAAGCTTCGAACATAGACAAAGGTAGCCAGGGTATAGGCGATGATGATGTTTGCCGTGAGAATTTGGATATAATTATCGTAGATGAAGGTCCAGAGGGGGAAGTCAGCGCCCTGGGCAATGGTGCCAGCCGCACACAATGTAAGCGTAACCATGGTTGAAGACCAAGCTAACAAGGTTAGTCAATTTTCTTCATGCTGCAGGTTGACATACTATTGAACTTATACTTGAGCTTTCCTCCAGATGCAAGCTCGACTCCCTCCACCTCTTCCCCTGGGAGTACTCGGTGTAGCAGCAGACTGAACGCGTAGTAGCCGAGCACCTTCAACGTCACGTCCCAGCTTGCCAAGCCCATCACGCCCTCGGCCGGCCAGCCAGCTTCCTGCTTGAGGCCCTCCATGGTCAGCATGGAGGGGGCCAGCATTGAGGGTACTGGGCATCCGGCGATGTCGTTGCAGAGGAAGGTCGGCAGGAAACATAGAATGGGCAAGCCGAAGGATATACCAAACGCACCCAAGCTAGAGAAGTCAGTCGGACACCCGTCGAGGAAGAAGACTGAACGTACGGGCCGCCAAACTCATAACCATGCTTCTCCTCCGCCTTTGCGGCTACGACCTTGGAAGATTTGGGCGCCATTGGAAAACACGTAGGACGAGTTGTGCTGGAGGATTTCCGCACGCAAGGTGAAAGGCCTTATATGTATCGAACGGGAAGACTTCGCACCGACGAGATGCGGACAGCTGGTAGCAATTGTAGGAGGCTGACACCAGCACCGAAAGTGAGCTGTTCCGGAACTCGAGCAGCCGGACGCGAAATGTTCAGCCCAAGTCCATGATGTACATCGTTTCCAAGCGCCCGTGCTGATTGGCTCGCTTTGTTGATTGTGTGCATGGTCTAAGCTTCACATCACAGGCACCGTTAACCCGAAGAGGGTAGTGCATGGTCTAAGCTTCACAGGCACCGTTAACCCGAAGAGGGTAGTGCTCGATGGCGGAGCTCACACTTCCTCCATTATTGTTGTCACTCTTCCAAGCCCTTCCCCATCCTTTCGTACATCTGGGGACCGGCTAGCGGCGAACAAGGTCGCTATGTGTGGCCAGAGAGGCGAGAGGATGCCAGACAAGCCCTGACCTGATGCTGATGTCACGGCGTCGTGCGGATGTCGTGCGAATGCGATGCACTGCAACGCAAGCTCCCGCATCCGGAACAGCCACTGAGAGAGCATCCCGTCAGCCACTTCTGGGCTTATCCCAATCTATATGATTGGTGCTCTCCGGACCACAGCGCAACAGCATCATTAATTCATATCCGTAAAGCTGTGCGTGGAAGTCTTCCGCGCGCCAGCAGGACGGCCATCATGGCGTCGTGGATCTCTTACCAGCAGATTGTTTGGGTGCCGTCAGTCTAGGGCTGGACTACAGCATTACGTTGTTAGACGGTACAACTGGAATGGAAGTGTCTTCGGATTCACAGATGGCCTCTTCTTCCCATCCTCGTCATTATGATGACTTGGGGGAACACGCCGGCATGGTGGCTATCCATTTTGCGATGGCTGTCCTCGTATTCTCGACATCACTCATCCACGGTGGTCGGCACCTCCGACGACCACAAGCTGTTACTCGTCGTGATGACTGCATATTTATATTCATGTCTGGATCGCTTACGCCGGTTGTACCGGTAGTTCCTGTACTGCACCGCAAGTGTCAAGCACACCGCATGTGACCCGGAGTCGGGCTGTCGTCGTGAGCATAATTTAATGGCTATACGGCGGGCATGATGCACCAACACATCTATGATACAGTCTCTATCTGTATCGCCCCCGTTTTCAGCAGAATAATGCCAGATCGGAATAAGAGTACAAGGTTTCGTCGGTTGGGTGGTTCATCCTACCTCAATTATCGTGCGATGTCAGGCCACGCGGAAATTTAGATGATCTATCTCAGAGTGCCGGTGACTTGCGGCTACCAGAGTTGATACTGTAGCATGCTTTCCCGTGAACTACACAACGCCGTGCCGTATTATTTGCTGGCATCGAGACCTCGGGAGCCAGATAAGCGAGCCGCTCAGGGGAATGGAATTTCTTATTCGCATTCCGCCCTGATTCGACTGACATCATCACTCTTACTTCTGATTCATTTACACGCACCACACACGCAAATTCCACTGCCAGGCTCCAAGATCTCAAACTCGGCAATTTGACGCGCAAAGTGTGGTTATGAAAGAACAATAACGAGGCAGAGCACAAGACACCCATGGCGAAACCACGAGTCATCTACTGGTTCCGTACAGATCTTCGCCTCCACGATTCGCCAGCACTCAAGGCTGCTCTAGATCTGCATCCCGAAGCATTCTGGCCGATATGGACGTGGGATCCGCACTACGTATACCGCGCGAGAGTTGGGCCCAATCGATGGCAATTCCTGTTTGTACCTCCTCTCTCGCTCAACCTGGCCAAGTCCAACTAGAACCTACCTGACGGTCAAACAGGCTCGATTCGCAGAGAGATCTCTCAGAATCCCTAACCAAGCTCAACCAGAAGAGCAAACTATTTTTGATCCGGGAAAGCCCGCAAACCCTCTTGCCCAAGCTCTTCAAAGCATGGAAGGTAACCCATCTCGTCTTCGAGAAAGACACTGACGCATACGCGCGCGATCGCGATGCGGAGATCATGCGCGCCGCCAAGGCAGCCGGTGTAGAAGTAGTCATTCGCTCTGGACGCACGCTGTGGGATAGTGACCTGCTGGTTGAGCAGCATCACGGGAAGGCGACGATGAGCATTTCACAGGTGCAAGCAGCCGGCCCGAAAGTCGGGGCCATCCCCCGACCACTTGCTGCACCGACGAAGATCCCCGATCCGGGCGAGATGCCCCTGGAGTTTGAACAAGACGTCCCCGAGCAGGCTCCGGATCTCAATGCCCAGGCGCGTGAGCATGGAGACCGTTCCTACGCACAGCTCGCCGGGCCGCATGGCGACTTCGCCGTTCCAAGTATGGAAGAACTAGGGTTCACCGCGACGTCACTGCATCGCGGCGGCGAGACAATTGCACGGAAGCTTCTTGACGATGTCATTGCCAATGAAGAGTACACGGCGCTCTTCGAGAAGCCAAAGACGGCCCCGACGGATTTCGAGCCACAGGCAACCACGCTGCTCTCACCACATCTGCATTTCGGCACGCTCAGCGTCCGCGAGTTCTACTGGCGCGTCCAAGATGTCGTGGACAACTATCGAGGCAAGGGGAAGGCTTCACAACCACCCGTGTCGCTGACAGGCCAGCTGCTCTTCCGGGACATGTATTTCGGCGCGCAGGCCGCGCTGGGGCATGCCTTCGGGCAGACCATGTACAACTCGCACTGCCGCTTCATCCCTTGGCACTTGCCATCCAAGGTAGACCACGAGCGCAAGCAAGTCACCGGCGAATACCACATTGACTCGGACGAGGCCCACGTGTGGTTCCAGCGCTGGAAATGGGGCCGCACTGGCTTCCCGTGGATTGATGCGCTGATGCGGCAGCTGAGGCAGGAAGGGTGGATCCACCATCTAGGGCGACATGCCGTGGCCTGCTTCCTGACAAGGGGAGGCTGCTATGTGAGCTGGGAGCGCGGGGCCGAGGTCTTCGAGGAGTGGCTGATTGACCATGAAACGGCGTGCAATGCCGGCAACTGGCAATGGTTGAGCTGCACGGCCTTCTTCGCACAGTTCTACCGCTGCTACTCGCCCGTCGCCTTCCCCCAGAAGTGGGACAAGGACGGAGTGTTTGTCCGGAGGTACGTCCCCGAGTTGGCGGCGCTGGACTCGAAGTATATCTACGAGCCTTGGAAAGCCCCGATCCAGGACCAGCGGAAGGCCGGAGTGCGGATATCCGGGGCCGGCGAGAAAGAGGAGGAGGGGGTTTACCCGAAGCCTATGTTCGACTTTGCGGAACGGCGGGCCATTTGTTTGGATGGGATGAAGAAGGCCTATCATGTTGGTTTGTACGGTGATGATCCTAAGGTTGTGGATGGATCTTGGAGGCAGCTGTTTGACGATGCTGCCGAGGGCCCCACGGAGGGAAAGACATTCGAGGACGCTATGGGAGAAGGGGGAGCCATGACGGTCAAGAAGGGCCCTGCTGGTAGGGACAGTAACGGCGATGCAGTGGAAGAGACAGCCGGGAGAACCAAGGGGAAAGGTGGAGAAACCAAGACCAGTGATCGACGAACGACAGCGGTAACTAAGCGAAAGGCTGCACAAGGCACGTTGGATGGACATGTCAAGAAGATGAAGAAATGATGGAAGCAGAGGCTCAATCGAGAACGGACACGCATCAAGGATATCCGCGTGTGGCATGTATCAGATGCACAGTCTATGCAACGATCCCAATAAACGCCTTATAAAATAATATCGTGTTCGTTCGTAAGTAATCTTCCACAACCGACAACAACCAAATCTCAACGCTTGAAGGCACCTAAACGTCTGCAGCTTAGCATACATACACGGGACGGTATATGTAGAGTGAACGGGAGAGGGGCCAAGCAGGAACAGAGAAGGGGAGAAGGAGAGGAAGTGGCCCACTTTTTAGTCATCCCATTCCTCGTCAAGTTGATCGATCAAGCGATTCTCATCATCCCGGCTGTTTCGTCCACCTCTCCCTGAAGAGTTGCCGTTGGCAGAAATGGACAATGCACTGTAGCCGCGTCTCCTAGGCACGATGCTCGCGCAGGACGAAGTGGCGATAATGAACATATCCTGGGAAGGTTGATCGTCAGCATGAGGCATCAAGCAATGCTAGTGAGTATGAGGTAGAAGCGGCGTGAAAGAAATGATGAGTGAGGAGACAAGATTCCAGTGGTATAAGGTATGCTATATTACGGTATCCTAAAGTTCGAGTTCTTCCTCTTTCTTTTTCTATATAGAACATGCAAAAGCGAAAACTTGGGTTCGATGCTTTCCAGTTATGGTGGGTATGCTGTTCCGTACGCCGTTCTCGATGATCTCACTTTGGATCTTGTTGAACCAGTCCGTACTTCTATGGTTGGAAGAAGTCCATCTCTGACCGACTTCACTCGTGGGAAAAGAATCTGCTTCGGCCGTTGCAAACAAAACTGCCCGCTCACCTTGATAAAGTTTCCCGCGCTTGCCCACATGCTGTAGTTGGGCAACTGTCTCCACCCTCGAGCATGCGCCACGTTGCGTTGATAAAAGACACCGCCAAGGAAGTACACCAGAATTGCAATGACGCCAATGATCGCGAAGACCGCTCCGGGTCCTACTCCTTGCTTTGTAGGCTCTGCTCCTCCACACGCGTGTGCAGATCGGATCTCGAAGAAGTACGCACACCCGTCCGGTGTGCCGATAAACGACGGCGCTGCTTGCTGTGCCACAGGGTCTTTCTCACAATGGAAGGAGATCAAGGTGGACTTGTGTCGGACCGGCGCGTCCTCTGCGAAAGTTGCTGCGTCTTGATCTATTGTGGCCCTCTTTGTGCTCTCGGGGCTTTCACAAGGCGAACCATTATCATACTGTAGCACCAGACGCTTCCCTCGCAACGTCAAGTTGGAGGATTGTTGCCTACCCAAGTCAGAAGCTGGATTCATCTAAGCATCGAACTCACTCACCCTATCGAGTATATCTTTCCATGCTGCTGGTAATAAGCACTGACATTGCCCCACCTCGCCTTGTCATGAATCCCAATGACATCTGAGACCTGGTCCACCACCGGCGCGCAGAAGTTGAGCGTGAAGTTTGCATTATAATCGTACCCCTTAGAATGCCAGTCCTCGGTCCTCGCACCCTTCGTAGCCTTTTTCCCCTCCGCTACACGCTCAGCCGACAGCGCTCGCAAGTCGTAGAAGGATCCGCTGGATGAAGTGATGGTACATGGCTCGACAGGTTTCTTGGATTTGCCGTCCGAGGTGGTTGCGGCATTGACACCGCTCTGCAGCGCCAATGCGAGCAGCGCCGCCGTTGGGAGCGAGGGCAGAAGCATGGTAAAAAATGCAAAAGGAAAGGGAGGATGAAGCGGTGATAAAGCGCCTCGAGGCGCGGACAAGCTGGACTTCTAATGCTCTGCGGTTGATGAGAATGACAAGAAATTGGATAGGACACGAAAGCTGTACGAAATGTAAGGTACCGACGGCGTCGCGGAGCGATTGGAAGCTTACAAAGGCGTTGGGGTCAAAAGATGTTCCGGCGGACAGCCCCGGATTTCTCAATCACGGAAACTATGTGATGCCGTGATGGATTCAAGGAGCTGCAGGAGCAAAGACGCGGTCGGGAATCTAACCCCAGAATCCGCATTGAAATGAACTGCAGAATTTTCCATTTCATGCTTTATGACATACATTCAATTATGCACCGGTGACTTCTATATCGCACTCCCGGTAAGGTAAGGAATGTATGCTGACTGTGTCCTCGGCTAGCTCCGCCCGTGGCCTCAGGGAGCACGTTCTACATAATCTACACTTCGTACAAGATCTTCCTCCCATCCTTATGCCTCCAAGTATTAGGTTGAACTTTGAGAAGGGTAGCCATAACCTGGCTAAACATCTCACTTGCTCAACTTCTTCTCCCGCATAAATGACGAACTAATAATCGCGCCTACAGCGACAGCAATAGCCAAAGCGAACGTAACGGTCTCAGCTTTCTGATAGCAGATCCTAACCAATGCCCTGGTTCGAGGATCCAGCTCATTGATGTAGTCCAAGCTCTGTCTAACCCTCTCAACGATCTGGTCAGCTTTGTGGCCACTCTTCAAGTGGCTTCGAAGCTCTTTTCGCAAAACTTGCTGGATTACAGTGCCTCCGATACTGACACCGACAACACTTCCGAGAGAGCGGAACAAATATGTGCATGCCGTCGCGACAGCTTGATCTTTGGCGTCCGCATTGGCGATGACATTAATCAAGGTGGTGGTTATGGCGGCGCCACCTCCAACGGCACCGAAGATCAAAGCGATCAGCAACCACCACGAGTCGGCATGGAGCGCGCATGCAATGGTGACACCGAGGATTCCGATGGCCTGGAGAATGTATGATATGACCGTCAACCAATAATACTTGCCTGTTCTTTGCATGATAACTCCCCCAGCTAGTGATCCGGCGGTGGACATGGCTACCAAGGGAATGAATCGCATGCCCGCGGCCGTGGCTGACATCCCACCAACGGCTTGGAAGTACAAGGGGACGTAGAAGAGACAGGCCATGTAACTTGCAAGCTGGAAGAAGTTGCTAAAGTAGCTGGCGCAGAGTGAGCGCTCGAAGATAATATGGCCTGGAGCAAAAGGATTGGCCGCAAACTTCATCTCAACCAGCAAGAAGAGGGCGAAGAGCGGGATCGATAAGCAGCATGCCACAATGGTGATGGTGTCAGACCATGCAACATTACTGCCTCTATCGAGACCAAGCAAGAGACTGAAGACAGCGATCACAAGTGTGAAAGCTCCCAAAAAGTCGATGCGTCCAAGCTTCTCTCGCCAGTGAGTGTCCTCCTGCTGGGGCAGGTCGAGAACGAAGTAAACAATGCCGAAGGCTATAAAACACAATGGTCCTTGTCCCAAAAAGGACCTGAGATTGTCAGCCAACTCTAATAAAGGATTTCAGGGCAACTTACCAACGCCAGCCGATTGTATCAGCAAGAATACCTCCCAATGCCGCGCCCGATGATGACCCGATGGTATAGACAATATTCAGATATCCTTGCCAAGTTCCGCGCTCCCGCAGGGGAACGATATCACTCAGCAGGATGGATACCACGGTCGTCATACCGCCCCCTCCAATGCCAGCAAAGGCTCTAGCAAGTACCAGCTCTTCAATGTTACGAGCAAGACCACAGAAGACACAACCGATTCCAAAAACGGCATATGCGAACAAGATACATGCTTTACGCCCGAAAATATCACTGAGTTTCCCATACAAAGGCTGGAAACTTGTCATGGTGAGGTAGTAGCTAACGATGTGGTCAATAACTGTGCGTTCAAGATCCGTTGATTATCTCACCCTGTGGCTATCCAAGACGTGCTATTGAGTGCATTCAAGTCGGTGCCAATTCGTCCATAGCTCGTGACAGTGATAGTCTGATCCGCAGCGATCAGAAGAACCTATTCATTACCTGATTAGTATAAGAGTTCTGCTCAAGCAAAAGGTGGGTTCGACAAGAGACAGGACTTACACCAATAACCAATGGAGGTAAGAGATATGGCAGTTTGGCAATCATAACCTTATTTCCCTCGAACAGTGGCATCTCCCGCACCTCGCCCACACCGGCTTCCGCGTCACGCGAGCCATCGATCCCCTCCGCCCCGGTGATCGACTTCGTCAGCGTCGGTTCTCCTAAGAGTGGAGAGTTCTCGGAGACCTCGTTTTCTGGATTAGAGAGCGCCATTGCAATTCTTCTTCCCTTCCTCGTGATCGCACGCAAAAGAACAAATTCCTGCCGCCCAGCTCTGCGTAAAGAAACTTCTCAAAGCCCTCGCCGCTGGAAGAGTGGGGGGGAACGGACCGAGGCGATACCGTACTATCTCCCGCACTTTGCAGCGAATTTCCTTTCCTAGGCGACGAGATACTCACTTTTTCTCCACTACAAATCGGTCCAATGCCCGTTTTGCGACAGTCACTCGAAGGGCTCGAAAATAGGCAAACCTGAGGTTGAATTGAAGCTTCTAACGTACGGAGGCCAACACGGAGCCCATGAGCTTACAGTAGTGTAGTGTAGTGCGCGGTATCTTCAGCGATAAGATACGGACTCGTCCAGTCCTGCGCCAGCTTGCAAACCCCGACTATCGACCGGTAACTCCGTTTCCGATGGTGGTACAGCCAGATGCGACGCCCATTTCGATTTCGACACCTTTCATACGACCTTCACCGAAGCGTCTAGGGGAAGGAATGGACTGGTCTGGTAGATCCTGGGAGACGCCATGTGCTCGTTTAGAGGGTAGCGATAATAATGCTGATGAGAACTTCGTGCAAGCCCCCGCCAAGCCTTTTCATGTTAGGTACCACCGGATCCCCTATGCAATGCAAGTACAAATATTGCGGTACAACTTGATAAATTAGATTTTTCTCGGGAGATTTGACCCTACTTGGCATTTTCCTCTTGTAGATGTACTGCAGATACGGTGTCCAAAGAAACTTCACGGCCTCACAGAAAAAGTAAACCTGGTTCCCAGAGGCAATTTTTGAATTGAGCATTAGTGAAAAGACCGTCTCTCATCATGTCATCTGAATCATATCTCCAATCTGTCTCGAACCATGAGCCATTTGCAAACGAACCCTTCCCGGCGCAGTCTTCACCCAGCCCTCCAGATAGCACCAGCACTTGGTCCATCTTGGTCTTCTATGATCTCCTCGTTCATAGACTTAATCCACTCACTTTCCATCCGCACGGCGTCTTGTTCGATCCTGGTCATGACGGCCAGCTCCTGCAGCATATCCTCAACAAGTCTTCTGCAGCCCTGGACCACAATCGAAAGATTCGAACTTCCCTCTGGGATCCCCAAGTTCCTCAACTGGTCTCGCCATGTCTCCAGTTTCCTGCTCAACATCAAGCAGTCGTCCTTCCACGCCCCATCAAGCTCATCTACAAAGACTATTTCTTGGTCTTCCTCGTTGTGCTCTCGTGCCTCTAAAATGGATTGTGTCCGAGAGAACCACTTCTCGAATTTCCGCACTACTCGTGCGTACTTTCCCCCTGGCTCTCCCAGATTCCAGACACTACCAAGCACTTCATCCAATGCCTGCGTCTTCTCTTCCAGACTCCAACTCTCCCCCCATTGCTTCAGGGCCGCTGCATTAATTTTGCCCATCTCTTCCTCTTCTAGCCTGACCAAGCCCTCATGCTCCTTGACTACCTCGTCGAATTTCTGCCCCAGCTTCTGTTTAGCGCTTGCTCTCCATTCGGACTCGACCCGTGCGGCATCTTTATGCAGCAGATGCAGCTGCAGCAGTTCGTTCTGCAACTTAGCGGTCTCTGCAGATATTGCTATGTTGGAGGGCAGTTTGGAAGGCGTTGGCGGCACCAGAAAAGCAGCCGGGTGTGGCTTTGGAGCCAGATTCTTTGCAGGGGAGTAGTGTTGCTGTAACGTGGAGAAGGCCGGCTTCCGGAGCTGAGGTTCGGCCAGGGACGCTCGAGATGTCTCTTCGGGGGTCCTTCGAGAAAGTGGTCGCAGGGTGGATGAGGAGGTCAGGATGGTCGACTGCGACCTCGTGCGTCCATGAACCGGCGCGGATTCCGGCACGCGGCTGGTGGTTGAAGTGACGGTAGACACAGATCCATGGCGAAGACGCCGTTCGATTGCTTGGGGCGGCCTGGTGGTGGTCGAGCGGTCTGGCTTCACGGGGTCAGTCTTGCTGCTCGTGCCCACCATACTGACCGGGCGACGGATCGAAGTCGACCTCTGCAAGCCAGCCGTACTCGTCACCGGCTTGCTGGTATTTGCTTTGGCCGGACGAGGCGGTGGTCCCATGGAGCCATAGCTGCTGAGGGTTGCAGAGCTCAAGCTCAGGGGTCGTGGGCGCGTCGTGGGCTTGACTGGAAGACGGCTGGGAGATTCGGTTCCTCTTTCCGGACGCGACGGATTGGGTTCCCCTCCTACCTTCTCTGCAGGCTTCCGAAGGGAGCGAGTGCGCGAGGGTAGATTCGACATGGCCGATGTGAGTATATATTTGACGGTGATCAGATGTCAAGTTCGGGGTTTAGATTGGCTTATCAAGTCTTTGCCGACAATTAACCGCCGTCCGCCATCCGCCATCATGTCAACGCGGATAGCCTCCGCCGAATATCTATTCTAAGGTGCATCGAGTCTGCAGACCAAAGCCAGGTCATATTATTGAATGCAGCAATGATACGATAATCAGTTTCGGCATCAATGCCCACCTCGCCATCGGGACACTGAGGACAGCACGATGCCACGATGGGGGATGGCAGCTGGTAGACCAACTCGTAAGCGAAGACAGTGCTGCCAGCCATGAAGCACGACCGTTGCAACGGTCCCAGGCAAGTTAAGTTGTCAGAAGACTCTTTACTGTTCTCGGCAGTCTAAGGCGGCCCTTGTCATTATTGGGACAGCGCGGCCAGAGAAGGGTTATGCCTCGAGACAACCCTGCTCAGCAGCCATATTTGCAAGCAACTACAGCAGAGGAGATGCACTAGCGGTTGAGAAGGTTCGCTTCAGGGAGAGCAGAGGTCACAGCCAGCAGCTGAAAAAGCAATGAAATGACAGCCAAGCACCATCGAAGGGACGAGGCTGTGTGTGAAATGAAGGGGCAGGGACATGACAGCAAGTTCTTGGGAAAACCGGTTGGGGAGTGGGCTGGTGGTCGACGGGGATGGGCAGCCCACGAGTAAGCGTGCAACATACTTGGTAGCATTCTTGCCATGTTTCGGTACTTCTCCCCAGCTGGCCAGTAGGGGAGATCCGGTACCTGACATGAGGCTTTGGGCTGGTGGGTCGAGGGTGTTGATTGCCTGGCGTGACTAAGTCCAGCCGTTTGGAGCATGGCCCAAAGCATACCGGCAGTAATAGCAACGCATCATATTGCGAACCGCAATCAATCCGGCACCCTCGGGTATTGCTTAATCTACTCCCCTGCATGCCTCAGCACACGCTGCTGGCCGCCGGTTGGCTTCGGAGAAATCTTCTGTGGAGGTGGGTTGCGATACTCTGTAACTTCAGACGGCTGGGCCTTCGTACGTGGTTGTGTGATCACCCCCCTCCACCTATTCCTGTCCTCGTCGTAGGGCTGGGCGCGCACCCGAACGGCCGCCCTCGCTGGCCGTGACGGAATAAATTGTATACGGCGGATCCAGCAATCTATCGTGCCCCCTCGCCCTCTCGCCGTCATGTCGTCCCGTGGCATTGTTCATGCACGAAGTCCGGACGACGAACTGGTCAAGTCGCGCACTGGAGCATGAAGACAATTACAAAGCGCTCCATACAAGACCTGGACTCCCCGTTTCAGCTTCATCGGCGCCGTCCAGGGTTGGCCCCGTCTCGCAGAATTGTTTCTCTTGCGTCCCACCGCCGCAGCAGCTCCCGTGGCTCCAGGTCATGGACCTGGATTTGATGGGTCTTATTTGAGCATCCTCCACGCATCTCTACATCATGGCGCCCTCTGCCCTGCCTCTGCCTCCCACTCCCCGAGGACGTAGCAGATTTTCCAAAGCTCTGCCTCCATTCCCAACTCCTCCTCTTCCTCCTCCCAGTCCCGACTGCGAGCCAAGGTCGCCGGCAGCTTCGGTGTCCACCTCGAAATCCATCCATTCTGCATTGCCCTTCCTCCCCAAGATGTCGATCCCTCGCCGACCCGTCGGTGCGCAAAATGCTGAGCCCGAGCCCCCTCGCGGCTCAGTAGCCAGTCTTTCCTCGATATATTCCGATTCACCAGACTCCCAAGATGTGGTTGAAAGTGCTGTGCAAGCTGATTCACCGGACCGTCTGAACTCTTACTCAGACACACCACCACCACCCCCGCCGCCCAAGAAGGAAAGAACGTCACCCATTACTCCCGACAAGGTCTTGGGGAGCCCATTCCAGCAATCACCACCCAGACAAGAAATCTGGAGGCGGCGCTCCGTACGAAGTGACAAGAGCATATCGTTACCGGATATTAAGATCAAGAAGAGCAACGGCTCGACCGCCTCCCCTCCCCGACCACCGCCCGAACGAGCCCTTCCAGGACTTCCCAAGAGTCTCTCAGGACGCAAGCCTGTGCCGGCGCGGCCTGCGCCGCCACAGCCTCCAACAGATGATATGGGATCCAAGCTGTCGAAGCTGAAGAAGAAGCTTTCGAAGGAGGACTATGAGCCTTATAGAAAGGATGGGGCATACTCGCAACAGCAGACATATCCTACGGGGTCTAAGCGATTGCCCACGCCAGAATATCAGAACACAGATCGGGAACAACCTCATACACCTCAAGTCCTCTCGCCGCATTCTCCCAATCCACCCGAGACCCCTCCACAGGATGATGATACCCCACCAGCAGTTCCTCGCAAGTCGGCGTCGCGCAATACTATAGGCCAGACCTTGAATCCATCGAACAGCACGCCCAATCTCCTACTGTCACATTCCCGCCAGTCGAGCGAGACGCTCACTGTCACATCCGAGCCAGAGATCCGGCGCTCACCACAACCGCAGAAGAACTACGCTGCATCACAAATCCTTATGCCCGAATCAGCTTCGCCAGAGTTGGCCTCGCCGTTTTCCCTCACCACCCCCGTCGGCGCGCGTGCCATCGAGATCAAGTTCCCTGGGATGCCAGGAGGTCCTCTGCCACAGCACACCATTGTGGCCGGCCCACCACTTGAACCAGCCCATTTTGAATGCTACCAGGCTCATAGATTCATGCGGAATTCAAGGAACCATGTCTGCCCGGTTGCGTGCATGATCTGTGAGAAGAAGGACGCTGAAGCGCGGTGGAAGTGTAACTGGTGCTGCTTACGCTGCTGCGGCAATTGCATGCAAGCCCTGACCTCTGTACCCGGGAAAGATCTGAAGCTATGTCTTGAAAAGGTCAGTCGACAAGGGACCATGGCTTAAGAGACTCATGTGAGAGCCTCGATCGCCATGGGGCATTGGATCCCTCGATGGCGCGTTTGCATATAGATATTGGACTCGTCAACTCCGACGTGAGCCAAGCGGGGCAAAAAGTTTCATTTCAGCATCACAGACAGCGGGCTGCACTTTTCTTTCATTTGTTTTTCTTTGATTCACTTCTTTCATTTGGGATTGGCACATAGACTGTTGCATAGAGGAGCTTGGGGTTTTCAAACAAGGGTCCGGCAAAGGGCAAGGAAGGAAATGGAAAGGAAGAACTGGGAGGGTCATAGGGGCAGTGCGCTATCTATCTCACCTTGCAGCCAAGGCCACGTTTGAGATTGGGCTGGGGATTTTACTTCGATACCTCTCTTTGGTTTGTTTCGTTTTGAGGCGAAATATCAAATCATGATATTTGTTCATGAGCTAGAATGGGAGGCGAGTGGGAGAAAATAGGACAAGGAGCTGGAACACAAAAGTACGGGGACTTGCAATGGCTTTCCGGATGGAGAGGCAGCATGGACTACTCGACTCTCTTGGTCTTGTTCTTGCTTCGTAGCAATTAAGTCGCCGGCCAGCCAGCTATCTAGCTAGCTAGTAAGTAGCGAGGGTGTTGAACCCGGCACAAAATAAACCACATTCACAAACAGTCCTCCTTGCACTTAAGTTTCTGATCGAGGCATTGTCTTACTAGATCTGATCTCGGCTCTATATTCTTTCTTGATCGTGTTGCTCATATAGCATGCCCAGTATCAATATGATACACGCGCTCGGTGGTGATGACACTCTTGCCACTAATAAGTGGATGTAGCGTATTAAGCACATCAGACAAGAAAAGATCGGAGGACTTGCAGAAAAGAGACCTTCGAGACGAGAAACTCAACCAGCATCCCACCGTTTCAACCCCCTTCACCATACCTAGCTACCACGTACCTGCCCCTCGGGTTCGTAGGGGGGGCGGAGGAGGAGACGACGCGATGAGAAGCAAAGCATTGCGTCAGCAGCTTTGCACGACCCTAACTCACCTAACAAACCACCACAGGAGATGAATCAAGCATCACAAGAACCAAACCTTCTCCCTGCCCACGCGCGCGCACCCAAGCTCACACACGGGATTTCCCATCTCCAGTACCGCCCGGGCCCAACGCCGTGTAGGCGGCAGCTACCTTAGAACAGCTCCGGGAATCTCTTCTCGGGGTCGGCGCCAGCGGCATCGCCCAGCCAGGCGTCGCGGCGCTTGCAGTAGAACTCCATTTGAGGCGCCCAAGCTGCTGCGTCGGGCTCTTGGTCGACGGATCCGCGCGTGACGGCCGTGTTCTCCGGGTGGTTGGAGTTGGTGATGAAGAGCGGCGAGCCGCATTCGGTGCAGAAGGAACGGTGGGCGACGGCTCCCGAGGAGGGCGTCGTGTCTGTGTACTTCTTGATGGAGGCTTCTCCGGCGGTGATCTTGATTTGCTGCGCGCGGCGGGTCAGATGATCGGTCGAGGAGTTTGGGGGGTGTGAGTCTGAGAAGAGGGGGGGCGGGACTGTGGGTGCGTACGTCGGATTTGTACAGAGTATTGGCCATGAATGTCGACCCTGATGCTTTCTTGCATGTTATACAGTGGCAGAGGACTTGCATTACGGGGTCTCCGTTCACAACATACTTCACAGAACCACAGAGGCAAGATCCAGTTATAGCCTTAGCCGACGACATGGTGAGGCAATTAGTGTGTTTCTGAGTAAGGTAGAAGAAATTTATAGGAGAGGGAGTTCGAAGTCTTCCTTTGAGATTAATCGCAGACTACGACCTCAATAGAAGTATACAGTGTCAAAGGGCTATATATGAGTGAACTACTAGACTGGCTCATGCCGTCAGCAGGAACTCGGCTGTCCAGCATGGCGGTAAGGGAGGGTAGCAGCTTATGTTCTGCAGCAATGCAAATAACGTCGAAGGAGAAGGCAAATAAGGTCAGTCTTGACTGAATGGTTTATTACAGATGAAGGTAAAGTGTTCGGAGAACTGATTGTCCTTCGTCTTTCACTTTGCTGGATTACAGCACTCAATGGTAGGCGACGTGACAACTATTTAATACCCCTCCTGTTTGGATAGAACTCATTTTCTACTGATTTCAAGGCTTGAGTTGCCCAGAGGCTTCGACAACAGCGCTGGGAAGTAGCATTGCCGTGGTATATCCTGACTGGATATTCTAGGTGACTTCCAGCTCAGTGTCCAGCCAGGTATCTTGTTACAAGTTTCTGCGAGATCCAGTGGCAAGAGTTGTGTCTTTAGAAGATAGAAGCGGGTGACAGATATAATCCGAGATTTTTGTAATTCGTAAACGGAGCCCTCAACCCATCAACTGTCTGATATCCTCCGGTGGCCACCTAACTTGAGCGAAGCTTAAGCATCTCTTGATACTTTGGAGAAACTTCCTAGTAACCTCGTCTCCCATAACATGGCCTTTGTCGCTCTCGTGCAGCTTCTCTCGAGCACTACGTTCGTGAATACCGACCATAGTAACTCCGATAGGCCAAGCTGCCTTGCCAATACTTAATCTCAAGTATCCATCATTTGCATCAACATATCTTCGCTCTTGTGCTGCCTTGACGATCTCGACGATTGGCTCTAGAACCCCATCATCCAAGTCTCCTTTCTCGAATTTACGAAATAGCTAGAACGAATTAGTATTGACAACGGAAAATAGAGACAGCGGTATTCTCAGTACTTACTGGTGTCATGTTCTCCTTACTCGATACCATAGCATTATAAGCAGCTTTACTCGCAAATGTGTCCCGTTTCTCCTTGTCCAAGGCAGATTCCCACTCCTTCAAAACCATCGTAAAATATGATGCCAGTTGCCTAAACAGGTACTTCTTACCCTCGACGTCCTTCGGAACTGTCTCCACCTTCATATCCTTTTCTTCCACAAGTTCCAAGGATGTTGGTATAGGCCCTTGGGTCATAACCACTCCCAACTTTACGAATCTCCTCAACCTTTGTCGATGGCCCTCTCCAAATAGTCGCGCTGGCTGTCCCATGGCTCTCAACTTCTCGACCAGCTCGTCTTCTGGGATATCGTCATCATCCACCTCTACGCTCTCTTCCTTGACCAGTTCGGGCAACCCTAGCCTCTTCCTCCTGGCCCTCTCTTCCTCCGCTTCCTGCTCTTCCCTTCGTATCCTGAGCTCCTCTATGAACTTCTTTTTCTTCTCTTCCCGTAACTTTGCAGCCTCTGCTTCTTCCTCTTCCTTCTGGCGCCTTTGCGCTGCCTTTGCTTCCCTTTGCGCTTCCAGAGCGCTTTGCTCAGCCAGGTACTGTGCTTTTCGCTCAGCCTCAACGTCCGCACGCTTCATGTATTTCTTCGCAGGTTCGTTCGTAGGTGAGGAGCCTCTCTTCTTGGAGATCTCCTTGGACATAAGAGCTGCGAAATCCATAACTGTGGTGGCGTTATCGCAATATTTCTTGGAGGCCGCACGCGACTCGAAAGGCTTTAATCCGCAGTATGTATGCTGAGCGGCACGACGACCGGGAACGATTGCAGAACCGTATGTTATGATTTGGATACAGATTACAGTATAAAGTTTGGTTGTCGTAGAAAAGAATCAGCCTCACGAGGTTGAAAGGCTCCGAGACCTAGCTTGCCGATCTTGGTAATTGCCAGCCTCGTCAACACCCACGACATTTCTTTTTGCGCCGGAGCTTCAAACATAGAACAAATCGGGAATATCAAGGGATCTGTGGCTATTTTCTATTTGGTCAAGCATCATGGCATCAACTACAGACAAAATTGACCGCCAGACAACAACGCCATTCCATCTAAAGCTGTTCTACAAGACGGGCTCATTTCACAGGTACCTGCTTCTCAGAATACTTCATATCCACCTTACTAACGTACCGCAGACTAGAGGAGTTCAATCCCTTACAAGAACTTCCGCCGCATCTTCAGATATACACCTGGCATTCATGCACACTGCGAGAACTATCACATCTGCTCACTACTGCCCTTCCCTCCTTGCTCCCAGATCCAGCAATCGGCACTCGTCTCTCATTCCGCCTGATATTCCCCGACTCTCGCAGTTCATCACAGAATTCGTCAGCGCCGGGCAGATTTCTCACGAAGGACCTAGGAAGCATAGTGATTGGAGACGGGGGCCCTGGGATTCTGCCCGATGAAGATGAAGCTGCGATTGTCGCTGGTGGACAAATGGCTGGAAGTCTAGGGGGAGAGCCAGAAAAGAGCTTGAGCGACGCCAAGTTTGTCATTGGTGATTACGTCGCATGCGCGGTATTACCGCCGTCAGCAAATGGCAGCGTTGCGCCGCCGATTAGCAGTGGACCTCCAAGAAGAGGTTTCGCTGGACCACGAGGCGATTTTGGAGGAAGAGGAGACTTTGGCGGTAGGGGAAGGGAGAACGGATTTGGTGGTGGCTTTAGGGGCAGAGGGGGTCATAGAGGAGGGTTTGGGCAAGGCGTCGGTGCAGTTCCCAGTGGAGAATGGAGGAGAGGTGAGAGGGTGCCCGATGGGCCTTCAAGTAGAGGGCGAGGCTTCGGAGGCGGTAGTGGAGGATTTGGCGGGGGAGGCAGGGGTAGATGGTGAGCAGATGCAAATTATAACAAGCAATTCAAGATACCATTTCAGCGACAGACCTTAGGCGCACTGTTTTCGGTGCTGATGGTGTCCTACTGCTCAGATTGAGAAGTGGACCCATACTGCAGCTACAATTCCATGCGCATCCGGGCTCAAATGTGAGCAGAATGACTGCATGTCCAAACACGAATTTCCCAGTGTGGTGTGCCGAATCCATTGATATTGCTCCCAGCTATATGTACAGCAAAGGCGTCGAACCACTTCCAAACAAAACCTTAAAATTCAACAATCGTGTCTCCTCTCCTCTTTCCCCGCAAATTGTATTTGCCCTGTGCTCGTCAGTATCCTGCTCTTCCATCGCCAGCCCTCCGTTCACAAACTTACGTCGGTCATATATGCTAGAACGCCTACGACGGCTGGTACTGCAACTGCGTATGCGAAGGTGATGCCGGCCGTTCGCTTCGTCCATCTGAAGTACTTGAACCGGTTGACGGCCATGTCTGAGGCGGATTAGTACCTTTTCAACGCATCTGGATCGTAGAGGGAGCTCGGTGCATACTGTTGTATTTGACCATCGCCGGGTCCATCGCGACAGCTGCAAGCATTCGTTAGTACTCTTAGGACCAATTGAACCATCTTCGAGAGCTTACAGTGGTTGTGGCCCGCCATGATGAGTGATATGGATTGGAACGGATGGGTGTGTCTGCGTGACGATTGTCGTTGTCCAATCTTGAGGTTCGGGATGTTCAGCGCCAAGCATGGCTTTGGCGGGATTGCTTGTCTTCCGCTCCGCTGCTGCAACCGGGGCGGAGATCGGAGTACCGAGGCTCAAGCTTGAGCCTACGTATTGTCCCCTCCGAAACTAGATCATCGGATCGTTCTTGCGCCGATAATCTCAAGTCGTCTTGGTTTCCATCGTCACTGCTATTTTTCAATTCCTTCTCACATAAGAGAAATCAATTGCTTCAAGATGTCTACAACTACTCCAGCTCCTGTAACCGAGCAGGCTAAGGTCAAGCTCTATTGGTAAGACGTCAGATCTGAGCGGACGCTATTGGGTGGACTCTAATACCTGCCAGGCTTGAGCAGTCACGCTCACAGCGCATTCTCTGGCTTATGGAAGAATTGAAAGTCCCATATGAGCTGCAAATCTTCCACCGGGATCCGCAGACTCGCTTGGCTCCACCAGAATTAAAGAAGGTGCATGCTCTTGGAAAGTCGCCTGTCATTTCCGTGACAGCTCCAGGATCCACGGAGCCTATTGTCATTGCTGAGAGTGCCTTCATCATTGAGTACTTGTGCGACCATTTCACTAATGGTACCAATTTATTGCCAAAGAGGTACAAGGAAGGCCAAGAGGGCCAGCTTGGAGGCGAGACAGAGTCATGGTTGAGATACAGATACTTCATGCATTACGCCGAGGGGAGCTTGATGAGCCTGTTATTGATTAGCATTATTGCAGCCAGTGAGTCCTGATCTCATTTTTTTTTCCCGAGCCGAGCTAAATATCACTAGATATCAAAGGATCGCCGGTTCCGTTCTTTATCAAACCCATCACATCTGCCATTGCTGGCAAGATTTCAAGCGGGTACTTGGAGCCCAACTTCTCATCCCACTTCAGTTTCTTGGAGGCTCAGATTGCCTCCT
The DNA here is from genome assembly GCA_003369665.1 of Coleophoma cylindrospora. Taxonomy (NCBI): domain Eukaryota; kingdom Fungi; phylum Ascomycota; class Leotiomycetes; order Helotiales; family Dermateaceae; genus Coleophoma; species Coleophoma cylindrospora. The sequence goes on along the minus strand of PDLM01000008.1, from coordinate 897,242 downwards.
CGCCCGAAAATGGGCAATTTCTGTGCGGGCCAAAGCTGACGGCTGCTGATATCCTGATGAGCTTTCCTTTGATCGCTGCTAGAGGGAGGGCAGGTCTGACACAGGAGAAATATCCCAAGCTTTGGGCTTACGTCGAGAGATTGGAGGAGGAGCCAGGTTACAAGAAGGCCGCTGAGAAGATCATTGAGATTGATGGAAAGTTTGAGGCCAATTTCAAGCTATGAGGCGGGACAACATAACAGCATGGTAGAACTTGTTTAAGATGTTCTGTAATTCTTATTTGGTTTAACTGTAATACATAAAGTAGACGGCATTGGAGCTTGTTATCATACATCTTGATTGAAATTTTTCTGAGATAGATCCTACAAGTCACTGTTATATGACGTAACTTTTGAGAAAATCCGGAATGATGCCCACAACTACAAGAACAGTAAGGGAAATAAATGCTAGTAGATAGGTGAATTTCACAGAAATAAATTCAGTCTCATGGAAACCCATAGAGAATTATCCAGGAAAAACGCGTAGCCACTGAATTCGATGACCACCTAGGAGAGATGGATGCAAGAGATTCAGTGTTTGGATAGACCCCGCGCGGGGGGGGGGGGGGGGGGGGGAGGGGTTACCTGAACATCGGCCAAAGTTAAATCAAGTAGACGATGTAGCATTGTCTGCTAGTTCAAAGTGGAAAGCTGAGCCCACGGATGGGCTCCAGTTCTAATTATTTCGAGTTAAGCATAGCTATAAGTGCTTGCTCTTTGTTGCTTCGATTTTCTAGATTTAGCACATAACCCAAAGACCGTCAAACTCCTGGCATGCCAATTATACTTCGTAACCCAGGCACAAGTCGAGGCAAAAAATATACAGTGAACACCCCGGCGAATGCCACAAGCAACCCGGTGAACTGTTTTGTCTGATTAGCTTCCTGATGCAACTCTTGAGAGTCATGGAACGTCACATACCTTTTCAAACCAAGTGTGGAAATACGCAGCAGTCATCAAAAGCATCCACCAGCTCAAAAGAGAAACGCCTAGCACAAATTTAACACCGAGATTCCACTCTCCCCCGTCTACTGCAGCAGCGTCACTCCCAGGTTGAATCTCCACCTCGGCACTCTTCACAGCTCCGTCCTGCATGTAGATGGTTCTCTCATCCTTCGCCTTGGAGTATCTTAAAACCACATGCAAAACCTCCTCGAAAAGGAACATGCTGCCCAATACCAGCAAGAAGACGTGCCCACTGATGTCATGCCCTCCCTTCCATTTCCCACCGACGGCTTTACAAGCTACACTTGTGATGAGCTTTTCGGCGTGATCCAGATCCACTTTGCCCGCCTCAGCTTCTGCCATCAACTCGCAAGCTCCCCCCGTAAGTCGGAATCCGCGATCAATGATCGCAGGGCCGAAGAACCACTGCGTAATAAAGATCCACCACACAGTGACAAGTCCCCATCTCAGTGCCCCGCGGATTCGTCGAGGGGTCACCACCAAAGATCGAGGGGGCCCTGTCGAAGGATGGGTGAAAAGGAAGAAGAAGAATGCTGCTGTGACCCATCCCCACCCTTGTTTCACGAATAGCTGGTTGAATATGTTGCTCTTCTTCGCAAAGTAGGACGGTGCTACACTTGCGACATGGGATTGCGAGGTGGCGTTGTACGGTGCTGCTCTTGCAGAGGGGTCAAGCAGGGAGAAAAGGGAGCCGACGACAAGAGTCACTGGATAGACCGCGAGGATGACCGTCTCAAATGAAGTAGGTAGGTATGGCGGTTTTCGAGCAGCCATCGTTGCTGACGTCGCTGGAGCTTCGTTCGACTCACTGGGTGCAGAGGGAGAAGATTGCTGTTTTTGAAGTCTTTGAGATCGACGGGTGGCGGTGGATGGCGAGTCCATTGGATCGTGCTATAACATTTGGCGGAGAAGGTTCTGGATGTACAAAGAACCTAGCACAGGCAGACAATATACGGCGTTGTGGAGGGACAGATCGTGGAAGGGGAAAGAGGCAATGGGCGAAATGTAGGCTATGACGATTTTCGCGGAACTGCCGACCGCCAATGTCAACGACCGGGAGCTCAGCTCAGCCTCGGGCCCTTGGGTGGTTTCACGGCTACGGACTGGTCGCGATCCTCTAGCTTTGTTGTTCCCTCCAACAACATCATTACACTCCCTTGCGATTTCCCTATTAGACGCGCAATTATGGTATCGACTCGCAGCAAGAAAGATTTCACCGAGCCAGAGCTCACTCCTACGAAGTCTACTCCGTCGCGCTCGCGCAAGAGCTCGGCCAAATGGGCACATACTCCATCGAATGTCACCCTCATATGGCTGGCCATCTCCCTTCCCCTCGTTATTTGGGACGCTGGATATGTTCTACTTCGACCACATAGTATGCCTGGAGGGTCTCTACATTGGCCGATCTGGGCGCCATACGAGCTGTATGGTACAGTCGATTATATCTACGGGTGGAAGGCATTCAATGAGCGAAACGGCTTCACGGGAGCACAGACTGCTTTGAATGTTATTGAGACTGCCATGTACTTCTACTATCTCTACATTCTCTACGCGTACGGAAAGCCCTCTTCAGCGCCAGGACGCGGGGCACCGAAACCCGCAACGGTCGGATACCTCGGGGAGCAGAGATATGTTGCTGGTCAGGAAGGGGCCTTGGCCGTTTTGGTGGCTTTCAGTGCTGCCGTGATGACTGTTAGCAAGACTGTGTTGTATTGTGAGCGACGTCCCCTCGATGTTCAGAACTAGCTAATGACGGCTCAAGGGTTGAATGAGTACTACAGTGGGTTTGACAATATCGGACATAACAAATTTGTAGATCTGATTTTCCTCTGGATTATCCCCAAGTATGTGCTCGACTCGAGATTGAGGTTATGCTAACATCTGATAGTGGTGCATGGCTGGTCCTGCCTTCGTATATGATCTATATCTGCGGAGGTGAGATCTTACAAGGGTTGGTGATGGCAAGTGGCAAGTCAAGTAGCTCTGAGAATTCAGTCGTCAAAAGCGAATAAACAAGGCTTTGTGATCCCTGTGGGAAGAGAATAATGTATAGGCGTAATTTCTATGTTTTTTGGGGACTGGGAAGAACTACACATTGCAACTAGGACTACTCAAGAGGCACAGCCGGCTGTCAAAGACTTTAGAGGGCAGATAATCGGTGTTATATACTGAGAGGAACTTTGAAGGATCTAACATCTAGCTCGATAGAAACGAGGCATACGAAACCTTCATTGTAATCCATACTAACCCAATCATCTTATGAACGTTCTGGTGGCTCGCGATTTCCAACACTATCACGTGACACTTGCTTTATATCAACACAGCTCCCCGAATAAGTGAATATGCGGATTCAAGTCCGCCTTTTTTGAGTGTATTATATATAAGTAAAACCATTATTTCGTGACAACAACGAGCCTCGATGGCGCAGTGGTAACGCGGTCAGTTACAACTACTGTATTATATCATGGAATGCATGTACTGACATTATTAAAGTCGCACTTGTATCAAGTTGTGTACACCACTCTTAGCACTAAATGCGAAGGTAATTTCACTCAATCTTCAAGATTTGACACATTCACTAATTCATCTTCAGATCCCTAGTTCAATTCTGGGTCGAGGCAAATCATCTTTTTGCCGTTCAATACTATATTACCCCACTTTTTTAAATTGAGTTGACGAGTGTGAACATTCCGATGTTTTAGCGATGCGAGTTGAATTGAAGGACTTAAGAGGAGGGAGGTACTTTGAAGTCTACTATAGTTACTTCTGAAATATGAACAAGCCCTGATAAGCAGCAATTGATTTTTGACTAAGGCAAATATCGGGTTTGCTTTTGTGGTACCCCATCCATGTAGTAGGTGTGGCATGCCTTTTCTCTTATTTCCGAACAAAGTCACCACCTGAGGCCACACGCAGCGGTCGCAGAAGGCGGTCAGGATCGACAGTGTTTGTAAATAACGTCACACCTACCCTTTCCGCTCTTTACACCAAAATAATCAAACCTGCAGCTCGATCGGCCCCTGTGACAACTTCAAAAAATATGTTTCTATTTAAGACAAAGTAGCAGATAGTACCAATGACTAAACCACTCCCACACAGCATCTATCAGATTACGACACCCTTAATAATCAAAATAGTTTTCTAAGGAGGTATTTCATCTAGTATTACTAAAGTAATTCCAGTATATAACAATACTAACTTATAACGAACTACCTCTTTAAGAAGTAATAAAATTATAAGGTTCGTCTAGGCAAGGTATCATAAGTTATATTCCAAAACTATTACTTGGAGAGCTAGTTATAATACTCTTCCTCACTTTTAGTAGTACTATATTAACTCTAGAATATAATAATTCTATCCCAACCTCGTATAACGAAATCTCAGGTAATCTTAGAATCCATAAATTCTCAGATGATCTTAGTATCCAATTCTCAGACAATCTAGGTATCCAATTCTCAGATAATCTGGGTATCTACGAATTGGTCATGACACTACTTCGGGCTACGGACTTAGACACTAGTTAACTAGTGATTTTGGATAAATCTTCTAGGACCTTAGAGTCGAGCTCGACTTAAGAGTTTGGGTAGGTTCACGCTAGACCTACAAGTAAGTCCACGCTAGACCTTGGTCCCGATAAGGGGTGATTATCACGATATCATCCTGGCTAAGGCCTGCAACCCTAGTGAGCATCTCCCGAACAAGGCGAATTGTGTATCTCGCAGATCTTCCATTGGATTTGGATTCGGTTGGTCCAGTAACACATCTGGAGCCACGAATATTGATATGTACTGGCCATAGATGTGCATGTAGTGAAGGCTCAATGCTGTCATGGAGAGACAATGCGTACATCTCTAAGGCGGGTGCCAATATATGATTGGTGAAAACAGAAGATATGGTAACATTCCAGCCGGAATATATAATAGCTTCGGCAAGATCAAATCCTCCTGGCACCATGCGCAATTGCTCAGATAATACAATGCAAGGAAATCCTAGTTCCTTGAGTCTCGTAAGGGGAGAATACGTCTGGTTTTCCGCAAGAGGATTTACATTTCTTCCTCCAACAGAAACCTTCTCAGATCTGTGCCAAATTAGTATCAAATTAGGCCACTGATATGAGGCTACTTACAAGCAAGTTGGAGGTAGTTGGTTGGGGTCACCCGCCATGAGTAAATACTTGTTTCCCCTCCATGGTATGTATAGTTCTGAAGGTACAGCACATCCAGCTTCCTCCAAACCAACAACATCAGAATTCTTGGTGAATTTTCTAACCAATGGTACATCCCATGATCTTGTTGTAGTACTGAAGATGATATCTGCTTTCTCACAGATATCCCTCATAGCTCTGCGAATCAGGATTCGAGACACAGATAGATCATCATCAGTACGTTCTTCCGGAAGGGTTCGGAGAATCTTGATAATCTCCCCATGCCCATCACGGAGGCCAATGATCTTCTGGTTGGTTGTCGGCAAGAAGCCAACAAGTTTAAGCATCCACTCAGCTATTGAGTATTTGGGTTCCCAGTGGTTGTGACCGTACCATCTTCCAGTAGGAGTGTCTTTCCAGGCATGAGGCTGTCGAGGATCGTATCTCAATACAGTGTATATCTCGATATACGCTGTGAATACCCTGATAAGGAGGCGCTCGTTTGTATCAAGGCTTCCAGTTCGGCGTGCAATGTTAGAAGCGGCAACATTCGTTGGCGAAGTTACACTGATAGTTTTCCCAGCACCAACAAGCATGAGCATAATCAGCGCCAAGAAGGTGGTCTTCCCGCTTCCTGCAAAGCCGAGCAAGATCAGTACACCCTGAGAAACTGAGCGCAGGCAAGGAAGTATCCTCGAGATCTGACATGGTGTCATTCGACCCCTGAGCGCAGCTTGCAGTGCTTGAGGAACATGTGCCAAGAAGTCAACGTCGAAGCAGTCAGATATGCTGCGGCCTAATGCAATATCACGCTGAAGACTGCAGTCAACGGCAGGTTCTGGGGCTCTGGGACCAGAACCATCCTCCTCGATTGCATCAAAGTCTGAATCTGCCTCGTCACCGATCATAAGGTCTGTGAAGTCACCCTCGCCTGCCAAAGGTGTTGGTCCTGCGGTCAAGGCTTGGGAGCTTGGCATGAGCTTTGCCATAGCAGCCACACGACGTTTGGTGGTTACCAGACTCTCAGTGGCTTTAATGTAGGCGTGCTGCACTGGCTGCTGTGGATGATATTGAAGGGTGGAATCAATCCTCGTTGCCGCTAGACTGCTGGCATCATTATCAATCACGGTAGGTCTGTACACAAGTGCCTAGTGAGAGCCGCGGTGTTGTGCTGAGGTGGTTGGAAGTATGAAGCCATGCCAGCCTTCGTTGTCTAAATATGGCTTCTTTGTTTCGGGATCGATACCAGTGCGCCTTGGCGCATGGCATATTTCGATCTCATCTCCTTCAGCGAGGCCACGTCTAGCAACGTTGGCAAAGGATCTGGTATCAAGCTCAATAGATACGAGGTATACGGAGTCTTCATTCTGATTCACACTGACCCATCTCATTGGCATTCTCGTGTTACAGAGGCGTTCCCATTCATCGAGCAAGTAAATAATATCCCATATTTGGCCAAATGCCACAGTAAGGCAATATTCTCCAATGGTGACAAAGTGCAGACGCCGAGGATATTGTTGTGGGAGATGACTCCATTCGGGGTTGTAGCCTCGAAGTCTTCTCAAGTATTCCAGGTTCCATTGGATACTGTGTGCATATTAGCTGGTATTGTCGGATACCAAATCAGCGACTGTGACTTACAGAGGTCTTCCCAAAGGTTGTAGATGCTGAAGCTGTATGATCCTGCCCTTTTGACCAATTATCTGAGCAATGCCATGTAGATATGATTCTAAAGTCTTAGGGATTATCACTTTATAAGCCGTTTAGTGCAAGAGCAGTAGTATAGAGGCCAGGGCTTTTTGTGAGATCCCTTTGGTAGATGGCCAAGGCAGGCCATATAGCTCTAGGCTTGTGTCAGGATTCGGTTTGATCTCGACGCTGAGAAGATCGTAGTCGGGGAGCTTGAGATATTTCTTGAGTTCATCGCGACCATCATGAGCGATGTGTCGGTATGCCCATGTGAATGTATTAGGAAGAAACCGAATATCAACGTGATGGTTCAATTTTCGTCCGTCTTTATCGAAGAAGGTTTCCAGCGCATTTACCGACATTGGAATTCGAATCATGAAACCGACATAAGGGCTACTATCATCAGGGTTACTGTAGACTAAGGTTGCAGCAGGCTCGAGGGATCCTGATGCTGGAGGCTGACTCAGAAGGTTATCAATGAACTCTGGTCGCCCGTCATCGAGCTTCTGCAGTTGTAGCGCAATACGCCTCTGCACTCGACGGACTGGGCCAATCTGGGCAGCTGGAGCAGAGGCTGTAAAGCCAGGCCCTTGGTAGTTTGAGTTGAGGACTTTCCAAGCACCCTGGTTCCTTTAAATTGTTAGTACGAAGCAAGTAGATGGAAAGAAAGAAAAGGCATTCATACTGTCGATGCGATGTAGTAGACATGGCTGACGTTGGCTCTTGGGGTAAAGGTAGCTGCGGGAAAGTAGATGAAGATGAAGAAGTGAGAACAGCTCAGCGATGTTGTATGTGTTTTGCAAGTCCGGCGCGACACGTCTTTTCGGGCTTTGGGCGGAGGGGGAGTTTGTTTGGGGGGTTACACCTTCAACGGTGTTAGTGAAAGTGGTTTCAAAAGCTCCAAATCCAAATGAAATCATGTCAGTTGCAAAATAGGAGGATTTGAGTGTAATATCTCCACATTCTTCTCCCTGACAATGCCTTACAAACAACTTTGTTGTCTTACAATGTTTCGATTTGATACACTCCTAGCAATCAACCAGGTTTGACATGGAAAACATACAATTACATCTGCGGAGCAAGCATCAAATGTTTGCCACCAAGTTTTGCGGGAAGGGAGGGAGAGGGTTACGGGTTGGGGCTCACCTCCAACATCAATAAGAGAGTTTTGAAACGTCAAACACCGACTATGATCCTACCAGTTGGTAAATGAGGTAACGAAGGGGAATGAATACCTACTCTCCTCTTTAGTGACACCTTTCAAACACAAACATTTTGTCATAGTTTAACATGCCAGCTTGATACACCCAATAATCGATCAAGATTCACATGGAAATACGCATTCATGACTGCGGCAGTATGCAGTGTAGTACCATTTTGAGTAACCTATCCGAATGGAAATACAACAAGGGCAATCAAAAGTTTCCTATATCGTCGATACCACATGTCAATGACAAACAAATATATTTCTGATTGCTATCTAAAAGTCCAAGTAGATTGGTTTGCAAGGCTTAGCTAAAGCTACATAGGATGACACACAACATCAAAGATATACATGATATTGGTTAGAGCAAGTTAAGGATAGATGTAAAATTGCTTCCGTTCTGCCATACATGTGCATATGTATATGCTTGAATTTTGCACTCGCCTTATCATAAATGTTGTATGGGAGTAGTTTAGTCATTGGTACTATCCGCTGCTACGTCTTAAATAAAAACAGATTTTTGAAGTTGTCACAGGGGCCGATCGAGCTGCAGGTTCGATTATTTGGTATTAACAAAAGTTGAGGAACAGTGTAAATAGCGAGAAGGGTAGGTGTGAGGTTGTACACAAATACTGTGAACCCTGATCGCCTTCTGTGATCGCCTAGCGTGGGCTCAGATAGGGGGGCGGGGAGGTGCCGGCGGGAGGGGGTGACGTTCAGAAATAAAATGAAACCGCATAAGCTGTTACATCTACCACATCTACCACATCTACCACATCTACCACATCTAGACATAGGATGGAGTACCACAAAAGCAAAATCAATATTTGCTTTGGGTCAAAATTAAATTGCTGTTTATCAGGGCTTGTTCGAATTCGGAGATAACTATAGTAGACTGCAAAGTACCTCTTAAGTTCAGTTCAACTCGTATAGCTAAAACATTGGAATGCCCACACTCGTCAACTAAATTTGAAAAAGTAGGGTAATATAATATTGAAAGGCAAAAAAGATGATTTGCCTCGACCCAGAATTGAACTGTTGCTTGTTAGAGCTTATTAATATTTAGTTGAATTGTGGTATTTACCTAGGGATCTGAAGATGAATTAGTGAATGTGTCAAATCTTGAATGGTGATGAAAATTACCTTCGCATTTATTGAAAAGAGTGGTGTACACAGCTTGATACAAGTGCGTTTTTGATATCACATACTGTGATCCTCCTAAGCCAGTACGAGTCCTTGCTTCGCTCTACTTCATTGAGAATGGTAACAATAAGGATTTGCGTCGCATTCAACCAATCAGTATCGTTATGAGCGATGTATCGGTATGCCCATGTGAATGTTTTGGGAAGAAAGCGAATATTAACGTGATAGGTTCATTTTCGTCCATCTTTATCGAAGAAGGTTTCGAGCGTATTTGACGATATTTGGATTCGAATCATGAAACCGACGTAAGGGCTATTGTCAGCAAGATTGCTATAGACGAGGGTTACAGCAAGAGCGAGCGATTCTGATGTTGGATGCTCGTTCAGAAGGTTATCAATGAACTCTGGCCGCCATCAAGCTTCCGTAATTACAGCGTAATACGCTTCTGAACTCGACGGGCTGAACCAACATGGGCAGCTGGAGCAGAGGCAGTACAGTCAGACCCTTGGTATTTTGAGTTTAGGACTATCCAGACATCTTGATTCCTTTAAGGTGTTAGTAAAGATCAAAGAGGGTGGACCACAGATGGCATACTGTTGATGAGGTGTAACATAGCTGACGTTGGTTGTAAAGCCAGGTCCTTGGTAGTTTGAGTTGAGGACTATCCAAGTATCTTGATTCCTTTGAGTTATTAATGAAGATCAAAGAGGGTGGTTGGAGAGCACAGATGTCATACTGTTGACGAGGTGTAGTAGACAAAGCTGATGTTGGCTCTTGGGGTAAAGCTAGCTACGAGAAAGTAGATGAAGATGAGGTGAGAACAGCTCAGTGATGTTGCATGAACTTGGGGTAACCTGATTCCATACTGGAGTCGCGGAAGACTATCAAGGATGGCAAGGCAGGTTGGTGACCTCTTTGTTCACTATTCCTAAATGGACTGGTAAGGCTCCTTGAGGCAACAACTCTGTTCTGCCTCTTCAATACAATGCAATTACACACAAGATCGACCTCAGCTACGCTGAACTCCAGCTGATACTTTCAACACGATGTCCTTCAAAGTCTTTTAACATTATTCTCGGGATTTTATGTTGAAAGAAATGGATCATGTGACAACGCGGCAGGCAGCCTACATGTAAATAGACCTTCAGGCAACCTTCACTTTCATTCTACATAGTCAATGATGACCTTCTATTGACCCCAAGATTCGTTCCTTGCAATATTTTATCCAATTATCTATTTTGCTATTCAAATCTATAATAGCCCCACTTTTCAAACCCCCCCCCCTTCCCCCTCTCAAAAACTTTCTTACTTTCTGGGCTCGGGGGTTTAGTGAACAAGGGACTCTAATGAAAAATTTGGGCAGCTGTCGTGGCCACCCAGGCCTCTGAAAACTTCTATGAGCACCCTGGCGTGCCTGGATATCATAAAAGAATAGAGTTTGAGTGTGGGAATTCCGATATTCTTTTAGCGAATGGGGTTTCAGCTGGAGGACTTTCCTCAGTACAGAACAAACGTAGTCTCGGAAGCAAGTCACGCATTCATCGTTTGGACATACAGACAGCACCACAGCAAGCAAAACAAAAATAAAAAGAGAGATATGCCTCGACCCAGAATTGAACTATTGCTTGTTAGAGCAAGTTTAAGGTTGAATTGCATTGTGGTATTTACCTAGGGATCTGGAGTTGGGTTAGTAAATATATCAGGTATTAGACCGTGATAGAAATTACCTTCGCATTGATTGCTAAGAGTGGTGTACACAACTTGATACAAGTGCGACTTTGGAAGATATCAGTATATGCATCCAAGATGATATAATGTTGTAGAAGTAGGAACATACCGCTACATCATCAATCAGTACATTTTCCAATGATTCCAGTGTTGTGCAACAACTAACCGTTACCACTGCGCCATCGAGGCTTCAGGAAGAATCCTGTTTGGCGCGATTTCTGGCCCTGGATCTTATGTAGGAAGAGATCACGGACCGGCTGGTATGCAGGAGCAAATGTGTGTGTGTGTGGGTGTGGTGTGTCCAGCCGTAGTTTGGTGCTGGTGGAGTGCGCGGATGCAAGGGCATGGGTTGTATAATCTTTTCTATATATTTTATGTCGTGCATAACTGAGCTTGCACAAATGGCCTCACAAACGGTCTCAATGGGCCAGAAGGGCTTGCACGATGAACATCACCTGTTTGCCATGGCCTTTCTACCAAGATGGCTTTCACGCATCCTTCTCTATGATCACTTGTGGGCGCAAAGGATGGAAGGACGAGGACGCGGAGGATTGCCCTACTTCCTTTCGCTAAGGTTGGTTCTGTACGACGTGATGGTTCTTGGGCATCTAGCAAATCCTAACAGAAAGGATGACGGGAATTCCTCTACGGTCATAATTCTCCTGTGGTATATGTTTCAGAATGCGGTTGGGTCTGTTTGCCTTCGGATGTCGGCGAGAAGGATGGCATGATATTTGCGACGATAAGGTAAGGTTGCGAGAGCTTTGGGGTGCCGCAGGGGAAGGAGTGGGATGCAGATGTGTGAATGACTTCGTCCCTTACTATACCGAGGATTGCAATCCCGATCGAGATTTTCCCGGAAAACATGTGGGAGCTCGTTCTGGGTGGAAGGCAATGGGCGTTTCATGCTCGTTATCCAAGCCAGAATTCGCAATGATATGGGAGTCTACCTCGAAAGCGCAGATGCAGAAGTCGAGGACAATTGTGATGTACCATCGGCTTTTTAGGAGTGCAATCTGCCCCGCACGGTCGTGAGGTTAACTAGGGCCCAAGAGGGAAAGGCCTCCACGATGCTGACCGTCGCAGCAGCGAGCAGATTGGAGGGCGGCGCCATAGCAGAAGAGGCCCCTATAGAAAAGGCGTTATAGAAATCACAGTGGAGGCCCACGAGTAAGGTAGCATGGCCGTTAATGACCAGAACATATACGAGAAAAATCTATTGAGGTGACTTTGACGCCCAGGAAAGTAAATAACCTTATTGAAAATGGGACGGAAATAGAAAAACCCCCCTCCTCAATTTGAGCGTTCGCTGATGATTACTTTGTCCAGTACGATGTGCGATGTCAGTGAGGGCCCCGAAAGCAGACAGGCGAGATTGGGATGAACATGTCGCTAGAGCTGGGTCCAGGACAGCCCACGTTTAATGCGAGGGTGGTGGGCGTTTGATGAGGGAGGCTGTGGCGTTACCAGAACTGGGCATGACAGGTTCTCGAAAGGCTTCTCCTGGCCCGACCGACCCAGAGGCCCTCGGAGGCGCATAGGACGGTCGGTCGATGCAGATGGAAGGGCCGGTACAATACAGCCAGGCACGGCCGGGTAAGGTGAGGAGGTAGGGAGGGAGGTAAGACGTAGTGCTTCCACCCAATGCAGTCCTGCAGTCCATCTCTCGGTCTCTGGGTCGTTCACCGCTGGACGTCCTCGTATTTCCTCATGACGCTCTCTCGTCCCCTCTCTCCCTCACTCCGTCCTGCCTCTCGGCTGCATTGCTGATGGATAGGATCGCTGGCCTGGGTGCTCGGCCTTTCCCACTCCGGACCTAGGGCCAAGGCAGACCGGTGGGCACGCAGGAACGGCGGGATCTCGTTGGCCAGCCAAGCGACATTGGGCCTCGTACCTGACCCAGCATCGCCAGGACAGCGGCGCCCATTGGCCAGCCCCGAAAACAGCCACAGCCTCCGCATCCCCCGTTCATCTGCTCGCCTGCATTTCGGCGGCAGGGGGCGTGGTTGAAACGCAGGCGGCATGGGTGCCGTCGACGTGCGATAGGCTGGGCTCGATGTTTCAATCCGCAGCCCCTTTCCTTCCGGGCTGTCCCTTGGGCTTGACGTCGTCGCCGTGCTGCACCGGTACGCTCTCGAATTGCCGCCATGCGCTCGGCTCTTGCGCTGGAAATGAGCGATCGTCCAGCTGCTGCTCCGTCGCCAGAAGCAGGACCGCCAGCGCAGCGCAGAGTCAGTGCTGGACCACTCAAGCCTCCGTCATGGATCGCTCAGGATCACCAGGGATCCAGCAGGACGGGCCCCGCAGCCCTAAGGTGGACCAGCTTTTGCACCTAATCTCCCCATGTGTTTATATGTGACTTGCCTCCCCCGATCGGTGAATCTCTCCTCACCCCCAACAGCAACTCCTTCTCTGACAATCCTTTGATCTTGACTCCGGTCGTCCATTCTTTACAGAACCCAGCTCATCTTCACGAACCGCTCTTCAGCATCACCTTCAAGACCACCCACCTTCACCCAACAACCCATTTTCACCTTTAAACCCGTCAAAATGCGTTTCTCCGTTGCTACCGTTGCTTTCCTCGCCAGCGCCGTCTTGGCTGAGAAGACCGTCATGACCACCGAGATGGTTACCATTACCTCTTGCGCCGCCACCGTCACCAACTGTACGAGTTTCCTCCCGTTGAGATCTTACATCGGATACTGACCTTCGTAGGCCCGGCCCGCAGCACCGTCACCTCTTTGACCAGCTACCCCGTCGCTTCCACCACCTCTGCTGTTTCCGTTGCCTCCGCATACCCATCCGAGACCTATGCTGAGTCCAGCTCCGAGACTGCTGCCGTTTCCACCTCCACTCCCGCTGCTGAGACCTACGCCGAGTCCACCACCGAGGCCTATGCTGCCACCACCCCAGCTGCTTACCCAACGGCTGCCAACTCCACCTTGGCCTCTGTCAAGACCGCCGTTGCCTCCTCTTACAGCGTCATCACCATCTCCACCTGTATCCCAACCGTCATCTACTCCACCGTCCCAGTTGTCCCAACCAGCACGGTTGCCACCAGCGTTGTTTCCGCCATCCCCGTCCCATCTGCCGGCAAGAACACCACCAGCCCAAGCACCACTGCTCCAGTTACCACCTACACTGGTGCCGCTTCATCGCTCTCCGGCTCCATGGCTGTCGCTGCTGTCGGTGGTCTCGCTGCTCTCTTCTTCGCATAAGTCACACATCTCCTCGGAGACTTGACGTCCGTCCTCCTTTCGGGGTAGACGGCAAAGGCTCGTATCCCTACTTCGGGCTACGGACTATGGCTTTTACGACTCTTGTGTAGACAAAAGAAAAGAAATGCATAAGACTTCTTGACCTTTTCTTTCTTGTAATTTCTTAATTTTGGATTGGCTTTTGATCAGGAGGATACCATGGGGGTTGGTGGTCCTTTCTAGCGGGGTTGGGCGGGGTTCTGATATCCAAAACATCGCATCTCGGGCTAGTCGGTAGCATCGCTTCCATAGTAAATCTTAGAAGTCTTTCCAAATAAATCCAATCTTGATCAACTACAGCTTCCCGTGCCTTGCAACCTTGTGCGTGACCACCCTGCCACGCAGCTAACTTTTAGCCGTCACAGCCGAGGGGGTTGCTGAGAGGCCAGCCACGGCCAGCCGCCCATCTCGACCTCGCACGTTCTGGCATGGGAGTCAACAACCGGATTCCCCAGATTCTTCCTCTTCTGCTTTCGGACGCACTGGTGCCCTCTTGGAGATCACCCCAATGAGAGGAGGATGCGAGCGGGAAGCTGGGAAATTGCGCGACATGCGGGTGACTAACGCATCCTTCTACCGCGCAGGCCATCATTGGTCCCCTCGTGCGATGTCGTGTCACTTGAAGACATCGCTATCCTTTCCGCGGCTTGGGGGCTGTGTGGTGCACGAGGGAAGGAATAGAAAGCGAGAAGATGCGCTGGCCAGGATACGAGTTGAACCTCGCCCCCATGCCATGCTGGAGAGTCGGCGGTCGCATGTGATGCCCCGGACGAACGTTGTCAGCGTCCGCAGCGGAATGGGCTAGAACGGTGGGTTGAGGTTCAACGCGGTGCTGGCTGCTTCGAAGTGACGGATGGATTTCTGCGGCGTCACATTCCCACGGGGCTCTCGATCTCGGAATCTGTACGTACAGGATCGGAGGGAGCGTTGCGTAGAGATGACGGATATGTGGTCCACGACAGACTGCCGAATGGAGCGCAACAGCCTCAGCCCTGCCAATCACGAGGCGGCTTGACATAAGCACCCGAACGGGCCAGCGTCTTGTATTTCGCTCTCGTACGTGAAGCGTCTCGGAGGCCAAGGCATTATTGGCGGAAGCGTTCGCGCTGGACCGTCGCGAACCTTCCCGGCGCATGTTTCCTCGTCAAAGTTGACGTCAGCAGCTCTCCGCCCGTACACCCTTCGCTTCCAACCAGGATGATCCAATGCAGATGTCAACAGAGAACATTTCTGTCCAGCTGTCGGCCCTTGCCTCGCCTTTATAACCCGGGCGCACGCCAGCCATGACCAAACTACGCATCAATCGCGAGGCCACGTCCACTCCGTCGACGTAGAAGCTTAACTGAGTACAATCTCCGCGTTATCCGGTCGTACTCGGGCGTATTCGTGGAATGCTGATGTTGGCCCACGAGAAAACGGGTCTCTCACCATACCAACCTTCTCAGCTAGATCCTTCTCGGGCGCGGGTGGGCATCACGATGGAGCAGATTACTTCTCGACGAGCTACGGGACCTCGGTCCATCGAGCAAGATGGGGGAATTCCTAATACAACTTCCGCCCAGCCTACCATCTTTCCTCCCTTTCAGCACGAAGAGCTTCCGGCCGAATTGTCCGACGACGACGACGACGAAGTGATGGAACTTGAGGGAATCCCCGACGAAGATGCTGAGTCGCTGATCGGTCCGGCCATTAGTAGAGCTGCCACGAGAATGAAATCCGCGCATACGCCTGCCGCCGAGAAAGCTGCTGCGATGGAGGATGTAGAAGGAGGGGGGTATTTTGACAGCGATCCCGAGTCACCGCCAATACTGCAAGACGTACAACTGGGCGACGTGCCAATGCTCACCAGCAAACCAAACGAGAATGTAGGGTTGGGATTGTCTTTGGGAGAATTGCCTCCGCCAGAGCCCATGAAGGAGCAGCCTGCGTTTCCGAGTCCATGGCAAGCTGGCCCAAAGGTAATGCAGCGGACCGCATCCTCGCAATCGATTATGCAGGAAGCGTTTGCGAAGCGGAGATCAATGTCGGGGGGTGCAGAAACTTTGAAGAAACTAATACCTAAAAATCTCCCATCTATGGCCCAGGCGCGAAACTACTTTTCCTCTGCTGGGTTTGGATCGGGCCAGAAGACCCCAAGTCCGTCCAGTTCACCTAAACAGTCTCATTTCCCAAACCGCACCTCAAGTCGTCGAACTGCACCAGGGAGCCCTCTGAATTCCATGTATGACATCGAACCTTCTAACTCATCCTCCACATTACGACCGGAGAAACCATCCCCGGTACCATGCAAAGCGGCCTCTCGACCCAATCCCCTTCGGCGAGTTACTTCTGACGATTCCTTATTGTACCATTCTCTTTCAAGGACGTCATCCTTAGGAGACGATAGTCGTTTCGAAAATCACCACGACCAGGTCAACTCGAGAGTCAAAGCCATCAGAGATTCGCTACAGGATAGATCCAGTTTTAGGTTACCGCAAATGCCTCGTATGCTCACCATGCCCCGACCCAGTTTTAGCTTCCCATTGAATTTTTTGAGCAACAGCAGCATGCCTCCAAGATTAAGAGCCTATACTGATCCCATATTCTCAGACATTCTACCAGGCAACATCGCGAAGAAAATTACCGGCCCCCCGAGCCCTGTGGCTCCCGCTGTCGCTTCGGGAATGGTAGCGGCTGCTGTATCACAACCAGAATTAGCAAAAGAAGCTTCCGGTCCAATCACCCATGGATCTGGTATGGATGTTCTTGAGCGCGCAATGGAGAAGCTAACTGGTGATGTTGTGATCATGGGAGGCTATAGGGGCTCAATTCTGCGATCAGCAAAGCCACCTCATAGACAGCTCTGGGTACCTGTCAAGGTAGGGTTGAATATTCGAAAAGTCAACCTAGAGGTTGGCTTAGATCCAGAAGATGAAGAACGGATGGAAGAAAGTATTTTCGCATCAGGAATGCTGCAGAATATCGGACCTGTAGATATCTCCAAACGCCTGTTCAAGCGACTCAGAGAGTGCGAAAACGCAAAGGCGGGGAAGCTGAGAGTATGGGATTATGGTTATGATTGGAGACTAAGTCCACATCTGCTATCAAGAAAATTGACCGCATTTCTGGAGAAGCTGCCATCAAACCAGCCTGGATCCACCGACAAGGGTGCGCTAGTCATTGCACATAGTCTTGGCGGTCTAATAACCCGGCATGTCTGCAACCAGAAGCCAGAACTATTCTCTGGTATTATATATGCCGGAGTACCACAGTCATGCATCAATATCCTAGGGCCATTCCGGAATGGTGATGCCGTGCTGCTGAGCTCAAGGGTTTTGACGGCACAAGTCAATTTCACCTTGCGAACCAGCTTTTTACTGTTACCCGAGGACAGTTCTTGTTTCGTTGACATCAAGACCAAAGAAAAGTATCCGGTCGATTTCATGGATCCAGACGAATGGATCAAATATCGCCTGTCGCCTTGCACAGATCCACCACTACCACCATACTCACACAATACTGGTGCTCTTGGAAGCCTGCTTAATCTCTCTGGAAGTCTGTTGAGTTTACCCACTCTACCCAGCCTACCAAGTCTTCCGGTGCCTGGGAAGAAGAATTCCAATAGTGGTCTTCACAGCCCGCCAAAACCAACCCATAATGGACATCGGGAACCCAATTCACCAACCTTTACGACTCGGGCTGCCGACGTGATCCGGGGTGCGGACGGCGGAAAAGACCGAACACTCGCACCTCAGATGGGCAACAGCGGAAATCCGGTCTCGAAAGGGCACAACAATAACACGTCGGTCTCGACCGCCGTGACTATCCCGCGCGATAAGGCAATCGCCTACCTTCGCCGTACGCTCGCAGAAACGAAGAAATTCAAACAAGAGCTCTATTTTAACCCAGCTCATAGCGCCGCAAACCGCTACCCACCCCTCGCCACCATCTATGGAAAGAGTATTCCCACCTGCTGCGGCGCCAAGGTGCATGGCAGAGAGAGTATACCGTGCAGCGACGTGTATGACAATCTTGCCTTTGCGAGCGGTGATGGTGTGTGTCTGGCCAAGGAGGCCATGTTGCCGGAGGGATACTTGTGTGCAAAGGGGGGGCGAATTCGCAGTGACCGTGGCCACGTCACACTCCTTGGGGATTTGAATGCCGTTGGGAGGGGCATTTTGGCCGTACAGAGGGGAAGGGAGAAGGGCATTGGATTGGGAACATCGCATGGAGTTGGAGGTGGTGCATAAATGTACAATAGCATAGCATGGCGAAGGTCTTTTGGCGGACTGGTTTTGGTGTTATACCCGGTTTCTTCTATAGACTATGGATTTACGAATGTATGATTGGGTAGACGAGGGAAGTTGTCTGGCATGGTGTGAAGCAGAGGATGAAGGAGGAGAGGTGTACGATCCCTGGCCAGGAATGCTGGGCACTTTAAAACGCTACTAGTTACTTTCTAATTCTTTGTATTATTACCTTAGTTCACTTAGAATTGAGGTTAATTTACCTTGAATACATAAGTCCCTCTTTGATCCCTACGAAGTAATCTAGCAAGCAATTAAGCTTTCATTATAAGCCACTAAATACTTACAACTACGGCTGAACGTTATAGTATTCGTGCTTGACGCTTGTATACTAGAATACGTCTTCGCTAGATTGAATAGGCCCTTAATATCCCTCGAGCAACTATCTACTATATCTTTTGATAACCAAAGACCTCCTGACAGATCTATGACCTTGTCCTTCGTTCTTCTATGTTCTAGCGTAAGTCGTGGATAAGAAGAAGAAGAAGAAGAAGAAGAAGGAGGAGGAGGAGGAGGAGGAGGAGGAGGAGATGATGATAATGTACATCCAAGAGCTTAGAACTCTAAGCATACGTAAAAAAATAAACCAGTAGGCGAAGGTATAATAAACTGAAAAGGTATAAGGCTATACGTAAGCCTTGGCTTAAGGATATAGCCAAATAACGTCGCTAGGAATACGCTCACGAATCTACTATACAAAATAGAGGTCCAAAGGATATTATAGTTACACGCTATGCCCACGAGAAATATAGAGAGCTAGGTTTTCTATTTTTGAATATATGTAGGTCCTGAATCGAGTGCATGCGTTCTATTTTAAGACATGGCATCACTCAGCCTTCCCCGTTCATATATTGTCTATTCCCAACACCAAGCCCAAATCCAGCAAAAGACAAATACCTCCCATCTCACAACCGAAAGAGAAGAAAGTGGGAGAGGGGACACTTCGTCATCATCTCTGACCCAAAACAGATTCTAAATCTCCTTCACAAATCCGATCTCCACCAGATTTTCAATCGGGATGTTCATATCTGCCATCTTCGTCCGAGAGTTCTCTCTGATCCACAGAAACGCACTCAGCAGGACACGACGCAGGATGTTCGTCCCCGGCCGGATCTTCATCTGCTCCTTGCCCATAACATAGACCAGCTGCCTCTCCATCGCCATGGCGATGGTATCGAGTTCTGCTTGAACCTCAGGGGAATGCTCGACGGATGAGATAGGGGAGGAGGAAGACACAGGTGTCGAGTGGTCGCGGGTGATGTACAGGATTAGCTGTTCCACGACCAGGCGGCCTAGATCTGGCGTTACGATTTGATCGCCATAGCCGTGGCGAATGGTCAGGCGGTAACAGTTCGGTATGGAGGTGCGTTGCACCACGTAGCGTTCCTGTTCTGGGATCGAGGGAACGTTGAGGGGACGCATGTGAAAGAAGATCATCACCTCGGGACGGGCAGAGAACTTGCGGACGAATTGCGCGAACACCACGGGGACCATGTCACCGACTTTGTCGAAGAAGATGCCAATGCCGTGGATTTTGGACACTTGCCAGCCGCCGTATGCAGCGGTAAGTTTTACATTACCCTCTTTGGTGGGCGAGAGGAGGTGCGAGGGTTGGAAGCGATCTTCTGCCTCGGATGCCCATTGCTGCTCCTTGCCAAAGCGCCAGAGCACGAAGACCGAGGAGAGAATTGCGGCGAGTACGAGCGTGAACCAGGCGCCCGTTGGAATCTTCGTCAGTGCTGAGGAAAGGTAGACGCCGTCGAGGGCAGCAAAGACGAGGAAGAAGAAGGATACGATTAGTATGTTGAAGCGCCACACGAGGATAGCGACTAGTGAGACCATGCAAGTCGTGATAAACGTTACAAAAATCACACATACGCCGTACGCGTTGCCAAGTCGTGTGGTCTATTCCAATTAGCTTAGCCAGACTGACTGCGAGAATAGTTCTGCAAGCTTACATCACTATAGACGGCGGTGACAACGACGCATCCGATCATCAGGAGCCAGTTTGCAAAGGGCATGTAAACCTGGCCATGGAACTTCTTGCTTGTGTGGACGCTGGCTCTAAGTTAGCATTTGAGGCTCTTTCCCCCGATGGTAAGACTCACGTTTTGATATGTGGAAAGTAACTCATGGTCATAATCTGCGACAAGAGCTGGAATGCTGCGGTGATCATAGCCTGACTGGCAACAATAGCCGCCAAGATAGCAAGAACCAAACTGAAATAAAACGTGCCTGGGATGACGGTATTGAAGAAAGGGTTAGTGTAAGCATCCGTAGTGTCCCCGGAGATATATGCCGCCTGTCCAATGTAGGCGAGCAGCAAGCAAGGATAAGTAAAGCACAGCCATGATATCTGGATAGCCCTTTTGCTGAAAGCACCAAGATCGGCAAAGAGAGCTTCCACACCAGTGAAGGCAAGTAACAGGCCACCAAGCGAGCGCCACCCTTCTTCTTTGTTGCGCATCAAGTATTGGCCTGCAAACCAAGGACTGAACGCCTTTAGGACCGAGTGGTCATGCATGGCAAGGTTATAGATACCACAGATCGCATTAAAGAGCAACCAGATCATAACAATAGGAGCAAAGGAGCTAGCGATCTTGGTGAGGCCAAAAGGCTGAATGGCAAAAAGAAGGATCAGAATGGCGCATGTTACTCCCACGATAGTTGACTTGGTGATATCGGATGATGCAACTTGTATACCTTGGATAGCGCCTAGTGTTGATTGAGCGGGCGTAAGTACACCGTCACTAAACGATTGTCAGGTTGCACTACTCGAACCGAAGCCATGCCTACTTACGACATGACCATGCTAACACCGAGAATGCCGAGTACTTTCAGCCCAAATCTTGCAAAGGTAGACTTTTCAATAAAGCTGCGTAGTCCTTTGTTTGGCTTGCTTATCTCACCCGTAAGATATCGCTCCATTTTGACGGTCCCAGCAACATTAGGGTCACGCCGAACGATATTGGCATAGCGAGCAAGAAGAGAATATAAAGCAAAGCTGCCCCCTTCGCCATCAAAGTCGGCAGACAAGACAATGAAGACATATTTGATGGTGACCATGAAAGTGAGCGTCCAGATAATGATTGAGAGAGCGCCGACCAAATCATCGTAACCGGGCTGGCTGGTGAAAGTTGAAGAATAGACATATAATGGTGACGTGCCGATGTCGCCGTAAATAACTCCAGTCGACTGGTACGCAAGCCATAGCAATGTCCATCCCGTATAAGTCTATTCATGAGAGGTCAGAAATGGATGCAAGCCTTTTTTGACCATGCCGAAGGGCTGTAACACACCTGCTTATTCTTGCGGTTCAAGTCCGCATCGGCAATTTGTATTGCTTGCTCTTCTAGATCTGCATAGGTAGTCTTTTGCGAGACCTTGGATTCCCTCAAAGCGCTGTTGTAGGTAGCTTCATTGCCAGACGTGGCGGGATTGATCTCCTCGCTAAACTGGATGCGCTGAGCAAGTCCACCATCGATGTCGGCCATCTTGCACTACCGGAAGCGAGGAGAGGGATGAGAGACACGAGGCAAAGAGAGGAGGCAAGGAAGAGCAGGAAGGAAGGAAGGATTGGGGAATCCGAGACCTTATGAAGAGAAAAACAAAACAATGGACAAAGGGAACAATGATTCCTTGCCGCCGCATGCAGCGCAAGTAACCCTACGCTGTGCCTCAGAGCAATGCACGCACGTGAAAAGTATAATCTCCACAGCTAGTCTCCTGTCAGAGATCTGATAGCTTGCGCTGCAGCGGCGCAAGATCAGGGAAAGGAAGTCAAGCGAGAAGGAATTCCCAATAGGAATCACCAATGCAGTCGAGGGACCGCGGGCAGTCCTTATCGAAGCAAGCGGATTCGAGGAGGCCGAAATGCCTCATGCTGATGACGGCGGTGGTGATGTCGCTGCGGGATATATATGTCTATGAGGGATTTTCCTCACCACGCGAGTCGACGCGGCGGTGCACCGAGATGAAAGGTACGAAGGAAGCTGAGTCCAGCCAACCCCCGCCCGTCAAGCTCGTGCAGTACTTGGCATGGCTTGCTCATATGTTCATTCGAGCACCGTAAAAAAGATGCGCCTTCTTGCGTGCCTTGCAGATGGTCGGCGTGGGAAGCTTGTTGGACGGCTCAGCAGGGGCCACGCTACGCCGAAAAACGTGCTGCCTGCCATCTTTGACAAGCTTTCATAGGAAGGTTGGTTCCATCTAGTTGGAGGACTGGTATCGATCACCGAGCTTGTCTCCTGGCGTCGAGCTGACCAGCAGCCGGATTCTAAGAGGCCGGGGATGGATGAAAGCCGGACACCAAGTGCCGGTAGCTGGTGGTGTACCTTACCATGCCGATGCTGAGGTAAGCAAAAAGTCGGTGCTTGATTCGCTCGTCCATCTGGTTGTCCATCCTGTCTTCATATGACGTGAACGCATTGATACCACTTCAATTGTCATCTTGCGGAGTCTTAGCTAAGTTCTCACCGTCTGTTCTGTTTCTCGTGAGCAGCTGACTTCCGAGGAAGATGAAAGGAGTCGCCATCGAGCTAGATCTCGCTGCGCTTTGGCTCAACCGCCAGTATGCAGCCGATTCCTTCAATTTTGAAATGTTAAATTCCGGTTCATATGTTCATCTAAGATCGAAGTATACAGTTATGGCCAATATATACACCCAATGCATATATGTAAATCCACCTAATGTCCACGCCGAGTTACTCGATAGATTCCCACCCAAACAAAGCCCTCCCAAATTGACAGCAATGTTGTCCAAAACACCATGCTCCTATGTCCGTCATGGCTCGTTAGTTGGCCGCTGGCCCACAACATCTAATGCCCACCTCCATGCCCGCCCATCCCGTTGTTGTTGACCGGCATGCCGGCCATGCCATAACCAACATTCGTTCCTCCCATCGCGTTGAAGACATCCACTTCTGGTGCAGCCTCGGGAACTGGTGGCTCAATATTGAAGGGCATGAACCAAGCACTACTGGGCTCGTTTACAAATCCATGCATGCCCCCCATTTGCATATCCCACGCCGCTGTACTGTCCAGCATGTTTTGTGAGCTGAGCGACGAAGGATCCATGCCCGCGTAGGCACCAAAGACGAGTTGTCGGTCGAGCTGCGGAAGTATGCCTTGTTGATGCGGAGGGAGTAACATGTCGTGGTTGCTGTAGTAAGGCGCCTGCTGATTATGGCTATACATATTTACAGTGGACGTCGGACTCATTTGGGTGTATGCCGCTTGAATCTGTGGTCCACTATTCTGCATCTGGAGCTGCGGCGCCATGTCTGGTATGTTCGACTGAATCGGGTCGATGTGATCTTGTACTGTTGGAGCAACGTTCTTTGCTTTGCGCTTGTTCGGCTTGCTTGGTTTGGGATCGCCTGTCTGCATTTCACCGAGAGATTGAAAGAAATCTTCTACTGTGTGGTAGTCCATTTTCTGCTCCAGTACCGCATCATCCCCCTTTTCCTTCTTAACTCCGGCGACAGGATCCTCAAAGTCACTTTGTGACACGCCATGAGGGTACCGGTCGAACCAGTCTCCATACTGGAAAATGGTCGAAGAAGGCTGACTTGGCCCCAATGCAGATGGGCCTCGGCGTGTAGCATCAGCACATAGTCGATATTGCTCCTTCAGATTTTCTGACATCCAGTGGAACATCCCCCAGTATCTCTTCATCCTGGATAGGTATTTTACATTCGTTGCCAGGTTCTTCTTGGAAGCTGCTTCCATGGCAGCGTTTTTCGAGAAGACTCCAAATATATGCACGGTACTTGACAAAAAAGCACAGTATCCAGTAAACGGTGCGGTTACGAAATAGGGTTCGCCATCCTTTAAAAGATCCGAGATCCTATTCGCCGCTTCAAATGCTTTTGCGCCAGCTTTGGTGACGAACTCTTTAGGAACATCTTTCGGTGGCCGTCCCCCGGGATGCCTTGGCACCGCAAAACGATTCATAAAGAGGATATTCTGCTGAATAGAAATGTGCAAGAACAAATATTGGTTGGCAAGCCCCTCCGTTTCATGGGTGTGAAGATTCTCTTCGCAGTATTTCAAATCCTCAGGCAATTCGGCATCGAATACTTCTGACTGCTTGATGAGTTCCGCATATCTCGATTCCGGGTGCCACATCGGGTGTGGATCCTCTTCATTGCCACCGAGATTAAGATAGTTGATGATCCGCCCCCACAAGGTAATCGCTTTAACCATATATGCCGCAACACCCATGTTGTCTCTAGCATTCGAAAGTTGACCAGTGCCTGGTGACGCCGGGTGCAGGACTTCACCCTTGAGATTCTCTGTTGGACCTGGCATATCAAGATGAAAGTATTTCTCCTTGATGGGAAGTTGTATCTTAATGCCTTCTTCTTTGATGAATGTCGGTCTATCCGTTCCAGATGAATTGAACCTGTCCATGAGGAAACAAGCCCACATTGTCCTTCGACGGATCTCACGGTCGATAAAGCTTAATTCTGCAGTTCCATTACGCTTCAGTGGGTCGTAGTCGAGATCTCTATGCAGTTGTAGAGCATATGCCATCCGGATCGCTTGGCCACCGAGAGCCCAACTCCTGCCTCCTTGGCAGGTACCAAACTCGTGTAGGCCTAGTATTAGCAAACATGTTAAAATGGTGATGTTTGGCCATTCATAGCGTCGCATAACAATGTCTCGAGCTTCGGAAGCCCATTCTTCACCTCGTAAGAATGCTGGTGTAGAATTCACTTTTGGGTGTGAAGAGAAGCGTGCGGACACTGCGCAGACCGCAAGAATCAGTACTGGAGGAAGCGTTCCCCCTCTGTTTGTGTCAGTATGAGCCATCGTGTATAAAGACTTGAACTAACCGGAGTTTCCGCATGAAACTTGGCTTGTGCAAGACATGATATGTCTGGCCGTAGACGTTCTCGAAAAAGACTTCCGACAGATGCTCCTGGATATCTTTTGCAGGTAACTTGTCTGCGCCTTCTAATAGTAATTTGCTCTCTTCAGCCTCTTGAATCTGAAGCGAGCTTGGTTTCTCAGAAGTATCAAGCTTCGAAGCTGAGGCAGATTTCGACCAATTTTCTAGCTCAGGTCCAAATGCTTCCTCCGCAGCTCGTTTCTTAGCTTTTGATTCTTTGCTCAGAGGTGCGCCGCCGGGTATTGACGGTTTTACCGTCGCCCGTGTGATGTTCACCGCTGCAGGATCTTGTTCTTCTTTTGGCACAATCTTGATAATTCGCTCCTCCATCCGCTTTAGCCTCTTGTCCAACATTGCCATGTAGTCTGTCCGTGGCGCTGCCTTCCTCGTCGTAACCTTGTATACACATGGAATCCGTGACCGGAGGCAGTGTTTACAAGCGGGCTTCTCTCCGGAACATCGAATCTTCTTCCTCCTACATGCTATGCACGCTAGAGGCAACCTCTTCCTTTCCTTTCCAGCCTTTGTCTTTAATTCACTCCAGGCCGGCGCTGGATCGTTCTTCTCTTCCCTCGTCCGACTACCAAGGTCAGAGCCATCCACTGCACTACCGGAACCAAGGCCGAACTCATCGCCGAATCCTCCATCTCCCGTCCCAGCCCGTATACTCGACGGACTCGCTTCTTCTGAGCCACCACTCATACTCGCATTTCCAGCTTGTCCCGGTACACCACTGCTGAAGCTGCCGCGATGTATTGAATGAGCCGACGCTACAGATCTGCGATGGTCCGGACGATTCGCAAGATTGTAAGGATCGGTTTGGTTCTCCACCTTCTGGTCCGCCGGTGCCGTTTCCATGCCATTATAAGGAAAGGCGAAGTCCGCAAACTGTGCGTTATCGGTGGCATCGGGTTGTGGAGGGGAGCGGCTGGAGAGAGGAGCGCTGTGAGAATTTTGATGGTTCATCATAATCTGGTCCAGATCAAAAGGGTCATGCTGCATTGGCGTGAGGCTCCTAGCATCTGCCGGAGCCGCCTCGAAGTCCGAAGTGCTGCGCATTGGAAAATCATTGGCAGCCTGGGTAACTGGCATCATGATGGGAGGTGAACTCTCGGAAGTAGATCCGGTCCTCCTAGGCCTCCTCCGGATTGTCGAAGACGCTGCGGTAAAGCTCGAGATGCGATATTGAAGTATGCCGTGCGAAGCATCGTCGACGACTCAGACGCAGAAGATCGAAGCGCCACTCAAATGACCCATAGGCATAGAGCGGATCGGATTTATATCGCTATTCCCAGCTTCCTCGCCGGTGTTGTGGTCGTCGCGACTTGCGGTGCAGTCCAGCTCGGGTAAGTCTTGTGGGGGGGTTCGGTTGGTGGAGAGGACCGCGGCTCGAAATCTTCAGACGACCATGAAGGGAGGAACTTTGAGAATGCGCGACAGCGGAGCAGAAGAAGGTATATTGTATGTATGAGGGAGAGGGAACGAACACGAGAGGCTTGATGACGATCACTTGAGGCGATTGAAAGGACCAAAAAAAAGGACTAGGAGAGTAGAAGGCTAGCTCATTTCCTCTTTGCGGAGACGTTTGTCTGGGGGGGCCAAGTGGATTCGATTTGCTCAAGGCCAAAAGGAAGGCCCCGATTTGACCATGCCCACCTTCCGGGGCCTTTCACAACGTTCTGTTATGTTATGGGACCGCAAGGGTCTGACAGCCTGGTATTGGCCCAACCAAGCATTGGACTCCGGTTAGGCCTACCACTCGGCTTTTAGGCGCTCTGAATAATATATGTGTTGCCGGCTCGAGGACTCTCAACTCCCCCGACGACGCGATATACAAGGCTAAATCACGCAGCAAAGGATTCTGGGCTCTGGTAGCGGTCTGATCACTAGCCAGGGCTTCACATGGCCGGGCATGGGCGTACGAGTCACTTTGCGAGCACCAAAGGAAAACCTGGTAGGGTGCTGGAGTGCGTATGCATGGAAGAGGTAAGATCATCACCCAGCTCTGACTATCACGGTCCAAGCTATAGCAGAGGGCAGCCAGGCAAGCCAGCCGTCTCCGCTCTTTGGTGCTTGATGCTTGCTGAGTGGGAGCTTAGTGTGGGCAGGGCAGGGCAGGACGAAGGCCCAGAAGAGAAATTGGGCGCACAGCTAAACGTCGGGGCTCCTCGTGCAAACCTTGTGTGCTTAACACCGAAAGGGGACGTGGTAAGTGCGGTCCTGCTCCTATGTGAGACACTACACTACCACCGGCGCTGGGGAGGAGACGGCCACGACTAAAGATGCATATCTCGAAACACAAGAGGTGTCTTCATATCTCGTCGTCCTTTGTCTCCTTCCCAACTTGGCCACGGACATTCTAAAAGCATAATCCTTTTCATGTCATAAATTACAAAGGTGGGCGCCGACGAGCATCGAAGTGAAGAGAGCCGGCGGCAGGGTCTTCGAGCAAAGAAAAATCCTCGGTCGGGCGCGGATTGCCTTATTGAGAGCAAGCGCGGGGTCGCCAGGGTACGGCACGAGCTGCGGTTGGATGGGAGCGCGGCTGTATTGCTGCTTTAGTCCCAAGTCGTCATGCACGAGCAATCTATGTCGGAAGATTATGAACATCTTTTCCATGGGATCCATGGCTTCCCAACGAGGCTGCTGGCTGCATCTTGGTCTCTATCGTGCCTCGCCCAGTGCACCAGCTCAGCGCCGCATTATCCTGGGGAACGAGCATATTGTTTATTCGGTTCGGAAGGAGGATATCACGACAGGCTTCAGTGCTGTACGCGACCGCGTCATGTCACTCGAACATTGACCCAAAAGCAACCGATATATATATTGCTCATCTCGCAAGAAAACAGCGTTGGACGGGCCTGATCCACAAGCGACTCGAATCGAGAGCACCGGGGCAATAGGAACAGTAGGCTTGTGTGATTGATCTCCCTTTTCCTCCGATCAAGCACTGATGTTGAGCGGACAAGGTCTGGGGACTGTTGTATAAAATTCGGCCGAACCCTTTCGCAGCCCTCAATTCATTATCCTAAAGGGCAGTTTCACCCACCGTTCCTATCCTAGCAACGCAAGCTTAAAACCAATGGGTGTTATACAAGGGATGTTCTGTAACCATGAACCATGAATGGCCTCAGCTATCAACCCACGTCAGGGACGAGACTAGCAACGACAAGGGACGGCGAGATGGTGAAGCACGGGCAGACTTGTATTTGCGACTCAGGTAAGAAAAACTGACCCAACCTCACAACGGACCTGAGAATCTCCCGGAGAGAGTTCCGTGAGCCGCAAGCCGAAGTTACGGCAGAGAGTACAGGATGCAGGCTGCTGGCAAACCCCATCTGATCCTGGGAGTGGATGAATGTCGAGACTCTTGTCTGTTTGGCTTTATCGACCCTGCACTTATGGCCTTGAACCTTAAACAGAGGAGGACATGGTTTGCATACGGCTGGAGTCTCGACTTTCTCGTCTTGGATAACCATCGGAGCCCAAAATTTAGCCTGAAACTCATCAGTGAGAAGGGTCGGAAAGAAATCTTCCTCCCGGAACCCCCGGGACGTTTGCATTCGAGCCCACCAGGGAGGAAGTGGTAGAGGTTCCTAAGATTGATTTGGCGCGAGGCCTTGGTGGAAACAAACCCACCAAAAGATAAGGCCCTGTCTGGTTTCTGGATTTCAGAGCGGCCAGGAGATGATGCCATCGAAACCATTCGACAAACAGCATAGCGGCGCATGCTTAAAGTTCCTGATCTCCACTCAGTGGTCCCCTAGTCGTATGCTCTCTCCTTCGTGCTCGATCTGACCCGAAAGGCCTTGGGGCTGGAAGCGTGCAAGCGAACTCACACATCAAAGCACAAACCGTTGGCTCCACATTGCGGAGACCCGCCAAACGACAACGGCTCGAGTGGGATGTGCTGATTGCCCCTCCACCCTCCACTCCCTCACGAATCAGCTTGCTTGATATTGGATGGCACCACCACCGGTGGCAACGCCCTCCTCATCAAGGGATTCCTAGCCAGCCTTACCAAAGCTTGATAGGACGTGCGCGTTGCGAAATTAGATCTCTCGTAACCGATGTATGATGGACGACCTCCCAATGGCTCAACCAGGACAGGCGGCCATGTACATGTACGCTTCGTCACAGCTTCGGAGACATGGCAACCACACAATATATTAAATGTTCCGAACGTGAGGCAGCCAAACATTGTCGGAAGCACGGTGCATGACACAATCAGACTCCACCGTTGTCCATCCTGTCTTGTAAGCACCCTATTGTGATATTGTCCGAAGAGGCATATCTTACGAGTAAGCGACGGAGTTTCCCTGCTACCTGCTGTCGTTCATCTTGGCACCCCATTGAAATAGAGGCATGCCTAGTGCAAACCACCCTCGTTGGAATGCTTGCAAGAATCATTACATACCCTATGTACTGTACCAAATGGTAAAGCCTGTTCTGGTGCACTGTTGAGTAGTTGATGTGGAGTAAGTCTAAGAATCTGACTCGTGCCCGTTTTGTCCTTAGTCTTCCTCCCTCTTCAGCTGGCATGCTTCACGAACACGAGGCTGAGGCTGAAACTAAGAACGTGGGTATGAGTTCACCAATATTGGCGCAAACTTGCTGTATTCAGCTTAGAGCCATGCCCAGGTCTTGGGTCGAGAACTAGCTGAAGGATTATAGCGTGGGTTGGTCGGTACCTGAATGACGAAGAATGGTGTCATTCTCAAGTAAGTGACTGGATCACAAACAAGAATTGCAGGCCTTACACGTCAAGTCATGAAGGGCTTATCACGAGGAACGTTCGGGTATTCTTTGGTCTCAACGACTTGTGGATTTTCTACACTATGATCACAGATAAACTCCGACCTCAAATCGCAGCCGAACTCTTGCTCTTGCGAGACCTCTTCTTCTTCTTTTTGCCCTCAATAACATCAACGCCGTCGTCATTGGCTTCCGTACTATCAGCAGCATTCGTTCCAATGATAATCTCTGGGCCATCCTCGTTCCCAAAGGTATCCTTCCTCCATTCTCTGAGGCGAGCCTTCTTGCCTAGATACTTCTTGTCCTTCCGCTTCTTCTCCACATCGCGGAACGCTGCCATCTTCTTCAGGCCAGCAAACTGGTTCAGGGATGCATCTGGCGCCATCAGGATATCACGAGCAGTCAGTCCAAATGATGTTGGTGATGTTTCGCGGTATCGGAATCGGCTTGGCTGTTTGGATGACTTTCCTGGTAAGATGGTATCGTCGAAATCGAGCTTGTTGTCCACCAATTCTTCAATTTTCTTTCGCTCGATTCTCGCCGCTTTCTTCTTGGCAGCTTTCTCTTGTTGGCGGTCTTTCTTGGTCTTAGACTTGGTGGTCGATTCTCCTTCGCCATCTTCGTCTTCGTCTGCCTCATCATCCTCCGAATCCGAGAGGGTGAAAGCTGGCTTCTCAACAGCTTCTTCTTCGTCGTTGAACTCTGGTATCAAATCCTTGATATCAATATCATCATCCCACTTAGGCTTCTTCACCTTCTTCTTCTTCTTCTTGGCGTCCTCGGTTTCATCATCGCTATCTGAAGCAACATCCTCCTCTGCATAGTATTCTTCGCCGAAACGCTTGTTCATCTCTTCTTCCCATTTGCTATCATCCCATCCATCATCCAAGAAGTTGGTCCAATCCTCGTCCTTTAAGGTCTTGCCACGAAGTCCAGCAGCCTTCTTAACCTTCTGCAGCTTCTCCTCCATCTCCTCGATCTTCAAGCGCCTCAGTTGAGCTCTTTCCTCATCTCTTTCTCGTTTCTCTGCATCCTTCTTCTCCCTTTGAGCATCTCTCTGCTTCTTTCTGCTATTCGGCTCGTCTCGTCGTACTGATTTAGCTGCAACGACATCTCTTGCATAAGACTTGAGCAATTCATTGCTTTTTGTTGGATCCTCGAACCGCAAATTGTAGGCTGTCTCGAACGACTCCGCTCTCGTGTCTTCCTCTTCGTCGTCAGATTCAAGAGGCTGGAAGCGTGCGCCGCCGCTAGGTACCCAAGCTCGTGCGGCCATGAAATTCGAAAGAAATGTTTCGGGATCTTTGTCTGCAACTGTAACATCGACCTCTACTCGAGCTGCTCGTGATGGATGCATGGTTGGCTTGGTGGCTTCTGGCTTAGACTTCCGCACGAGAAACCCGTCATCCTCATCTTCTTCAGATTCTGCCTCGCCATCTGCTGCTGCATGCATTTCTTTGACAATAGTCTTCTTCAAATCCTCTTGTTCTTGGGCAAACGTGCGAGGGGCTTCCGCTTCCTCCTCAGCGCCAGTGTAACCCTTAAGAAGATTCTCTCGGTGGTAATCTTGCAGATACATAGGTTTTTCCTTCTTAACATCCGCATTATCCGCATCCTTGTCAGTATCCTCTTCGATTGGCTTGTAAAAAGTGACCTTTTCGTCATATACTCGAGGATCCTTCGATCTAATGGCTTGCAGGGTCGCAGAAATCTCGGCGTCGAGGTCTTCCGTAGCCAAAAAACCGTCGTCATCCTCGTC
The DNA here is from genome assembly GCA_003369665.1 of Coleophoma cylindrospora. NCBI lineage: Eukaryota > Fungi > Ascomycota > Leotiomycetes > Helotiales > Dermateaceae > Coleophoma > Coleophoma cylindrospora. Next base: position 865,378 of record PDLM01000008.1, on the reverse strand, counting down.
TTCGGAAGAAGAATCGGAATCCTCATCGTACTTGTCCCCATATTGTCCCTTCACAGGTTGTACTGGCTTTTCATATTTCTCTTCCACTTTAGGCAGTTAGTCAAGTGCAAATACCAGGAAGATGATAACATACACCGCTGAAGCTCTTCTCTTTTCTTGTTATGCTCGAAACGCTTGGCGTACTCCTCGTTGATTTTGAAGCCTCCCTCCAATTCCACACCCCCCGCAGATTCATCCTCACTGGAATCGCTATCGTCTAGTAGGTTGCCAGGTTGGATAGGTTTCGAAACTTTTGGAATCGACTCGTCATTGTGCTTCGCCTTCTTACTTCCATTGCTTAAGCTCGAGGATTCTGCCTTTCTCTTCGCCATGATTGACTTTCTTAAATGTGCAGTCGATATGACAGTAGTCTCAAAAAAGAGTGTCGAAATTTTGAGGAATAATAATTCTCGCAAATATGTTTTCCCGAAAATGACCGGCGCTAACCACGTTTAGGGTGGAGCGACGGCCGGCCTGGATATGACCTCAATGACGAGTCTCCTAGGTAGCTATCGAATTTCTTGATAACCCACACTTCATCGCCAGCTCATCAACCATAATAGTCGCAACATCACGCCGCGGATAACTTCTGATCAGTGTCGGAATCTCACTCGTAGCACCTACCGAGGGCTTGAATCTGCGGCATCGCATAATCCTCCAGACCATTTCACATCATGGCAGACTCAACAGCTGCTGCACCCAAGCCTAGCAGCAGTGTAAAGCTCGTTCTCCTGGGAGAAGCTGCTGTAGGGAAGGTAACGGATCTTTATGCCGCTTTTGCAAGTACACGCTGACAGCGACGGCAGTCATCTCTTGTCCTCCGATTTGTCAATAACGATTTCCAAGAGAACAAAGAGCCAACGATTGGAGGTACGGCTATCGCGGACTATGCTCTTAGGCCACTGTATCACTGACGGGTATCACAGCTGCCTTTCTCACCCAGAAATGTAATCTGCCAACCAGGACGATCAAATTTGAGATTTGGGATACTGCCGGACAAGAACGTTTTGCTTCGCTGGCCCCCATGTACTATCGCAATGCACAGTCTGCTCTAGTTGTCTACGATCTCACAAAACCTACATCTCTCATCAAGGCTAAGCACTGGGTTGCAGAGCTTCAGAGGCAGGCGTCACCAGGCATTGTTATCGCTCTTGTGGGCAATAAATTAGATCTAACAAACGAGGCAAGCGAATCCGCCGATCCCCTGAACGACGATGGAGATGCAGACACAGCGGAAGGGGATGAGTCTAGTGGAGATGCAAGAAAGATCTCAACCGCCGAAGCAAAGTCATATGCAGAGGAAGAGGGTTTGCTATTCTTTGAAACCAGTGCCAAACTTGGCACAAATGTGACAGAGGTCTTCACAGCCATTGCCAATGCCATCCCAGAGACTTCGTTGAAAGGCGCGAGAGGTCCAGGGGCTACTCAGGCAGGTGCCGGCAGTGGTGCCAACGATCAATCACGGGTAAGCCTGACAGGACCAAGAGATAATGCATCAAAAGAAGGATGTGCCTGTTGAGCTATACCTGGGTTGGCAGTTTATTTTCTTGTCCTTGCTCTGTGTTTGCGGGTGTTTCTAGGTGGTTGTTATTTTAGGGGCCTTGATGAGCTGTTCTGGCCCATGTCAATACGCTGGGGGATATGGAGATTGGAGAAGCAAGCATCATACTCATACTCTGGTCCGTGCCGGAAGGTACTGTTCCCTTTCATTTTGTGACAACTTTGCGGAGGCAATTTCCATTTGGTAGTACGTAGTCCAGTTGTGTTGCTGTGCAAGTCTTGAAACGGGTAGCGTTGTCAGAATCAATGTTTCACTAGCACCTCAAAGTAATGGCCCTAGTGTGGCCAAGTTCTCGACCGAGGCGGCAGGTATCATGGCTCGGCTTCTACCGCTAGCTCTTCCGTTTGATCCAGCCCTCCCGATCAAATCAATTCTGGCTAAGCTTTTCATTATGCATAATCAGAAAATCTTGACCGGCAGTGACCGGCTGATCCTCAACTCCCGGTCGTTTGCCCCAAACATTCTCCACATCAGCTGAACATGGCCTCTCCTCACCCGAATGTTGTTCTATCTGTGCTCAACCTTGTGAATCTTGGTTGTTGCAGCAGCCTTACAGGTTCCTCGCGGGACACTGCTTGCGGTAATTCCCACGATTCGCTTCGCGTGGTCCGGAACTGAACCTGCTACAATGGGAGACTCAGCTGCAGCTTCGTGTTGGTCATGGACTTGCTTGACATTTCGCACAGAGCATTAGCTCATCATGGAAGATCAGATAGGTCTGCTGTGGAGGAGCTGCATATAAAGAACCAAGCGATGTCAATCTCCCGTATGTTCCTTTAGCAAGCTAGGTCTTCGTTCAATCTATTCACGCATTACTTATTTTATTCTACAGCTGGTCTGATACTTTGCATCTATTTAATCATACACATCCAACAGCAATCATGAAGTCCTCAACAGCATCCCTCATCCTGGCCTTCTGCGCCATGGCCGCAGTCCAGGCCGCTCCTATCCCCATCGGATCTCGCTTGGTTTCTCGTGCTGAGCCATTCACCTATGACGCCGAAGGAAATGAGATCGAGAAGCGTACTGAGCCATTCACCTACGATGCTGAGGGAAACGAGATCGAGAAGCGCACTGAGCCATTCACTTATGATGCTGAGGGAAACGAGATCGAGAAGCGCACTGAGCCATTCACCTACGACGCCGAGGGAAACGAGATCGAGAAGCGTACCGAGCCATTCACCTA